>VWZO01017231.1:0-233348 GCA_013396975.1 Bucco capensis
ATCTAGTTTAAAGCACAGTTAATGAGCCCAGTCAACTTCCTTGATAAAATCCTTCTCCCCTTCTGAGAGAGATGCACTCCATCTGTCGCCAGTAGGCCTGACATCCTATAAGTTGACCCATGGTCGAAAAATCCAAAGTCCTGCTGATGACACCAGGCTCAAAGCCAAGAATTGATCTGATGGGTCTTCCTTAGCCTTTCTGGGTTGGCCCCTGCAACAGAGGGGATAAAAGAAAAAGCTACCTGCACTCCCACTCCCTTGATCAGTTGACGCAAGGCCCTAAAACCTCTCTTGACAGTCTTCAATTTTCTTTTTCCAAGATCATCATTTCCCACCTGAAAAGTCAACAGTGGATAATAATCTGTAGGTTGTAGGAGGGAAGGAAGCTTTCTTACCACATTAATATTTCAACCAACTCAGGGGAAAAATACCATAACTTAGAAATGTCTATTTTTGGAGTCTATATGAGATATCTTGTCAGCCAATAGTAATAGAGGAATGTTTTTTATAAGTGTGAAAGCACAACGTATTTTATGTGCAGCTCACTTGTTAGATGAGCTATGGAGCCTTAAGAGCACCTTCTCCAACCAACTTCTGTCTGGAGTCTTCAGATTTTGTATTTTAGATAAAAGGAAAAAAGCCCAGCTATCTCCGAGTCTGCAGAAGCCTCTCACTCACACTTGGCACACAACACCAAGCCAGTTTCTGTGCCACCCTGTGTTCAGTAATGGCTGGCTGACGGAGAATCATTGCCTTCCCAATAAATTTTCTGCCAAAGGACACAATTTTAAATAGGGAATCTGATACGAGAGCTTTTTGGAAAAAATATTAGTCATACAGAATAAATTGGTAGTGGTGCTGTATTTCCACAAAAAAATGATAAAGTCTTCTTGAAGCTTTGAATTTGATTCCAGTGTAATATTAAACCATTTAAGATGGCATTGCATAATTCAAAAGTAAAAGTGAATGTGCTGTAGAAAGGAAATTGTATAATAGGGGCTTAATGTATGAGAAGTCAGCATTATCTGGATCTCTCTAATCATAATTTTGGTTGTTAAAGCACCAGGGACTCCATCAGTATAGACACTATATTCTGATTCAATTACATTATGCATTAAAAAGTGGTGGTTTACAGCATCCATTAGACTTGTTATTACCCTTGTGCCATACTCAATTGACCAAAGGAAAAAAGCTTTCTCCTAAGGGAGGTAAAAACAAAAAAGCATATTCAGTGAAATGCTTTAATAAGTACTCCCTGAGAGAAGTTTCACTTCATTTCTTCCAGAGATAAGTATTCCAACAAAATACAAAGTAAACATCATGTCTCATTACCCCTTTATATTTTATCAGACCCCACATATATAGGTGTAACATTGATTAATAGAAATAAATTACAATATTCTGTGACTCAGAACAAGCAACTCTGAAAGCTTAGCAGGACTAATAACAGCAAAACTCAAATAAAACAAATTTAGCAGGAAGCTAATCCAAGCCTCATCCATAATATCCAGCATCTCATTTTTCTATTTCTCTTGAGCCTCAAACCAACAAAAATAAAACATTGCCATTCTTAGCATTGCAATTGATGGCAATAGCCATGAGAAGACATTTAACTTTAGTTGAACTGATGAGATACTATTTGCTATTATTACAGAATGTAAGATGCCAGTTTTGCAGTTCATCAATTTAGGTGTCAATTTAATGCTGATCTACAGTACAGCACCTTTCCATTTTCAAGCAGCCAAAATAAAACCAACGTTCCCAGACTCTGTATAGGATTTTTCAGGCATCAGCAATCTTTAACTACAAGAAACTGCTGTGTTGAAGTCACTCCACTTAGTATTCAGAGTGTTACTGATCTCCAAATTAGATTTTAAACACTTTTAGAGTAATTAAGCCACAAGGTTAATTTTTTTTTTTAAGCAGAGTAGGGCACAATTGTTCATATAACTACATTCATTGCTAAATTCACACAATTATCATATACTTGCATTATCCTGATTTTCAGACTTTGCTCAATCAATAGGAATTAATAGGAAACTTTTCCCTAATCTTAAGAATTTTACATGTTACTAACAAAGCAAAGTACATGTTTTAGGGATCAACTGAAATATCTGATGATTTCAAAAACTTGGAAAACTTGTTAATGAAGGAGTAGAAAATCAAATCAAATTGTGTTAAAGAATAATGTTTCCTTTGAAAACTGAACTAAGAAATAAAAAATTAAATTACTTACAAAAGTATTTCACTTTTTCATGGAGTTTTTTGGGGTAATGATATTTTCAGCTAAAAAATTCTCACTATTCTATAAATGTACAATACATTTACTCACAACTCATAATAATGACAATGCCTTTTTACTCTTTTTTGGCAGCTGTAGATGCATTAATACCTTTACATTCAATGATTTAGGAAAGAACCTTCTACTGAAGTCATTCTTATTCATGAGGTATGAACATTATCAGGAGATAAACAAGATCCAGAACCAATTGCTTGTCATTCAAATACAGCCAACACTTACTATGTGTCTCTTACTGCTTCTCTTCTCCACCAGCATACACTGCTCATTTCACAGCATTACAAACCTACTAGGTTCTGGCCATCTGTTTCTGTGCTGTGGTGAATCCCTTTCAGATACAGCACACAAGACTTCCAGTTTGCTCAGAAACGGTCTGGCTGATAAATGCTGCCTGCTTGACAACAGTAAATACTATTTACAAACTGTAGCTATGTTGAATCAACATACTTGATCATTCCTTGGAATCAGGGACATGACTCATTTCAAGTCTGCAACAAAGTTCTTGTTGAGATAGATTACACTAATTACATACTCGTACAGCAAGTTCCACTCAAGTGGGGTCCTCTGCCCATGCCCAGTCCCTGCTCCAATCAATGTAGCTTTATGCATGTTCTTGGAGTAACTGGTATGATTCTCACACCAAGAGGAGATCAGTGAATAATTTCTCCATAGTGATACATAAGCTGAATCTCATACATATGCATCTTACCCTCTGCAACTTTTACCAAGTAACATAACTAGCATATGATATGAATAGGGAGTAAAGTAAACATGCTCCCTTAATGTCAGTGATGCTATGCTATGCTGAGTTATATTAAGTAACTGACTTCTCACCTGTGTAGGTCCTCTATGAAATCTGAGAGGCCACTTTTTATCCAACAGAAAATATTTTAAAATATATCAAACAGACTTCCTAGGGGATTTTGATTTCTGGTTTTGAGGGGGTTTACTGTTGGTTTTTTTGTTTGGATGTTTTATTTTTCCCATAATATCCTTAAGAAAGTATTTCTCACTAGCAAGGCTCACTAAAGTTTTGATTATTGAACAAATTATTGTAAGAAGTTTGCCACCAACGTTTACCAAGGCAATTTGGTGTGGCATCCAGCAGCAGATGTCAACTCACTATTCTTTTATATCATTAGTTTACTGCTAGAATAAAGAAGTCCAGAATCAAATTACAGGCAAAACAAGACTTGAAACTAGAAACCTGAAAATGATGAAGCAACTAAGCATCTATTTATTCCATCCCTTCAAATACTAAGAATATTAAACAGTATAACCCTTCACATCCCTGAAGATGTCACAGAACCATTAGTTCAAGAAAGCAGCAATGTAGCATTAGGACAAAGCATAAGGAATTTAGTAAGGGGTATGAACTCAAAGTGATCTAGTACACCAATGGAGCAAGACTAGCACCAGGATTGGCAGCCTGGGGCTTTTTCCTCAGTATGTGACTTATCAGCATTTAAATACTGTGGCTTATGTTTTGCAAGATTGAGCTAGACAAGACTAGGAATCTTATGGAAAAACATTTCTCTAGCAAATGTTGTTTAATGGAAAATGAAGGATTTTTTTCCTGTAATAATATATTAATGTGGGTGAAAATTCCAACGAAAATTACTCTCCGTCATTGCAAAAAGCTGCAGGAGATTAAGTCCTTGATCAGCCTGAGTAAAGCTCTGGATTTTACCCTGCATTCCCTCCAAATTCCAAGTGAATGTTCTTTCCAAGATACTGTCATTATTGCAGGACACTTTAGTGCTGTGAAAGTATTAAATTCTTGGTTTATACAGGAGCATGGTGGTATTATACTGATGTTAAGCATTAATTGCACAAGGTTTGTTTCTGACCAGTCAATAAAAATATTACAGAATCACATGTTTAGACAAATGAAATCAAGAAGCAGAGTTAAAATTTACTGCTAAAATCAAATAGGTTGTTTTATCTTACTTTTCTTGAGGCAGCATAGAGAAAAAAGGTTGACACAACAAAATCATCCATGCCACTTTCAATAATACTCCACAGATCCACATCCTCATATGAATTTTCTTCTTTTATATCTTACTTTCTAAGCATATCATTATAATAATATATTTTAAAAATCATTCTTATTGCCTAGCCACTATCATTAAATTTATATGATCACTTGATTTTGCAGTGTCTATACCATACCAATGATATTGCCCTAACTGGGAGATACTGGTAGCAAGGAGTTACCTATAGTGTTGTGCGTCTAAGAATAATTTAAGGAGAATGCCTCTACTACTTTCACTTCTCACCACTATAAGCTAACCTAAGAATGAGCACCTCCATTTTAAAACAGTGTTTTGAACAGACCTGAGCCCAAGCTGACCCACACTGAAACTAAACCATAAAGAAAGACTGACTCAGAGCAGAACCAAGAAAGAGAATTGGGGGAGATCATTCTTTTCCTATTTCTGTTATCATTTTTAATTGCACTGTCCATGAAGAAATCTCATCTCCATTTCACATATTGTGACTTTTTTTTAATTTACAATATATAATGAAAAAAGGTTACATAAAAACAGCCATAAGCATCTCATGTCACTTCCTATGCTACTTGTGCTACAAACTACAGTGAATGCATGCACCAGTAGTTCAGGAACACAAGCTCTTTTGTGGCTTATCACTTAATTGGCAATTATAATCCTATAATTAACTACATAGAAAAGCCTCTAGCAAAAAGCAGCTAGGTAATTCAAACATGAGACATAAAATCACACCTAAAGCCAGTCAACAGACAACTTATCTGCAGATGCACAAACAAACCCCACCAGAGAATTACTCCTGCCAGTTACTGAGCCCACTCAAGCCTCCACCTATCAAGGGGCCACATCAGTTCAGAAGTGACATGAAATGGTTGCAGAGCAGCCATCAATCTTATACTAGAGCAGACTGATTGTCAGCCATTCCTCAAGAAAAGGGAGATGGCTGAAAAATCCTGACTCATCTTGTTGCTCTAAACACCCTGAGATAATCTCCTAGTTGACAATCACTTGCAGAAGTACTGGTGCAATAAATGAGCTCATGAAATTGTCACTTACAATAAGATGTCAACAAGTCAAAAGCGCCAAGCCTGACTGGCATCCATCCTGCTGCACTTGACTAAGTTCTTCACATCACACTGCAATGTTGATTACAGGAACACATGCATCTGCAGCCAAACTATTATTTTTATAAGAGTAGCAGATGGGCCAAAATAGTGAGTGACAGAAAATACAATCTAATGAGATTCACCTCATCCTCCTTTTTTGTTATTCGACACTTCTTCACCCTATCTCCTCACCTTCTAAATCTACCACTAAATTACTTCTCTAGCTAGACAATAGCGTATCTTATCTTGCCATGTGCTACAGATTTCTTCACAAAACTTGACTTGAGTCAAATCAGCCTCTTATCAGGCCATTTAAAAACCATTTAATATGAGTTTAAGTAATTATTTTTTCTCAGGTGTTTGTTTTACAATATTTAAACTTGTAGGCACCAAACAGCTAATTCAGCAGTGCCTCAGAGAGATTCCAGCTACCGCAGCTAGCTCCAGAAAAACATTAACACTTAAAAACAAGTTCCCATCTTCTTAAAACAAAGTTAACCATATAACCCCTTCTCTAAAGACCAGTTTGTGTTATTTGTGACCTCAAGTGTTTCACTTCTTATTTTTAAACCAAGGACTATATACAAGCAACTTAAAGGATAACATATACAATTGTGCAATAGCAAGCAATAAAGATAGATTGGTACAAAGATTTTGCTTATAGGCTTAAAAAACCCCACATTCCTACTTCGCATTCATAACATTAAAGAAAAGTCCAAGTTCCAGCTCAGCAAAAATATAATACAGGTCTTATACAATCTATTAATTTTCTGTTTTCTCAATTAAACAGAAAATAATAATTTATTTTGGTCATATAAATATATGGTTAAGAATCATTCATTACTGAATGAACCTTTGTTTCAGACATTTCCAATGAAAGGAAGAGAAATGAGGAAAGGATTCATGGTGTTATCAGAGCTCTGCCTTCTCCCCTCATTGACTTAAGTCTGTTTGCATCTAAAGTACAGATAGGCTCAGGGAGCAAGTCAAGCTCTCCAGTGGTACAAGCTGAGAGCCCATACCCTCAATTTTTTACATTGCCTGATATATAAGTAATTTGTCACTGGACTGGAATCCAAGCATCTCTTATATTAATATCCCTGTTAAAGGCTCCGGGATCATTTCTGTCCTCTTGCTCTGTTTCTCAAATATTAGAAGAACAGCATCTTGAAAGCACTCTGGTGCTTAGGGCTCTTATAATTAGGATAAACAGTCTAAAACTACTTCAAAAATGAAAGCATCTGTGTCTCCCTCAGCTGGACATGACAGCTGCTCATGGGAATACAGTAAGACATGCTGCAGCACCTCCAGCAGCTCTCTTTGGCTTTTTCCTTGAGCAGTGTGTCTAAAATTACTCATGTATTCTATCTCTACTTGCAAACAGTCTCAAGATGAAATTCACCAAAACACGTAGCTTCTGTTACTATAGCCAAAACAATATTTTGTCCAATATTATTTAAATCTCCTATGTCTTTCAAAATCTACATCATGAAGCTGCTAAAATAAGACTTCTTGTTTACATAAATACATTGTAACATACTGAAAATGTAGAGATTGGATGACAAAGAGTTTACTAATCTATGTTGCTGGAATTCAGTGTTCATTTTTCTCCATCTTGTTCTTTCCACATGCCTTTACTCTGTAGGATGAATTTATATCATGCAGGATTCTGCCTGCTCAGTTTTGTATTGCTACCGTATGAATGCATAGAGTTAAGTAAAGGACATGACAGGGTTACCAGAGACCTCAATGACAAACAAATGTCCCATGTACACACCTTCAAAGCAGATAAGCTAATACTAAGTGGCTCCATCCAGAACGAAATGAAGTACTTTTCCTAAGACCAAGCCTGCAATCACAGTGAAAAACCTTGGAAAACATGGGAAGATTAGGTAAGCTTAAAGACGTTTCTGGGGTTTGTCAGTGCAAAACTAACATGCTAGAAAGTTTCAAAAGATAAGTGACTTACTGCAACAGACATTCAAGTTTCTATGAAGTCAGAGACTGAATGAACTTTTGCCCTGTAGGAATATGATATTCAAGTTTCCATTTACTGGCTACTGTGGGTCAGAACCATTTAGCTGAAATTACAGTGATGGAAGCAAAATAGGTATTTTAGTCAAAAACATCTTAAATCAATTTTTTTAATTCATTTCATTTTGGAAGAAAATTAAAATTGACTTTTCAACACTGTCAGTCATTCATTCAGAAACTACCTGTATAGCTGCTGTATAAAAACATTTTCTAAAGTTTACAAGGAAAATAATTGTTTTCAATTTTTCTGAAAATGCAAACTTTGGATCCCTCTAAAAGATTTTTTTAAAACTTTAAATTAGAAATTTTTAAAATGTGTTGATTCTGTGTTCTTGTGGAACATAAAACATGTCAGAAACTATCTACTTCCTACTCAGCTCTATAATTTTCCCTGGATTAAGTCCTCCTCGCAGTATTCATCACCTTGCAGTCTCCTCACATGCCACCCTACTGATCAGCTAGGTTAAAAACAGTGTACTCTTCCACTTTCTCAAAAGCCCAAAATACCACCTGGTATCATTTGAGCAGCTTGCAAAAGAGCTGTGTGGGATTGCCAATAAGTTTCAGGGGAAAATTCCAGCTTACTGCAGTAGGAACAATGCTTGTGTACAACTGAAGAAAAATCAGGCATTTGTTGTAGAGGACAGGATATCTAACAACAAAATGTGGAGAACTGTGTTTTGGCTTGGTTGTTTGGTTTGGGGGTGGTTTATGTTTGTTGTTGTTGTTTTTAATCCACAGCAACTTGGTAATAAAGCCTGCCATCTCCCCAACAGCATCCAAAGATCTGAATTACTTAAATTTCAAACATTACTACCTAGGTGTGTTTGAAGTTCACATAAATCAGTCTCTGCATAACACAGCCCAAATTCTGTTCCATGTTGGAACAGCACAAGTATAGTAATGCATTCATTTCCCCAGTGCCCTGCCAGAATCACATGGGTATAACAGAGGAGTTTGGCTCTGTCTAAAGAAGTTTATTCCTTGTCCTTCTTACAGTATTCCAGTTTATGAAGAGAATATACAGTCTTCATTCACCCTGATGACCTTAGTGGCATAAATCATCTCTTGAGTTTTCTCTTTACATTCAGACTAGCTACTGTACTCAAAGACTGAAACCAATTCATTTGTTTTGACATGTGAAGATGCACAGTGCACCTTTCAATCCATCACTCAGGAGGATGCATTACTGACAGCAGGAGAGGTCATGAAGGCAGCTGCCTCTCTGGCAACAGAAAAAGCAGCATCTGGAGTTAACTAAGCTAAGGCACTGTCATTTTCTCATCCCATAATATGAAACCAGATCGTATCAGCTCACAGTGCCAACAAACTCGTTTGACGCACTTTTAAATACTCTGCAAAGTAATCATACGTCCCTCAAAACTAGGTAAATCAGAAGGTCCATTTGAGAGCACTTGCTATTTAAGCCTGCTCACTAGACCACAGGAAACCTCAAGGAGAAAAATAACACACAAGTCTCATCCAACTGATGCCCTCCATTTGCCCTCTCTGGGAATTATATGGAGTCAGGCAAGATATAAACACCAACCACAACTGTAAGAAGAGAGACTTACACTGAGAGCAGAAGCCACAACAAATCACTTCAAGCAGTCTGAAATATGTATTCTTGAAGTGATGTATTTGCTAAAAACAAAACAAACAAAAAAACCTACAAAGGAACATGTTTTTTGAGAAACAAAATCTTTTTACCCCCTTCACTTCAGGAATTTGTAAACTATGCTTATGTAGTTCAGTCACACCATATGATGCCTTCAAAGTAGCTCCAGCCTCTGTTGATGTGGTTTTCTGGACATCACTTTTCTCCCAACAGCATCGTTTTGCAGCAGCTTTTCCTTCACCATGACATACAGCAGATGCTAGACGTGTCATAGCCACATCTTATCCACTGTTTTCCCCCAATTTTGATTGGAGAAAAGTATATTCCTTTATCTTTTAGATTTCATCTTTCACTCCTGAAGCTATCTGTGCTTCTTCCAGAAGTGTGGTCCAAACACACTTGTAGTCTAGCCAAGAACAGGTGTAGCTTATGCCATAACATCAGCCTAACTGGCACATTCCCACTGACAGTCACACTAATGAGACTATTAGGAAAGCTCCAGACAAAAGGGACAGAAATCCCAGATTCTTTTTCTGAAGGACAGGTTAGTCCAACTGCAATTATGCAAGAGGGACCTTCTCAGATCTCTACACCTTCAAGGCAGTTTTTCCTGACCTTACAGTCTCTTTCAATTTAAGACACAGAGTTTGTGAGCATCTTTGAAAATCAAAGATGTTGCAGGATATCTCAAACACAAAAGTACCCTTTGCTTGTGGAAGACCAGATGGCCTAGTCAGAGAAAGGCAGAAACAGAAAATGATCCTCTGCACTCATCGATGTCAAGTTTTGTCAGTAGCACCCAAGACCTAGATTTTTATATTTGAGCTGGGAGGTAAATGAACAAAAATCTCAGCTAATAAACCTGGTTTTCAGATTCTGTTTTGCTTGTTTCAGAAAGTATTTATTTCATCCTTTCAGAGCAAAGTAAACTACAATAGGGGACAACAGTATGCATTTAGGTCTTCATTTGACCACCAGCGTCATTTAATTAAACAAAGGCTTGATGTTAACCTCTGCACAAGGGCTTGACCAGCACATGACTTAGCTTTTTCTTTCAGCACTTTCCTCACACCTATGAAAAGGAAGTTCTTCTCCCATTCTGCCCAGTAGCCTTCTCATGTTTTCACCACCTGAGTAGTTCACAAAATGAAGTGTAATGACTAGGACCTCAGGTGCAACCTGCACCGAAACAAATCAAGTGCAGCAGCACTCACTGGTTGACAGATGTAATAAATTAAATTGCCTATCCCACTTCAATTCATTATGCCTTCCATGAAAAAAAGACTTATGTAAAATGAGCTATTCAAAAACACATTCTGCATTTCTATTAATCTAACAGAGTGAATTGTTTTCTTTACTATAAAGCTAACAACCCTTGTCTGCACAGCATTGCACTACAGCATAAAGCTATAGCACCTGCCCAGTTAAAAGGTACAAAGAGATAATGCAGGGATCAAGAAGATGTCACCTTCTAAGGCTGACTTAGAAGCTACTAGTCTGTGAAAAATATGTTTCATTTGTTTAGGTGCCTTCATGTACCTGCCACATCTGTGTCATTTAGTTCCTAAATGAATCCAGAATCCTTTCAGTTTCAGCAACGGAAATTATTCTTCAGTTTCAGAGCATTTTTCAGACTGTTGCTCACTGCCACCTGCTGGTGTTTTGGGAATTTTTTAGTAGGAAAGAAACAATGAGCATTGCAGTAGGGTTTTGTGAATGCTTTTATTTACCATATCCACCAATATTATTGCTACTCTGAAAAGTAGTTCTAATTTCAGGTATGTTTTAACCTCACTTCAAGAATATCATTACCTGCAGAAACTGAGTGAAGGTAATAGAAGGCAGAACATGGCAATTTTAACTGTATTTTAGTTGTGACCAGGTGTTCGTAAATATGAAGACAGACAGAAAAATAAAATGGTAATTTAACATAAGCTCCATTTTCTGAGATAAGTGGCAAAATCTAAATATTTTTAATAGAGCTCTGTGTTTAGGGAATCTAGGGACAGCTGTGTTTTATTACTGTGTCTAAGGCCAGTTTAGAGAGTGTAGTATGCAACAAGCTTAGTCCCTAAGCTTAAATATTTGAATTCAGTAAATCAGTTTAATGCAGCAACTACAAAGAGAAAGATGTCTGGAAATGTAATCATCAACACATGAAACAGGACACTACTTGCCTAGTATCACAGAAATACTCCTACAAGTAGGAAAGTAAATTAGACCAAAGAAAAGACAGTCTACCGCTTAGAAGCAACATTACTACCTCAGTGTAGCATTCTGTCCAGACTGTTCAACTGTCTTGTCAACTCTGGTATCCACAAGACACTGCCAGACCCCAAAGGTCATGAAACTCCAACTATTTCCAGCTGTATCATAATCATCTTGGGAGATTTAAGGAACAGTTTCAGCTTTCCCAGCTTTTGCTGAACAAAATATTATTTGGACTTTTTACAAAGGTTTTCCAGCACTTTGAGCCTTTTTTTGTTCAGAGGGGGAGAGGGGGAGGTATTATAGATACGTTCTTACCATGCAATAAGGGATTGCTTCAGAGTCAAGTTATAAATAGAGGCCAAGTACTGGAAAGTTACTGTAGCAGTGAAGCACAAGCCTTTGAAATTACCTGCTTAGTCACATGTCTGTGGTCCAGCACATGTTTTCAACATTGTAGATGCTCACAATAGCCTGAATGAGATGGATAAGATCTGACAGCCAAAAATCCATCCAGACAAAGTCTTACCAGCTTATGAGGAAGGCCTAGGCATCAATATTCAAAGAGATTTGGATTGTGCATGTATATATGCTTATTGATTTTACAGCCTTATCACATTGTCAGGATGCAGCTGAGCCAATGGAAGGGCTTTTACTGTCTGGCAGCATGTCAAAACCTCAGCCAGTCTTGCATGTCAAATCAGCTTGATATACAGCTATTTTAGTAAGTAGCCCAGGAATACACTGAGCATTTAAAGCCTAGCCCCAAAACCTTTGCTTCCAGAGCTGAGTTTATGCATATTGAACTGTTGGAGGTCATGCCTTATACTTTCCTTTATTAGCTTTTCATTCTTCTCTTCCAACCTTATCATGGCTAGGCTTCATGGACGAAGATCTGGGGAGGGCTCTACCCACGCTTTTTTACAAGCACACCGATGGCTGGAAAGGCTGATACGAAATAGACAAGAGCGGTTGCAAAAGGCACAACAGAAGGACTCCTTAGGAGGTATAACCTGCAAGACACGATTCTTTCTACACTGTCTTTTCTCCTCAAGAGTGATCCTGCTTGCCTTCTCAAAAACAGCTGCATTAAAGATAGTATGTCTCCAGACCTCCCGATTGGAGGCCAGAGTAAACCAGTTAAGGTGATCAATATGGCCAAGGCTGAGATGCTGTTTCAGGGAGTCCTTGTATCTCCTTTTCAGGGCTCCCCTCTTGTGATTACCAGTGGCAAGTTCACCACAAAGAATAAGTTTAGAAAGGTGGTAGTTCTTCATCCTGGAGACGTGACCTGCCCAGCGCAGCTGCGTTCTCAGCAGCATGGCCTCAATACTTGAAATTGCTGCTTGTTCTAGGACAGACATATTAGTCACATAATCTGACCAATGGATGTTTAGGATTGTACNTTGCTGCTTGTTCTAGGACAGACATATTAGTCACATAATCTGACCAATGGATGTTTAGGATTGTACAGAGACAGCACTGATGGAAGCGTTCTAGGAGTCGCAGGTGGTGGTGATAGATGACCCATGATTCGGAACCATATAAAAAGTAGACAGCACAAGGGCTCTGTAAACACTGATCTTTGTACTTTTCTTCAAGTGTTTATCTCGCCAGACTCTTTTAAAGAGTTTTCTGAAAGCACTATATGCCTGCCAACCTATTGTCTATCTCTCCGTCAATCTTACCCTCCGAGGAGATGAGGCTGCCTGGGTAATTAAACTGCTGGACTGATTTAAGCTCTGAATCGCCAATGATGATATGAGGATGATGAAAAACTTCCTGAGGTGCAGGTTGATATAAACCTTCTGTTTTCTTTAACTTCCAGCCCAAAAAGCTCAGCACTTACACTACACAGTGTAACAGCACTTGTCTTCTCTGCAAGCTGCCAAATCTTACAGCAGCATGGGTACAAAATCTGGCTGTTTTGTTTTGTTCCCTCAAATACCCTGACCACCATTCAGTATATTCAAAGCGCTTACTGAAGCAAGAGGCAGTTCAAGAGTTTCTTCTATTCAACAGCACTTAGCTCTAGTCCTCTTTTCCTGCTGTCTGAGGAAAGCAGGATTTGCCCTTACTGTAACAGAGGAGCTAAGGTACCATGAGGTTAAGTATTTTGCTCCTGTTATAGAGCAGAGCAGTAGCAAGACAATAGCTTTCTTAATATGTCATTTCCAGTGCAGCATGCTGTTTCAAAAGATAATGCTTCTTTAGAATAATACACATTACAGCAGCAGCCAGGAGCCATGGCCAAACACCCATTGCTCTAGATGTTGCTGTACAGACCAGGAGACTGAGCAATGTCTGCTTCCAGGAGACACAACATAAATCGTTCTTAGAGCTAACCGCTAGTCCACTGCAAGGCAGCAGACTTTACA
This sequence comes from Bucco capensis, assembly GCA_013396975.1. Lineage (NCBI taxonomy): Eukaryota > Metazoa > Chordata > Aves > Piciformes > Bucconidae > Bucco > Bucco capensis. The sequence goes on from VWZO01017231.1 coordinate 13,653, forward strand.
AAAACTGCTTTTAATCCAGCATATATTAAAAGGATATACCATAGTTTCATGGATTTCCAAAACTGATCTTATGACCTCAAAAATGTTTTCCAGAGCCTAAAAATCACCAGAGTAAGTAGAAATGGAAAGCTGAACATCTCTGCTGCCTGTTCCTCTAAATTGTTAGTACACAAATACAGCAAAGTGACAGCAACACAACTGAGAGATGATAAATAACAAACACAAAAGTTAATAAATATTTGTCAGTAACTGTATATCGCTGTGACAGTATCCAGAGATCAATGGAGAATAGTCTTCTATAGTCCAGAATTGTACAAAAATAAAGTGACAACTACATGCCTGACAAGCTCATGGGCTAAATAAAAAGCTTACAAGGTTAAAGAGAATCTTTCCATCTACTTCAGTAAGCTTTCAGCTGGGCTTTAGGGCATCTGTGATGAGACAGCCACAACAGTCTCCCTGAGCATGCACTCCAGTAGCCTTCTGTGCTTCCACTTTTAAAGACAGAAATCAAACAGAGCTAATCAGACATTTTAAACACTATTTGTAAAGGCATTCAGACACTTGAAATATAGAGGTGCCTGGATCCAAGTTTGTAAAACACGTTTGGGTACACAAGCCCCATTGTAAAGATAAACCAGTCCCACAGAACTTCAATAGCCAAATTCAATACCTTTAAAAAATTGGCCCCTCCATTTATAAAACAGCAACAACAAAAAAACCAAACACCACACACACAGGGCACTTTCCCTGAGAGTCGGGAACAAGTAGTTGACAAAGTTGACAGTAGCTGATGAAGCTGTCAGCACTGCAAAATAAAAGCTCTTCCTTAGCTGCTTAAGAATGTCAAGGGGTTCAGTTCTCACAATAACTTGCTTTCCTTTTGACAATACTGAGAATGAACACCTGTCATCACACTACAGTTCTTCCCACTGAAATGCTGAAGATCCTGTGCTAAGGTTAGTAACTTTTTCCCCCGCACCATGGAGCCCAGTTAAAGATCTAACTTTCACCCCAGTAAATGTCTTAAAAGCATAAATAAAACATGACAGATTTTTTTTTCTTTGATATTTTCAGAGAAAGCAGGAATGCCTTGGTGGCCTCAAACTAAAGGGCTACACACAGCACTGAAGACTTTCACTAGTGGAATTTCAAATTATAGAAAGAAAAGCTGGTAAATTATTTTTTGTTGAACAAACTTAATTCAGGACCATTATTTTAGGGGTGTATAGTGGTAGTTACCACATTACTTTTCAGGCTCATCTTACCAGTTTGTGATGTTTCCTAATATTTTGGGTAGTTTTTCCTTAAAGGAATATTTATGGCATTGACTAATGCACTACCCTTATTCTGTCATCACTTCTTGAACTCTGACTCTTGTCCCTCAATCAATTAATAGCATTGCTTTCAGGAGAGGATTTGGATGTGAGGTTTTTTCCCCTCCATATAAGTACAGCTTGTAATTTATTCCATTTTGAAACACAAATCAGGCATTCTGTGGGTCACACAAATATAATCCAGCATTTCTAGGATCTATTCTTCTGCATCCTTGGTATGTAGACATACTCCTATCATGGACAGCTATATGTTTGTCTCAAGAAGTTTATGTCCTGTCAAGAAACAGTAGCATCACATTCACTGAGTAACATCAAGCATGCAGATCCAACAAGTGATGTTTCTATGAGAAAAGAATTCTTCTAGACATTATGTTTGTGTATGAATATAGCATGAGATTCACAAAGTCATTGTTTGCATATGCTACATCACTATGATGCATATGTGTAGAAGGTTAACCAGAACTAGGAGCAAATATTTATGAAGCTTGGAAAGTTCTTCCACATTAGTAAGCTGTCTGTCTTCACATTACACATTTCTCATCCCACCCTTGGAACAACATCCCACTGTAAGTAGCAATGCTGCTAGGGAAAGTAGCTGGGGAAACTGAAGAAATGTCTTTGAGCCAAGATCCTCACTTTCATTCTCCCAGTGCTTTCGCCTATTTATTTCGTACATCGGAAGCCTGGCTCTCAAGAACCTGTTCACTTCTCTCCAACAATGCCTTAGAAACAAAAATCCCTAGTAGACTGCAGCTTTTTCTCCTGCCACATGCGCAGCCATGTTTTCCAAGAGCCTGCTGCCCTGACAATTCCTCTGCTGTATCCCCAGCTGCACCAGAGCAACTGAGCATATTGTAGGTGCTGACTGGAATACAAATATGCGCCATTACCACTGTAAATGCATTTAAAGATGCATACACCCAGAATAAAGGTGACAAGAAAACTTAATGAAACACTGAAAAAATACTTAAAGGTATTCCATGATTTCTATCTTATTTTATGGACAAGGGACTGGTACAGATCCTGGCATACTCTAAGTATTGACTATTAGAAAGCAAAAACAAACTCAGTAATCACAGCATGGTATCAATCTGCTTCAGTTGTTACTCTCACTAAAAATAATTTAATGTGAAGTCAGATACTGATATATCTGATTGTGTGCAAAACAGCAAATAAATTTAAAACCCAGCATTAAGTTCAGTTGGAACTCATTTTTCTAAGTGCAGATATAACTGTACACAGGTAAGGAAAGAAAATACAAAAACCTCTCTCATGTAGGCTAAGCATGCTTGAAGAGGTTTACTATCTTTTCTTTCTTAAAGCTGTTGGACTTGTAAAAACAATCACTCATTCTTCACTGTTTGTCTGTGAGCATTTGCAGTCTGTCCAGAAAGAATAGATTGTGTGGTGACTGTGAGCATGTTTATTAAACACCACCAAAAGCTTACATTGAGGAAACAAAATTTGGAATCAGGAGCAAAACTGCAGAAAGCCGGAATAAAACTATTGCTCCATTTCAGCTACAAAGTCTGACTACCTTTACCTGCAGGTCACACTTAATATTCCTGGTCCTGCAACCTTTGTTTACAACTGTAAGTATTTTTCTTTGGAAACGTCCCTTTGGACTTAGTGCTGACGTCTTTATTCGGATAAAATTCCCATTGAGCTGACCTGAATATATAGATTTTCTCACAGGAAGAGAACATTCCTTCGCATTAGAATTCTAGCATATGGTTCAATATTTGTAAAAACACTTGAAGTTTAAATTAAGGATAGAACAGAAAACACAGACTCCTTTGCTTTGCATGGATTATACTGCACACCCTAAACAACTTAATACTTTTATTAAAACTGATTATATTAAATCTGAGCTTCCAGGTTTCATCTGAAATGGCTAGTAAGTTTTCAATAAATGGCTGAGAAGTTTTCAATAAACAAAGCAAGTGAGGAAGGAAATATTATGCACATTGTACAGATGAGAACCTGAAGCTTGGAATAATTAGGACTCCCCAAGAGTACTGTAGACCTCACCACTAACACCAGATCCTTTGAACCTTAGAGCAAGGCTTTAAGCTCCAAGAAATCCTTCATTTCCTGTTTTGCCTCATTTAACAAATTTGCTTGTTCATTTGTAGTTAGATTTGGAAAAAAAAATGTACTGCTTAGTGAAGAGAGGGTAATCCTCATACACTCAAATTAAAATAGTGCAGGCAAGTTTCTATTGCTATATTCCCAGAGAGCTGTAAAATGCATTTCTGCTCCTGTCGGTGCACACAGATTAAGAACGTAACAACTGACTCTGTGAATCAGAACACAAATTTATTTAGTCATCTTTCCTTCTTCAACAGAAGCCAACAACATACCAATAAAAAATTTAAAAATTTCACTAAATGTTAACTGATACTCCCCTTGAATCCTCTTTCAACTTCCAACAATCCATGGTTCTTGGACTTTAATGCTGAGTCTCTTGCAATAGGTAGGTTTAACTGTGTTGAGTAGTGACATTATGTGATATGGAAAAGTAAGACCATAAACTCATTGCAACTTCAAAAAGACATCAGTCCAACTCTGAGGCAGTAGCAGAACATTTCCCTTTTTGCCTTGCATGGCTTGCTTTTTACATGCTTATTTTATATAGTAGTATGGAAATCCAAAATAAAAAAAGCCCTATTAGTATTGAAGGGCATTACCAGCAAGTTGTGCAGCTGTTTTGGAAAGTGTATGTTTGTACACTATTAAAGACATGTCACAAATATTCAGTATAGAGAACAGACAACTTTCTAGTTACAAATATGAAAATAAATGCTGTGAGTATACTAGCTCAGTGGAAATGCAAGTTATAGTTAGTGTTTACAGGGAAACTGACCTTGAAGAAAGCAAGGAATGGAAGTCTAATGAAAGAAAGAGGAGGAAGTGTGACAAGATAGAGGAGGATGAAACCTCCAAGGATGAGTCATGGAATTTCAGCATAAAAACACAACATGCAGTAACAAGTAATTAAGCATAGCTTTTGGTCCTGATAACCGAATAACTAAGCCCAATGTGATACTCTTTAATCCCATTATATATATTGACTAGATTATTCTATATCAATTCAAAAACAAGCTTTGCATGACAGATCATAAGTTATGACACCACAATCCAGAAAGATAAACTCTTATACATTTACAGGTATGAATTTGCAAGTTATATGATTATATTAGAAGCATACTTCAAGCCTATCTTAATAATTGCTAGACTTGAGAGATTGGTGGTTAATCTTGTAGGCCATTCCATAAAGCTCTACCTCAAACCACCAAAGACATAAGCAAGACAAATAGTTTTTGAGGAAACAATGTCAAACGTTTATTTGAATTCAGCTTTAAATTGTTAATAATGTTTTTGCAGCATAAGTAACACGGTAAATTATGATTCTCTTAACTCTCTATACTCTTCCCAATCTCCCCAGATAACCATTTGCTATGATATGCTTCTAAAACCTGAGCAACACACACACAGCTGTTGCACTCTGATCCTTCCACTGATGACCGCTTTCATCTCATTGTTAAGTTTTTCCACATCTGCTGTACCCACCTGCCACCTGCTTATATACAGGTTATAAAGTCTTTGGGACAGAGATCATGTCTTTGTTCTGTATTTGTACAACATCTGCCACCTAGTAACTGACTATAAAACTGATTTACTTCTCAATGAAGAAAAAAAAATACATGCAGACAGATATTGTCTAAAGAATTGAGATTTGTTTCCTGCTTTCTTTCATGGTCAGACACATTCTATAATGAATTTACTTGAAAAATATGTTTAAATTAGTTCATTTACCCAGTTGTCATGATGCAGTTGAGAAGGCCATTGTTCCATATGCTATGGAATAAGACTCCTCAAATTAATATAATTATTTCGCACTGCAACTCTTCAAATTCAAAGAGCTTATAATGAAAAATAGCATGAACTGAAGTAGTATTTTAACATGAAAATGGTTCTTGTAGCAAAGTGATTAAAAGAGGCTGGCCATTCAAAGTTCTTCAGGCATCACAAATAAGACCAAAAAAAAAAACACACCACAAAACTTCTCTGCACCCCTGAAAATAAAACCAACTTCAAGCACTCTGACTAGACACTCAAAAATCAAAGCATCCAAACTGTTTTTGAATCTGTATTTGACACTAATCTCTTATAAAATTACCTATGTTTACAGATCTTCCACTGCTGTTCCACTTTGTATTTTTATTTTGGTATTGACAGATTTTCCAGAAAGTCCCTAATAGAAGAAGAGTAGTTCTTATGAGTATATTACACTACACATACACTTGAATGTACCTACCAAGGTAACAGGTCAAAGAATTTCATCCTATGTAATTCAAGATTTAGGCTGTGTGCCTTTTTAGTACAAGTAGATTCTTCATGTACTCTCCTGCTCTGTTATTTATATTCACCTTCCTTTATCAGTGACTCTAAACTACTATACAGCACCAACATGCCATTTTTCAAGTCTGCCTTCAAAGACTTGTTATTTTACATTAAAACACAGCAAGTGGAGGACTAGAAAAAGTCATGATACAAAAATGAAGCAAGACTCATCTCTGTATCCCTGCTTCAGCATATTGCTGATTTTCCTCATAGATCTCAGTGGCACAGTGCCTTTGTTTCTTTCTCCACTTTATTTCTAGAGAAGTTCTGTTATGTTGTTTGATCTTAGAAAAAAAATAACCTTGTCTGAAAGTGGAGATGGGGCCTGCTTAGGCTGATGTAGGGTTTACTAGGAAATCAGTACACAGTGACCTTGAAACAAATAGCAAATCATGGTAATTCTCATGTTTCATGTGACACATACTGACATCCTTTTCTTCAGTTACTAAAAAATTTCTCACCACTAACCACAGAGTATCAATGTAAGCTTCTCACATTGTATTTATTCTGTCCTTTCCTATTTTATTCATTATCTGCATGAGCTGGGACAATTAAGAAAAAGAAATTACTAAACAAGCATTGTTGTCCTCAACATCCCTGCCTTAGCAATGATACCCAAAAGGCCATCATACTTCAAAATGTCATCCCTGGTGAAGTCTCAAGTTAGTAGTTCCATTCTTCTAAGGAAGCTATCATAAATATTTCTTAAAATACTTACATATACCAGAAAAGAAACATCTTAGCAAGAGAAACACACACTTGATATACCTCCCATAATGAAATAGTTTTTTCCTTCACCTTTGCCTTCCTTAGTGCACCATTAACTACTCCATTTAACTTCACAAGCCCTTCTAAACAACTGTGCCCTGAGTATCAGACTGGCTATTTTAGACTAGAAGAGACAGACGTATTTCCCCTATATGGAATATATTGCCTGACATTTTCTTTCATTTTTCAGGGAACTGACTCTGGAAATCTCAGCTGAGATAGTATGTCAGAGTGGGGAAAGAGGCTTTCTTCTGTATGAAGAGAACATACCTTTTTGGCTTAAGGGTTCTGGTACAACAATGCATTTTCAACATTGTTTGGATGCTCTAACAGGCATAACTAAATCAGATATGTCAAGCCCAGTCTTTATCATAAAGACACATAAGGATGTCTTTGAAGACATTAATTCCTCCAGAAGACACTGAATGTACTGAGTTCCCATTGAAAGTTCCTAAGGAATCACACATTTCCACCACAGCCTGGAAACACAGCCACCCTATATTCCCCAAACTGCATCTTACCTGCCTAACATTAACATTTATCAATATTTTAGAAAATAAAAATAAGTCACTGCAGGTATAGGCATTTCTTTACAGCAAAGAGTAAAGCTGAAGTGATTTCATTCACAATACAGACAGAATGACAGTACCATGGGGGATACATTTTCCTGGGGTTTTTGGTATCAACACACATTTCCACACCCATAAGTTTGATAGTTAATGCCTTAGCTGTGATGGATCCCAGAACTTTACATCATACAAGTTTGCAATGACTTTATAAAATTACTCTCCATCCATCTAAAGTTTCAGCAGCAATATTTCTGACATATAACCAAGTGCCTGGCAGCAGACCTAATAATATAGTGCTGGGTTTAAAATGCTGCAGTTATCAGTCAGTCACACTACAGAGCAGGTCATGCATAGCAAAGAGCTGCTTTATTAGCTTGATGGAATATGAAGCATGTATGAAATGATAGAATACAGCTACAGAGTAAAAGCCAAAGCTGATGCAAAATTCACCATCATGGCCCAGATAATGTATGCCATTCTCCATAATACTAGAGATTGATTCTAACCAGTGCATGTTAGTTAACAGTAAATGCTTGAGAGATAAGTTAGGAAGCCGTCCAGGCTCAAAACCTACTTTTTTCATCTTTCTTGGGGTAAAAAGAGGAAGTGGAACTAGGAGGAGATAAATACATTTTCCTGCAAGCAATATAGACCAAAAAAAATGAACCTTTCTGAGACTTTTCACACTAAATTAGTAAGTGTACTAGTGATTTGCTCCCACCTCACTTCCTAGGCTCTCATTCTTTTCCAAAACTGACTGAAGTACTCCTCCTGACTTCATGAGCCAAGTACCAGGCCTTTCATTATTCAAAAGGCATTAAACAGTTAAAAGGAATGCAGCTTATTAAAGGATACAATAGAGAATGACTAGAATTTACTAAGCAATGAACAACTGCAATTCACTGTTTAGGTTACTTTGTGCAAACAAGAAGGCTTATTAAAATGCATTGTATACAATGATAAGCACATGAGGTCATCTGCCTCTTATTCTCCTAAAAAAACAGATAGGATTGTAAATGTTAGATGTTGGAAGGTTTTTATCACAATTCTTTCTGGTTTGTTGCAAGGAAAAGAAAACTATTCAAATACCTGCAAAGTTCCATCAAAAGAGTCAGTCAGTAAAACTTAAAGTTCTGTCTCACTTGACATATATGGGATCCAGCAATGCCAAGTTCGTGATTCCTTTTTTGTGACCTAGATGGTGGAGAACATCTTTGGCTATCAAAGCATTACCAAGATATCAAGGAAATGTTAAAAACTCATGATCTGTCATCAGGATACCCTGCACTCAAGGGTATCCATACTACAAATTCATTTTCCTCTTTATCTTAAAATATTATTTCACCTTCCAATGTGATGCAGAACTTTTCTCATCAGTAGCAATACAAGATGATAGTTTTTGTACCCTGCTTCTCCCAGCATCAGCACATCTAAATCACTGGATTCAGTGTTTATACAAATAAAAAGACTGCAGTAGTACAAAGATCAGGAGCAGTATTCCAATACAAAACTGGGGTCGTCACAGAAGTGATGTTAATTGTAATCAGGAAATGCATCAGCACCAGGGGTAGAATCATAGAATGTTATCCACAGCATCTGATGATTTTTTTCTTCCCTCACAGAAAAAATTATCAAAATAATACATCTGATACACTGAGGTTCTCAATGCTTTATCAGAGTATTTGGAGAAGAGACATCATAACTAAGGGAACACACTGGAGTGAAATTACTGCAATTTGCAATCACTAGCTGCATCTCAAAGTTGCAGTAAATGAAAGTTCTACTACATTATTGCCAGACATTATACAGATGAATACTGGTGACAAATGATTACTGATGTTTTTAAAATATGTTATTTTCTTCCCTATAGAGACATTTTTAAAAGTTCTCTGTAAAATTTGTATTATGGAATGAGTCAACATGTTAATACAGATGTTCAGTGTCATGATAGGTCTTCTAATAAACTTGCTTGTATAAATATGGCACTTTTGTGCTTGCATATCTGAAAACACAGCTGCAAAGACCAACAGTAACGTGGAAGTCTATATCTATGAAAATCTATAAAAGCACTACATATATACTTGCAAGCAACTTTAAGGATGGTCTTTAAACACTTGCTTTTGTTGTCACATGTTAATGGTGCACAGATTTCATATCACCACACATTCAGAGTGCATGCAGCATACAAACAACATCAGTACAATTTGTAAATAGTGAACTCAAAAGGATTCAACAGCAGGAGATGGCTATATACAATGTCACCAAGTTAGGAACCAACTTCAAGCCTTGCTTCTTTCCACAGTACCTTTAAATTGATTGCAACTACTTTTTATTTTCTCAGCATGAAATCCCAGGTTTTACAGAGTGATTCAAAGCAAGAATACAGGTTTATGATTATACAATGCCCTGTTCATAGAAAATTCAATGTGCCTGAAGTGCTTTAAATTCTTTGATACCAGCTGTACTCTTACTGAATTTGAGTCACCCTTGCGATCCTCAATCTGTTGCTCTCAAGGATGCTTTGTTGCAGTTCTTTTCAGTAGGGAATGCCAGAGAGCTCCCAGCTTAGTCTTGTCTCCATGACTTTCCAAGCATGGCATCTCCTTAATGTTTCCGAAGGAAAAAAGCATAAAGCAATTCTATAGCAGAGTTTATTTCCTTTTTCGAAAGCAGTACACTCTGGACTGGAAAACACCTCACTGCTACCGTTGCTATGGCAAAGCTTAACACGAGTTTAGAGACTGGGCATGCAGCCAAGAAGAAAATGGGGAGGGCTGACACATGACATTTTACTCTTTGTTCTTTTCACACAATTTGCTTTCTGCAGCTCTTCAAGAGCACAAGAAATGTTTCAGCTTCAATTATCTCCACAGGAGCTTCACTTTCTCCTCCCTTTTTCTTTTTTTTGCTCTAAGACAACAGTCAGAGCTGTTGTGACTTTTTTTCCTTCAATTGCCAATGAATTACATATGCGTTCATAGTAAATAATTCCTGCAAAGATTGTTATCATCTGTGCTGTTGATTTCCTTTTCATAAAAAGAAACTAGATGGGAAGTTGGGAACACAAACCTAATGGCTTCCTTTCAAGTCCAGTTTAACTTGATAGGTGACAAGGATGACATTTTCTAAAGAGGATACTCCTATATTGCAAAAAGTAGAGTTTTTGTTGTTGTTCATCATTGTAAACAGAGCTTACAAAACCCACTGCTTACAGTATCACTGCTTTTGTCCGATCATCTTCAGCCAATGTTGGGCAAGGTTGGTATAATCTGACTCTAATTGCATCCAGTTAACTTTAACAAACTGTATGATCAAATACAAGTATCTTTTTAAATACAAGATACTTGCTTGTAGAAAATGTTGTAAAACTAGAGAGATGTATTTTAATATTGGTTTTATTGATGTATTTTTAATATTGTTGATCTCACCAAGACTTTTCATACTGTGAGAAGAAATGGTCTATGGCAGATTTTGGAACGTTTAGGTTGTCCCCCCAAGTTTCTTAAAATGATTATCCTATTACATGAGAATCAGCATGGCCAAATCAGATATGGCAATGCACTTTCTGAGCCCTTTCTAATAACTAATGGCATGAAACAAGGCTGAGTTCTTGCACCAACTCTATTCACACTCTTTTTCAGCATGACCATATGAAGAAGCTTATAGTCACACACAGCTGCATTTGATGAGACACCAAAACCCATTGAAGCAGCAACTCTAAAAAGCCAACTCTTGCAAACTTTCAGCCCCTTTCTAGGTCACCAACTTGAAAATATTTCCTGTATTTATAATATATTATTGCATGACATAGAATTAGAGAAGCACAAAGAAGGTGGCCACAAAAAAACACTTAAAAAATAAGCAGCATTTAAGGGATACATTTCTAACAAAATGCATTAGTAATGGCTAGAGGCAAAAAAGAAACAATTATCGGGTTAGAAACTCACATAGCTGACACTGCAAGGAAATGTCAGAAGCTTCCAGACTGACAGTGGTCCATGGAGAGCAAGTGCTCAGATTCATGGTGTCAAGTCATCTGCTTTTGCTATCTAGACTAAATTCCTGCTCCCAAATATTTCACAGGCATTCTGCCTTGGACATATCTTATGTTAAGGTGCATTTATAGAAAACCTGCATCTGGCCTCCTGCATGTGGCTATCAAGTACAACACACTACACCACATGAAGGGCAGTAGCACTTAAGGACTGCTACTGGTGTGAAAATCCCAATGTTACCACTGTGTATATGCTGGAAGCATCCAAACTGTTAGGGCCCCTAAAAGGGGTCTGTTAAGCTCAAATGTCATAATACTAGAACATATGGGCATACAACTTGTAGCCACACAACGTTCAGCACAGGCACTACTCTGATTTCCACTGCTGGGCACGGCAAGAGTCCACATCCTCAGGGACAAAATGATGTCATCAATTCAGCAAGCCACTGAAGATGTGGTAGAGAAAGATCAGAAATGAAACTTCCTCCTTTTTGTCTTTTGGAAGGATTACATCTGTCACAAATCCAGGAAGGCAGCATCTTGAATGAGAACAATTCTGAAGCTTCCAATAAGCATGAGCAGGCAAGTTCCAGTCAAAGTAAAACATTCAGACTGCTGACTGATTACATGAACTAATACCCAGTAGATATTTTCTTTAAATAAAAACCCACAAAAAAAACCCAAACAAACTAGAGCTGTTGAAAAGATTAGACTGCCTAAATATAATCCCTACTTGGTAGAAATCTGTGTAGCTTCACTGAATTAAAGTACAATGATTTTTCTCTAACTGAAGATATAAATGCAACTTGGACACAAGTAAGCAAGTTCTGTGAGATTTCATAGGAGTTAGGCACACTGACTTCTATGGAAATTCATCTACAAACCCCTAGAGATGGAAAAATCCTAAGAATCTTTACATAGGTTTTTTGATCTATCCTCAGGCAGAAACAGTTTTCTTAGATGCCCTACAGTTATGTTACAAAATAAAAAAAGAATAAAAGCTACAAAGTCAGGCCTGCTTCATAGAAAGATTTTTGCAACCCCACGAGGCAAGTAGAAATAACCATTATTCTCCAAGGCTGGACCCACAAACTCTACTTTGCTATACACAAGAAAAATGAGAACTGAAAATGCAGCTAGATGACTAAATGATGCCTTCTCATGTGCTGTTCGTTTTTAGATCTAGTTAATATATAGCAAACAATAAGAAACTTTTTTATGTTGGATCCTATCCCCCTCCTACAATGCTACAGCATCATAACACTAACAATTCTACAACTAACAATCGTAGAACTCAGCTTTACCCTATTATTAATGCAGAAAGGCTTAACAATTCCTGCTAAACTGCTCACTTTCACACCAGTGGAAAATAGAAATACATACTTTACCCAAACAGAACTGCATCAACAGGGTTTTTTCTAAACAACTTTCTGAAATAGTTTAAATTGTAGTGTAGGGACTGCTTGTGGCAGCTGTTTATTTGAATATGTGTTACCAGGAGATGCTCTATGACAAGTAAAGTTTTCTAGAGATCTTAGGACAACTGAAAAAAATAAAAATTCTCAAAGCAGAAATCACAATTTTTACTAAGCAATGGGGGAATCTTTTTCATAACTCAACTTCTCACAGTTTTAAAGACTGTTACCACATGAAAAACATTAAAGCCTGTCTAGCTTATCATCCTAGTGTCTACCAACTACTGGTCCCTATTATTTACAGAACCACATTCTACAACACTCAAATTAGCAATCCTACCACCTACCAAGAAACTTTCCTGACTTCAGACATTAAAACCAAGATTCAGTTGTCTAAATATAGGCATGTAGCATCATTTTGGACAGTCAAAATCTTAAGACATACAGTTATTTTTGCTTAGTGCAGCAGGCTCTAGAACTCAGAGGAGGGTTTCTGATAAATACAAATTATCACTATTCTGCTTTTTGGTACAGCACTATACATAAATAAAAGGTCTCTGAACCATGCAGAAAGTTGCTATTACTAAATGTGTAATAATCATTTTTACAATCCACTTCAGATTCCACAGGAAATATCTACTCCATTTTAAGGATTCTATAGGTTAAATTCTTACTGAGAACTATATGGGTCTCCATATTCTGCAGCTGTTAATGATGATGAAATATCTGCCAGCTGCCATAATCAAGGAAACTAGTCAAGTTACTATTGAAATAACACAATAAAAGATATGTCTGCTAAAGCGTATTTAGCTTCAGGTAGCATCTCTGCAACTGACAAAATAGACATCCATTTTAAAAATAATCCTCAGATTATAATTTTATCACTCATTGGGTTTATGTGATTTAACATGCAGTCACTTTCTCAGTAGACTTAAATATACAGTACTGAAACAAGTGATTGCTGTGTTTAAAACATAATTGAGCATTTATTTCCTGGTACTACTGCCTGTGACACCCAGAGCATGTAATTGTTTGCTTTGAAAACCCAACACACTGTAGGTATCAGCCACCCTCAAATTACTTCACACATCCAGTTGTACTTCACACAACCCTCTATGGCCCCAAACAAAGAGTAAGCCATTAAGCCAGTCAGTTTTTCTACAACCTTCCTAACTGCAAGCCAAGCAATCCCACTGCAGATATACCATCTAAGCCTCTTAAAACCTTTACCTTCAAATCTTTACATTTTCTTTTGCTCTCTCAGGGTGCTGGTTTAGCAGAGGACATTACAGCAAGGACAACTGCCCCACAAGTGCACACACCGTAAGCCAAGGATCTGGTCACTGCCCTAAGTGGCCTTGCAGCTTTCCCCAGGGCAACTGGACACAGCTGTGTGTACCCAAGCATGCACTTCCACAGCTGAAGGAAGGAAACTGATTGCCAAACCTGCTGACCAGCTGTTTTGGAATTAGTTACCACCAGAGAGGTAACAAGTGGCTTTATTTACTGCCAAAATAAAAAATTAATTCCATTTTAAGATAGAAAATGTTTCACCTTGCAGGAACAGTGAAGCAATGCAAAAATTGATTTGCAGATGTTATAGAATCCCTTTAGCTAGGAGATTCCAAGAGTATCTTAGATGAGCAAATATTTCTACCAGGATTTCTTCATTTACAGCTCACGAGCTCCACATGATTTGCAAAGCAATTTAGTCTGCTATCATATCAAGCAACCAAAAAGTAGCAGAAAAACAATATCCAGATCTCTTGAAGGATTAATGTATTCTTAATTTTAATTTGATAGAGTAAAGCATGACAGGCACATTCTGGATCATGCCACCTGTGAAAACAGGAATGTTTCCTGAATTTTACAGGGCTTTCAAGCATGCACAAGTATTTCTAGTACAATGTGAGCCAAGTTTGAGATACCACATAAAATGAAGATGCTTTTAAAAATACCAGTTCTGTTCCTCAGAGGAAGTGATATCACATATATACCCAGCCATGGTTTCAAATGAGGACATTACAAAAAACAAAAAAATCTGTAGTTTTGCCAAACTAAGCCTTTAATACATTTCATCAAAATGATGGATATTTATCTATTGGAACTATGTAGGTAGCATGAGGGGTTTGGGGCTGGGGAGGACAGGACAACATGCAATACTACTGAAAGGCATAAGTTTCAAATACCAAGTCACTGAAAACTAGTAACTGCATTTAGAAATCTAATCCTATATTACTTAGCTGAACAAGCATACTTAATAAAAAAATAACTGAGTTCCTGCACAAACACCAGTCTACAAGTTCTCTCTTAAAAGATCTGTTCGGTAGTGACCACTGTGTTACAAGGGGATTTACAGAAACTGGATGGCAAATGGTACATTAACTAAAAATGTTTTAATAATACTCATAAAATAATTTAACAGCTCTATTCTCTATTAAATAACAGCCCTCATAATCAAAAGCTTATTTTTCCCCTTGCCATTCAAAATTGGATATGGTACTTCAGTGCTGTTCTGAACAGGCAGTCACTGCTACAGCACTGACTAGATGACATACACTTTCACATTTAGAGAAATTAGAGACCTCTCGACATGAACAACTAAGAATACAGCCACACTCTTCAGCTTTCCCTTTGCTTCCCATTTCTTTTTCAGCTATTCAGTATTTGTGAAAATACCCCAAAACTTTCACTAAGAGTTCCCAAGTTGTTGAAGAATTTTGAATAATATAGAAAGATATTTTGTTCAGATATTTTAATTTTTTAATTAAAAGATATGGCTTTACAGTGCACGAAAAGTTTGTCCATGGGGTCACAGAAACAACCCATCCAGCAAATGTGTTTCCAGATTATGGGAAATGTCAGCAGATGTGCTGAATGACCATTGTGAACAGCATATAATGGATGCTGGAAACAAGAAAGCTGTTTGTGGTTTGTTTTGAGGTTTGTTCACAAAATTTTTAGTAACAAACATTCTCTGCTGTTGAAAATGAACAGCTAAGAAGTCAATAGTCACACCATCAAAGCAGCACAAATCCTCTGGCTTCTGGTATTATTATGGCCTCAGAAAGAGCCAAGTTAGAGCAGGTACCCACTGACTGACTGTGCAATAAAGAAATGCACAAGCTATTGTTATTGGGTTTTGTCTGAACTTACTTGAGGCACTGCTGATTTTTTCTGAGCTTAGAAATAGAACTCTGTATAAGAGATTTCTTCACAACTTTCCACAGAAATCAGTTTCCACATAAAGGTTCAATGGTATATTTTAAAACAAAAATATTTCACGAGCAATGTCTCCCTAAGAAACACTTCCTTCTTGTGTTAATGATCCAAATAAGCATAATATCCTCTGAGAGGAAAACAGAAGAAACCTGCATGCCCTTCCTCCTTTACAATATATGCAAGCACTGGCACAATCCCTTTTGAGACTGCTTCAATGACAACAGCATATATCGAAGCCACATCAAAAAAACAAAATACATCTCTTCTACAAATTGTGTGGTACACATTCTGCATGCTGTGCCCAACTGTAGAAACAAAAACAAGGATCATTTTCTAACATCACAGCTGACTTTGCTACGATTCAAAGAGCTTACTGAGGTCAAAGGAGGGAAGAGAGTTTGCATATATCTCAATGTAATTCTGCTGAATTTTGTGTGAACATAATTCAGGCAAATTATCTGCCACAATACTCTCAAACTCCTCTCAAAGTATACTAAATTCTCTGCTTATAAAATTACCACAGACTATCAGCTATAATGTTTTAGACTTGCATCTACCACCAGATAATATTCCACATCCCGATACAACTAACTTTACTATGTATGTACCTCTAAGGCTGGCTGCTGCTCCATAGTCATGCTGACACAGGTAGAAGAAATCCATTTGTGATTGCTTGTAACCACAGTCATTGTCACAACACTGCAGCACTCTCCTGTTCAGTTGGAGTCAGGCTTAAATGCAGCCTTTCTTACCCTATCGGGTTAAAAAAAGAAGTCTTTCAGAAAAATATTAACACAAGGACACATAGCAAGCTACTGCTTATGGAGTGGCCAAAAGGGTCACAGAAGGGAAGGCCTGCAGATCAAAGAACTGAAGGGCACTTGCAAGACAGCCAAGAACAAATCAAAACAAGACAGACTTCTGACAATGAAGCTACTTGTCAATATTATAGGGTAGGGATAGAATCCTCTCCCAGCTGAGGGATACAGTACATAGGTCAACAAGGACAGACTCCCAAACCAGTCGGGGATGGGAAGGAAGGTCTCAACTGCTACTCCAGTTTTTAATGAACACAAGAGCCAGAGGCAGTCTAAACCCTAGGAAACATTTTGTTGAGACAGGTTCCACTGCACATTTGGGAAGGGAGTAGGGGGGGTATTAGATAGCACTGTGCCCTACCACAGTACGAAGCACAGGCCACAGCACTTCATCCTAGCATTTTAACAAGCATACTTCCCAGTATTTTAAGAGGATATTTCAGGTTACACAACATATTAATACACAAGAGATATTCTTTTGGGAAAATATGATATAGGCGTGATTTGTGTGTCAGCATAGCAGGAGCAAGAGGCTGAGAACACTTAGCCCCTCCTGTTCAAAGCATTTCTAGAGCCATTTGCTCTAGACAAGACAGCTATGCTTTTTCTGCCCCTCAGGGGAACTAGTCTGGCAAATTATTTCATTCTACCTATTTCTGTGCTCCTTTTTGACACATAAACAAATATCCTTCCAGCTTCCTGGGCACAAAAAAAAAAAAAGTAAAAAAATCCTTCAAAATAGGTACCTACACTATTATTGTTAAACTACTGAGTCCTTCCTACCTTTGTTCTTCCACTTAAGAAGCCCCTTACAGACCTGCTACCTATCTCAATGCCAGACTCCCCTGAACAGCCACACACAAGTGTATGCATGCACACCATATGAAGACACAAGCAGTAAGCTTTATTTCAAATACAAGTTGCAAGAGAAGAGATAGTAAAACCAAACTCTGGTCTCAACACTGGGGAAAAAGCCGTAAGAATGGCTCCCTCACAGAGGGAGAATTATTCTGACACAAAGATGCTTTACTAGTCGATACAACTAAGCGTTGAATCCAAAGTATACTTACATTTGTTCCTCTGGTATTTACTCATATTCTGCACACTCACCCTTTCCTAAACTTTAATCCTTCCTTTAAAGTACTAGTAAGTTTTATTCAACCCAGTTATCTCCACCTCAGCCATGGGCAAAGACAGCTTGCTTGCTTCACTTGATGTCATTCTCATTTATCTTTGCATTCCCATCAGCCCTCAGAGAGGCTCACGGGCAGCCCCTGGCAAATTGTTCAGTCTTTCCTCATCCCTATGCCAATATTTTAAAGCTTTTCTTTGATCTTATCTGCAAGTCTAGGATGACTAAACCTCACCAGACTAGCAGAAGCTACAAGAATAAATCACAAGTTTTTTTATTGCCTCATTGTCTTCAAGGACCCTAGAGTGTATCTTCTCATAGCCACTCTTTCAGCTCTAGTTAGTTATTAGTTCCAGCTCTATTAAGTATAACCCTGAATTGTCAGGAAGTCACATAGGTAAACATAAGTACAGTTAAATAAAATTTAAGTATTTACACACAGACAACTCACTCTCATTCTTTAGCTGCAAATAATACCTCTTTCCTGACTGAATTAACACACATTTTCAGCATCTTTATAATAAACCAAATTAAAGCCATGCACCCAAATACCTTCTGTTTCATAGCCAAATGGTCTTTCTGTTGTGGATGCTTTGCGTAACTGAAGTTGTCTTAAATTTAGCTTGCAATACCATTATGAAGTCATGCAGTGCTTTTTTTTTCTCTACACTTCTCTAGGCATTAAACCAAGGAGACTAGATGGATAAAGGCATATTTTAGCCTCTAGTGATTTTATTTATATTTAGACACATTCTTTTTAGCCATACAGTCTTGTATTATAATTATTCTGAAAATGAAATTAGGAACAGATATTATGCTTAGTAGAAACTAGACAGAACTTTTTGTACCAGTATGAGAAACAAAATGACCTAAATTCAACACAACTACCAAACTGACATAAGCTTTAAAACAATTGGATTTCTAGAACTTTTCTATTGCTAAAATTTCTACAGCTTTAAAATGCAAACACAGCATAAAATGTTCTTTCTTATTGATCTCCTGTGGATGTCTTTTGCCATTTACACATGCTAAATGCTTCTTGCACTCCTGAATTAAAAAGAAATTCAGAACTATATTCCTGAGGTCAATTTCTAATAAATATGTTTTGAAATGCATATGAACTAGCTAAGTAGTGGGAGATACAAGGTCTACAGACATAACTGTGTGAGACCAAACTAGTTGGAGAGTGTAATTGGAGATTATAGCAGGGCCTATCCCATAGTACCTGATAACAAGAGCAGGGAAGCTCCAGAGATGGCATCCAGCTTTAACCATGAACTCCATTCATCAAGTAAGTTCATAGTGATGAGGCAGGTCTGAAGTCAAACTTGGTAGGCAGTCCACAGGTTAGGATCAGATACAGTCTAGAGATAACCAGACAGACCCATAGTGAATAGACGGCTCTACCACCAAGACATGAAGCTCATGCATGGGCCAGGGCCCCCATAAACAGGATCCATGAACAGGGACAAGTATAGCTGTGACTAACCTAGAGACCAGTATTCCTACAACATTGGTCAAAACCAGATCATTAGCACAGGACTGAGCTTAAATAATCTCCTGGCTCATGGGCAGGGCTGGAAGGCCCCAGGTAAGGCTGATCAGGGCCATTAACACCCATCAGTGTCTCAGGATACCTGACAGGATGTTCCTTGAAACTCGTGTGGTGCTGCCTTGTTGAAGCTCCCTGTCTGAAGAAGCACTCACTGGGAAGAGCTACAGCCATTGAAGAATAAACCTTTATCTATTATCAGTGCTCCCATTCATCATGATATTATTAAAG
Organism: Bucco capensis; assembly: GCA_013396975.1. NCBI lineage: Eukaryota > Metazoa > Chordata > Aves > Piciformes > Bucconidae > Bucco > Bucco capensis. Next base: position 33,098 of record VWZO01017231.1, read on the forward strand.
TAAATCAGAAAATTAATCTTTGATGAAAATGGGGCAAATGAAGTTGCTTATATCTCTCAGTCTGCCAAAATCTTTTCTCTATGACAATTTAGTAGCTCTATTGATAGTTACAATTCCCCTCCTGCCCCTGTATTTGTGTGGAAAGAATTTTGCCAAATCACAGCACAGCTCTCAGTAAAAAATAGAAGGAAAATGAAATGGTTTTCCAACAGAATAGGTTTCCATTGAGCTCATTCTACACCACTATTCAATGTGTTGTACAAATTAGGTGATTTTCTTATCTACAAGACATTCAAAATGTGCTCCTGTATAAATGGAAAAAAGAAAAAACCTGCAAGTCATCTGAATTCAAGGAGAATCAATCTCTTCTGGAATCAATTAGGTCTCTGCAAAGGCAATTGCTTTACAGCAACCAGAAAACCAATAAAATTCAGGGAAAGTTCCTATAGTAGATATCTCTAATAAACACACCTTTCATATATGTTCAGATGGCTGAGGTTATTTATACTATCTTCCATCCAAACAATTTCTCCATTACTCTGTTTTTCCTTATAGTTACTTGGCTTCACTGTCAGGAAAGTTTGCTTGCAAATACCTTAAATTTATTTTAAAAAAATAAAAATTTCAAAAGACAAAAGTAACATGGGCGCTATTCAATACACAGTGATTCCTGTCCTGTTTCTACCAAAGTACACATTTATAACAGTGACCCAAGCTATCTCACTGAGGCCAGAGAATAAAGGTCACCTTCTTATTACAAGTCTGGCATGATTTCTGAACCCTGCTGCTGGAACCATTTGGAGAAAATGAAAATGTTGAGCTACCACAGCAAAGAAGAAGGGAGGAATAATCTCAAAACCTAGCGCAAAACTGTCTTAGCACAAACAGCCTTTCCTTAATCCCTTGCTTAATTTGATTCGATGTAAGTATAATATAGTCTGGCCTTTCAAGTACCTTTTAAAACTAACTTTTTTCCTCTTTCCTACTTTTTAATCTCCACAGCAGATAAACTGTTTGGGCATTAGGAGGGAGCAGTCTAACCTATACAAGCATTAGCACCACTCTACATTTTAAATTTGTAGAGTTTGGAGCAATTAACTCAGAGTAACAGTTTATTTCACAGTGCTTTGGAAATGACAGAGTGTGCAGACAGTTTCACAGATCATCAGTTTTAGAACATTTTATAAACAAGTGCTTGTAATTTAAGATCAATTATGATCTAACTCATGTATAATTTTCTAATGAAATCAAATGATAAAATAATCATTTAAAAGATATTTATCCCCAGTTAGGAAAGCAGTAGTAAATCTAAAACACTAACACGTTTCCAGCAGGTCTTCTTTAGTGTTTTTGGCTTATTACTGAAGGCAGACTTTTATTTATCTGCAAAATACCATTGTGACTGAAAATGATGTCTCACAAATGGAAGAAAATCTGTTTTTATGTTTAAATCAATTTGTTTTCTGCAAATTTATAGTATTTGGTGAACAAATATTTTGAATTCTGTATAGCCCTTTTTAATGGAGAGTATTTATTACTAGCACACTTCTGATTGAAACTAGCATTTACTTCTTTTTTAATATCACATGTATTACTGGCCAGTTGTATTTCAGCCTGACCATACTCATATCTTGAGTTAGCACAAAGCAACTAAACTGTCTGCACACAAAATTTAGTGCAACGTTGTCCTAGTTTAACACAGTTGGAGGACAGATACAACAAATGACTCAGGAATATTCTGAGTAGTGGTAAACAGAAGATAACTGCTAGTGCATGAATAAAGTCATTACTTCCCCATTCCCCTATAATTTGAGTTAAAAATGAAAACTGGGTGATTACTGTATAAGTCTTTTGTCAATGTCAGAATTAAAAGTGTTAAGACAATAGCAGGCACAGTCTGAAAATCACTTGGGGTCTTCTGTGGCCCCTGGTGCCATAACTGTGCCGACAGCAGAGGGAGCATTAAACTCATTGCCCATGGTAAAGTGTGGGGAGTGATACCCATGTTCATATAATCCTTGTATGGGTAGGATGAACTCATTAGCCTTCTGGCAGTCATCCTAGGAGGAGGACAACTCTGATTCCAAACCCGGGCAGATGGAGCTCGTTTAGCCCTGTAAGGCCTTCCATCTAAGAGAAGGACACTCTAACAAAACCTCCATCCTAAGGACTTTGCTGCCAGCGTCCAACCTTGCTAACCCCTGGCAGATGAACCTTAGGACTAAAGGGTGGGTCCAGCTCTGTGCATGCTGTGTCTCACCTAAAAAAAAATCCATTGCACAGGCTCGAGGGTGCTATCCGCTATCCTCTTTTTATCAGCTTGCTTGTAAAAGGCGCTGATGAGGAGCGTGGATGGAGCCCTCCCTGGATCTTCGTTCGCGAAGTCTAGCCATACACACACAAGACAATAGCAGGCATTTCTCCAAAACCATGCTAGGACTATTTTTTTCTTGTCAGTTTATGTTCAAAACAACTGTGTACTTAAAAATCTCACTTCTGGAGTTTACAAGTATCTTTTAGTGGCAGTCAACAGTGCTTGTTTACATGGACATAGGGCTCACAAAGACAATGCCTATATCTTTTAGAGCATTCCCTGCAAAGTGATGATCTTGTTTAACACTTATACATGAAGAAATGTTGAGCCCCTGCTATACAAAAAGGATCCTCAGCAATGCAGACCTCTACAATGGCTTAAAGAGCCACATCTGTTGCAAGGATTAAAGTCACCCTGCATCAGCAATTACACATTTGGCTCTGATATGCTGAGTAACAGTATTTCAAGAGAAAGCCTCTAAGATGTTGAAAAATGGAGTAGTGGTGCCTGGGAGGCAGCAGGGTTTGAGACGCTTAGTGTGTGCTGCCTAGCCTTAAATTAGTAGCTGACACAAGCTTCAGAAAGCAGTTGTGACCATATCCCTTTTCCATTCCCTGTGGCAAGTTCTATTGGGACACTTAACTTTCACTTCAGTGTAGAGGAGTCAAGATTGTCAGAGTTTTGTGTGACCTTCTAGCATGCCAAGCAGAAGAAAAGAATAGATGTAAAGAAAATAGGGAAAGGCTAAAAATCAACTGTTAAATGACATAAATAAACAAATAAATAAATACATAAATTTGAGGGCAATAGATAAAAATGGGATTCTTCGCCCTTTGAGCTTGTTTCTACAGACTAACATAACAGAATTAGTGAAGGAAAGTTATAAAGAAAAGATGTGCTACTAGGTTTAGCCCTACAAGAATTATGAAAAATGAAATTCCACATGTAATTTACCCGGTTTCAAGTTTCCCTTCAAATCTTAAGCATGAAGAATTTCCCCGGGGTATTATCTGTGGCCCACAAGCTTTTAAAGCGACTGGAGGATCCATTCCAATGGAGTTTTACTCCAGTCCTCTCAAACAAACTAGCTAGGTATACCTCCCCCCCTTTTAAAATTATACCCTTACAAACTGGGCATTCCTTCTGCTATTTGCCTCTTTACTGCTGCCAATGTCATAAAAAGTGAGGGCTAGCAACATGGAAGAGAACAGCAGCTTTGGTTCATTTGTCTTCATCACCTTTTCCTGTTTGTAGAAAAGGTTGCTATGCTAGTCTGTAAGCATAACAGATTAGGCTTTTGACAAGATGCAGTCTCACAGGGAAGCTTAAAATTCAATTATAGTTAAAATTTAGCTTGCTTTCAGAGCCCCTATAAGGATTACATCAGTCCTAAACAATACCTCTAAAAGCACTTGATGGAGAAACTGTGCCATATGTCTTTCTGTTCTCATCAAAACTTAAGGACAAATCAGGAAGAAAGAAGACTTGGCTCCAAAGCTCCACACAGAAGAGCATTTAAATAGTATATAAAACTATATACAAGTCTTTTATTCTTTATGTAGCCAGTGCAAATCCAAAATTATTCTGTTTCCTAAGAATAAGCCAGACTGACACTGTAATACGGACAGAAAGAGACAAACCCATCAATCAAAAGAGAAAGCAGTGGTTTACACCACTACTGGAATTTTCACTTTGTTGCGTATTCTTTATTCTTATTTCTAAAGATTCAGTGCTCAGTTTATCTGTATCACTGCACACTTTATAGGCCTTTACCATTGGATACAAGGTCTCCATCACCTATTCTTGCTGTTGATGCAAATTCTATCTCAAAAAGCTGATGCAAACATGGAAACAAGGACTGTGTTATGAAGAAGGCATTACTATCTGTATGATGTAGCTGAAGAGCTTTATACTAAAAACAGGATCTGCAAAGGCATGATGAGCTCTGAGTTTAGGAAGTCCTCAGGTTGCAAAACCCACTTGCCACATACTGCAACAGAACTAAAGGAAATTGACGTGTTTCATTTGCAAAATAATACTCCTGTAATAAGAAGGCAAGATGGAAGAAGTTTCTGATTTCATCCAATAATTTTATTGCAGAACTTGAGAGTAGTATTCTAGGAGTAAAATTCCTGGAGGCAGGAATGAGATAGGAGACATATCTCATATGGGACCCTTATCATAATGAAATCACAGCTTTTTACCTGAGTGAGTGCTTTGGGGAAGAGACATGGTGTTTCTAACATGCCTGCAGATTAATGCCTGATCTCCATACAGGGCTAATGTAGAGGAGGTAATGGCTACTGCTCCTTATAAAATGTGGTTTTGTTCTGGATCATGTTTAGCTAATTAACATGAACTCCACAATGAGGAAAGCCACACTACCTCCTGCAGCATTGGGAATTCAGTAGAAGCCCTTGAGGGACAGATTTTCTCTCAAATTTACTTATAATCACAGGACTAACTATATCATAGGGCATATACTGAAGAGATACAGTTCAATGGCTCTCAATCAGGCTCACAGTGCAACTAAAGCTTGCTTTAATCTGTGTCATATCACAGCAGGCTCCAAGGGACCACGTACCATTCAAGAAAAGACAGACTCAATGAGCAGGCTACAGACTTCTCTGTGCCCCTCTTTATCTCTCTGAGCATCAGCTGAGCTGTGAACTCCAAAGGCATTCCCAAAATATGGTGGTGACTTTAACAGACTGACTCAAATCCTAATCTGTCAGTTCAGATCTGACTGGGTCATTATTAATTAAGCAAGCAAGAAAGAGCATTTCAATAGCGTTAGTGGGTGCTGAAGCAGGTATCCATATCATGCTGTTACTTATTATCACTACCTCTGGCAGAGAGAAACTGCAACAAGGTCTGGTAGCCAAGTGTCAGGCAGGCACTGCTGGGTAGGAGAGTTTGCCCTCTTCCCCAAAGACAATGGCTTGCTAAGTATTTAAGTGTCATGTACTGGTCACTAGCAGGAAATATTTTTTAATTACTTTCATATAAAACAACAGCAACTCACATTCTCTGTAGCTAGTAACAATTTTGATTAGGAAAAACAGCCAACCTTTATAGTGTTTACATAATTAAAGGATCATGCTGTTCTTCCTGTGGTTTTTCTTGCTTATGATTTTCCATTGTAATCCATTAAGTGTTACAGTATTAGCAGGGATTTAACACATCAGATTCAATCATCAGTACTTCTCATACATCAGCATTTGTGCTCAGAAGACTGTATTTTAAATAGTGTTTTTAGTGAATTATTTGACATTTCCCTCTCAAGTCTGCACCTCCAATTACAGCTTTCCTTGTTTTGGTATAAAATATTGGCAAGGTCAAACTCATGCCACAGCACTTGCAAATTTCCTCAAGAGGCTTACAGAAATGGCCTACCTGCTTGTACAAGGAATGACTGCAAATGTGTTTGGATTATCTACATATTTTGTATTCATAAGGTTTACAGTTCTAGCTTGCAGCCAGGAAAATTACTTTGATTTTTTGTAAGTCTCTGAGCAGAAGGCAAATAAAAAACATAATATGCTTACTACCACACACGGTTCTTTAAACTCCTGCTACATTTCCCCTGACAATTTCTTTTCCACTAATCCTACTGTCCTGAAATATCTCCCTCAAATTTGCTGACATAGCAGCAAAGGACATCTTCTAGTTGATGCCTTTTAAAATTACTTCTACTAAAGAATATTTGTTTCTTCTCTTGTACCTAAAAGCAACTGGACTTATTCCTAGGTCAGAGAGAAACAAATGACATGAATGAATGGTCTTCATTTTCAAAATATCATTATTTTATGACACAAAGGGGAGCTTTATCTAACCATAACCTTAAAATCCAAATACTGAGCCCAGCTCTCATCTCACAGTCATCAGGCTAGCAGGAGCTAGCCAAGTGCATTGCTACAGATGCAATACATTCCTACACTTATACTCATCGTCGTCATCATGGCTAGGCTTCGCAACCTTACACTTATACTGATACAGGTTCAAATCAGTACAGTAGAGCTTCACGGAGTGTGCATCATGGATCTATTTTCATAAAAACATAGAAAAAAATGTGGCCTAAAAAATGAGCCAAAATAGCTCAGCAGTTATGGCATTCAAACAGGCTATGGATACATCCAAGTGTCTATTGCGTTCTGGAGCAATTAGACAGTACACATAAGGTCTGTAACATTGCCAGTCTGCTCCTGGAGTTTGAGCATGACCAAAGCCTGTGGGAACACTTCCAGTCCTACCAATGAATTTGAACCAGTCTTCAAGAGTGCAACTACCCACTTGCATCCCCAGCATGCATATACAGTTTGTCCCCTTTTCTGAAAATCAGCTGAGGCAGAGATAAAAAAGCAAACTCTAGTCTTACTGGCTGGTGTTTTATCTGTGTCATACACCTACCTCACCTGCCCTCCACATCCCCAATCCGTAACTGCACACTCCTCTCCAGGCCTTTCATCAGGAAAACAGCAAAATTGCATTGGAGGCTTTGAAAGTTTTCCTTCTTCTGCTATGATTCAACTTCTATCATCTCATTTCCAAGTAGTTCAGTTTTGGCTGAGCAAAGGTTTTTCAAATATAAAGTCTACTACAGGAGCCTGTAACACTATTTTTCTTCTTAAAAAACTGTATAGCCTATTTCATCTAGGAGAATATTAATCTACTTTGATTAAGAATACTGAAATTCCCATCCTTCTTCTCCATTTTGTGTCTTCATTTCATATTCTAACTCTAAATACCTGACCTGAATTTCAATAGGATGCTGGCATGACTCTGATGTTCCCTGAGGAACAAGGGGGTATTTCAACCCTGGTGCATCACTACTTCTGGAATACTAATATTTTTTCGGCTGTGTGTATTTCAGTCCATTTAATAATTGCATCCACCATTATGAGCTGAAAAATCCAGGACAAAATACAGACTACAGGTGGCACATTTGCACTTCAGAAAATATGCTGTATACTAGAGTCAAACTCACACGCTCCTGGAATTTTAACAGCTTTTCCTTCATGAAAAGACTTCAATAGTATTATGCTATTGGTTCATTTTGTCTCTCCATGACTTATGTCAGTAATCACGTTTTAATAAAAGAGAGTGCTTGTTTAAAAGACAGTAAAGGGAAGCTGTTTTCTTTACTTAGTTTAAAATTTGGAAAGGCTTCAATAAAGGCAGTACACCAAGTGCTGAAACAAAATAAATTAAAAGAAGAAGAGGTTTGCTTTCCATAAAACACAGAATGACGTTTACAGATGTATGTCCATAGCACACAGTACTAACAACTGGATAAGAACAACAGTCTGTTCGGCATCAAACAGTCTGTTCGGCATCATCTTTGATAAATTTTGTTCCCTTGAAGCTTAAAATCTCAATAGAAAGCGCAAAAGAAAAGACTTTCTCCTGCTGCCAACAGTAAGTATTTCAGCCCAATCAGGCAACAAAGGAAGATTTTTCTAAAGCTATAACAACAGGTGAGTGAGAAGTGTGTTTGTCCTGGATGTAAAGTGAAAAATGAAGGTAAATGTAGCTGTGTTCACTGACTGCTGCCATTGCCACCAGAGAAGGCAAGCTGCAAGCTGCCTGCCTTTTCCCCTCTAAACAGTTACAAGGAGCCTGGCATCTAGAAATAGTCCACAAAGGGCTACCACTCTGGCAGCTCCGTGAACTAGATTTAGAGGAGGTGCCAGAAGCAAACCCACACTATCAGCACACAGCAGCACTGCCACCTGTCCCCTTGCCAGCCGGTGCAAAGGACAGCCAGGAATCCACCACAAGCTGCTGTCACAGCTTTGGTATTCAGAGCAGACACAGCCAGAGAAGATGCTGAGAAACAGGCAAAAATGCTGAGTTTTGAAAGGTGAGGAAGAAAGAAATAGTGAGGATCAAGGGTAGCCAAGAAGATGTTGGAATGAAAAGACAACCTCGAAGTTGACTATTAAAACATAATTGTTAAAAGTGTTATCATAATTGTAAAAAAAAATAATTGTTTGAAGTGCAGATTTGGTGAAGTGAAACTGCACAAGACATGTTCAGTGGAGATTCAGGAAGAACAGAGGAAATGGCTGTATAAAGCAATCACAGAAACGTGGAAACAAAATAATGGCAAGACATGATAAAAATGTGAAAATTTGTTCCTAGGCCAAAGAATTTTCTTATAATGTGATATGTGAGCCTGTTGAATGCTGACAGGAAAAAGATAATCAAACAGGGTTTTTCTTTAGGAAAAACTGCCTTCTGTACTACAGCTTCCTTGCAGCTCAGTGAGAAGCATTTGAACAAGACAAACCAACACACAAGTCACTTCTCAGCAGAGCAAATGAACTCACAGTTCCTTATCCACTAGGTGTATTGCTCTCTGTACTCGGAGCTAACCTCAAACTCATTCAGACACCTCCATGCTGCACTGCAATCAGTTTATTTCTACAGTATTAGCATAACCAAAGTGTGAGAAACAGGAGCCTTTACAGGTATCTGTACACCTTCACATCCAGAAGGCTTGCCATCTTTCCACTAATCTGTTGTACAGGGTACTGTTCTTCACAGAACTGATTTGGCAGAGATGAAAAAAGCTATTTGTTGTCATAGAAACAGTAGGACTCAGTGCCACTGTGCTGGCTGATATGTGAGGATATTATTGTTTGGCCTTTTTCCAGGCAACCAGATTGAGAAACGCTAAAAAGCTTTTTAAAAAGCCCCTGAAATTTGGCCAAACAAGCAGATCTACAATTTCCACAAATACATTCAAATATTTACCAATTGTTGTGGATAAATTCGAAAAGCCTTGGGTATGGGAAACACTGTTGAAAATAATTTATTCTTGACCCCATAAAACAAACAAGAAATGAATATCTTGTAAGGCTACAGGAAATGTCCAAAAATCAGTTATGAAAAGGCAATTAGAACAACAGCCAATTATCCTCACTGCTCACCACTTAACTGAGGGTAATATTTTAAAAGCCTATCGTTACCCAGTAATTAAAGTTAACATGACAAAAGCAGGTATCTCAAGGTCTTAAGAGTTGCCAAAGGGCACCATTAAGTGAGAGGAAGGCAAGGCTTTTACGACTTTTCTTTTAGTTTTTGTTCTTTGTAATTGGAGAATAACAGTGTCAGTAAATCATTAAATAGAATGTGTAATAGTGACCAAACTTCCTAATGTTCCAAGTAAACAGCTGTGTTTCCCTAATAGCTCCAGAGGAAAACAGGTTTCCACCTGAGTTACAAATCTTAGGCCACAGAAGTGTATGTCAGTTGAAAGTGTTTCAGACTGTCTATTTTATTCTGGACAAAAGAAGTTTTCTTTTACTTTTTTCTTTCTTTTTTCTTTTTTCCTTATAATTTTTCCTAAAATATCTTCACCTTTTACTTGCAGAGCAGTGTTTCTTAGTTATGACAAAGTAGAAAGATAATTATGGCGGTTTATTAGCTCATAGAAAAGGTGACTTTTTAACTATTTGATTTGGCAGAAGAATTGAGTATGATCAGGATGTATTGTGCAAACGTTTAGCTGTATGCAGGGCACAGGTGGGAGAAAAAAAAGCAGTTTAGAGTGTAAAGGTGACCTCTTACCCATCTGCATTGAAACGTCCCATTCTTATCACAACAGTCCAATTTTCTCTCCATCTGTTCCAAATAGTTCAAAACCCTGCCCCGTTTAGCATAAAAATCACTGCTCCTTTGCTGTAAGCCAGACAAAATTATTCAAATGGACTTACATGTCCTGTGTGAATAAAAAGAATCAGCCCTGTGGCTTGCAAACAGTCTGTTTCTGTCACAGAGGCATGACATCATCTGGCAGCTATGAGTTAACGTCCAACTGTTCTACTGTTCCATAAAAATATTCTCCATTTTTCTTACTGAAGGAACCTGCTTCTATTACAGAGTACATCTTACTCTTCTCCCATCTCCACAGAAACAGTCAGAATGCCTTAGGAGCAGTAAACACACAATTATTCAACCTTCAGCTCTCTCAGGCTATGAAAGTGGACAGACGTGACACTAAATGGAGCCAAGAGGAAAGCAAAGCAAAACTGCCAGAGGAGCAGTTCGGGTGGGAGCGTTTTTCTTACATTTAATGTCTAGTTTCGCCTTGGACAACAGGCCTGGGACTGCATCCAGCCAAAGAACCTCCTCTACACCAGATCCAGCATCCATACTCTGTTCCAGCTTCCTCTTGTGGGTTTAGGCCCTTCATATTGAACATAATTGCCAGCTCCAGGGGCAATCTAATGCAAAGCAGAAGGGCATAAGCCTTTGGGAAAAGAACAACATGTGAAAGACAAAATTGTCAATAAAGCGCTAGTAATTTACAGTGCAATTGTTTTTGTATTATGTGTATAATTACATTGAACAGAACAGGAGGGTAAATGAAAAAAGCAAGCTGCCATTTTCTAGATTCTCCTTACTTCATTGGCTACTGAAATTGATTCCACGTGTTAGAGCTCAACAAAACAGGGGAACTGAGGAGCCTGTGGTAATACTCTTTCTGACCTAATCACGGAGTACAATCACACAGTGACTTTTAGCCTACACTCCCCTTCAACAGTAATTCTTTGTGACTGCCAGCTGTGGAAAACTCTGCTCAAGCCGTTTGCCTTTCCCTCTATATGCTGACTAACTACTTTTTAAAGAAAAATACAAAGGGAATTTGATTAGATATGCCACTTTTTTTCCAAAAGAGAAGTCATGACTTCCAAAGCCCATGAGTTTGGGTTATATACTTGATACTGATCAACAGCAAAATAATCCACTTGTCAAAGCCTCTGAATATCCAAGCAGAGTAGCATTGGATGCTGTCCTGCATATATAGTTTGTTCTGGAGTCCCCGGATACCACTTGGAGATGTGGAATGCATTGAAAATACAACTGTATGGCATCTAGACATTTAAAGACCTGTAAGTCAAGTATCTTTCTTCTTTTTATAATATACTTACCTTTGTTAGCTAAAACACAAAATAATCACATGGACATTCTTATACTGATTTAGGGCTCATAAATTACAGGACATGTCAACGTCAGGACATATGAAACAAACTACAATGACATTCTCCTTCTCTGGAGATACTCAAAACCTATCTGGATATGATCCTGTGCAACCTGCTCTAGGTGAACCTGCTTCAGCAGAGGGGTTGGACTAGGTGATCCCCAGAGGTCCTTTCCAACCCCTACCATTCTGTGATTCTGTGACAGTAAAAACCATAGTGCTTACATTATATGCATTTGTGCCACACCAGAATACAAGAAGATGGAAAATTTATTCAGGTGAACATTTCTTCAGAATATTTTCTCAAAGCTAAAAGCAAATTCTTGAAAGTTGCATGGCCTTAGTATATGACAGGAAAATGAAGGTGGTCTGTATACCAAAGACAAGGAGTAAGACTGAGACACAAGCAGCAGGTATCACTGGGCTGAAACAGATCTCTGAAATTTCTCTGCATGACAACTGAGGCTTGTGAAACTCCTGTAGCCATGAATTTTTCTTCAGTACTGTCCTGAAAAGAGGTTTACCCTAGCTGGGGAATCAGTTTTCCATAGGAAGGCAAATTAATTTCACTGCAAGAGTGACATGCTCCCACTCTCCCAGAAGCCATAGATTCTGTGTTGGAAGACACCAGGGCCTATCACATGGTTGGTCTGGTGAACTGCTGAAAAGGCAGGTCAGATAAATTGCTTATAACTAACTGAACTGAAATTATCAGATCCAGAGATCACTCAGATTTTGCTTCAGGAAAGAAGTAATGAGTGTCCAAGAGAGAAGTATATGCTGTGCCTGGGTCATGCGATGAATGCTGCAGCACCAGCTGGAAGAAATCTGGCAAGAAATTTGTGGATAACCAGAATCTGCAGCTAAGGAAAAATAAAGAGTAGACCTTGCACAATAAAGAGCACTGACAGCAGATACCATTTTCCCTTCCTTATGAATCATTTATATAATACTAGAAAATTACAGTACTAACCAAAGATGGAAAAACTGGAAAGAAAACAGCTGATGTCATGAGAGTAAGGTTAAAAAAGGGTGATACTAAAGCATCAGCTGAAAAGCTGATGTTGCAAATTTTGCCTCTTGTTTGTCTTTGCTTTTATATGAAAAGCTTGTTTTGATTTTATTTCTTCTTCTTTTTACAGATTCATAATTTATTGCTGCAATATATAAAACTTGCTGCTCATGTTTTTACAGTGGAACTTTCCTTTACAAATATTAGTGAGGTCGGAGAAAGCATATTTATCTGCCCTCTGCTGGAAACAGAAAAATACAGCACTGTCTTCTGTGCACAGTGCAAAAATGGTTCCCATGCCACCTACAGACAACCTTCATCATGGATTCAGCGGTTACACGCTAGCTGAATTTTGCTTAACGTACCTAGTCAAAATAAACTTTGTCTTATTTGTCCAGTATAGACTTCAATCTATTACATAAATGCTGGGGTACAATCTAACCACACTTAAACTGGAGTAAATAAAAAGTATCTATGTGGAAATCAAGGGAATTATACTACTACAAAACTGTCTAAATGGAAGATGAATTATACTATTAGAAATGTGCCTGGTAAAACATGGATTAACGAATTCACAGATGGAGGCACTTTATATCCACTATGGCCATGTCTGTGGAAATACAGTAGTAATTCAAGTGGATGAAATCCTAAATCAGCTGAAATTAACAAAAAAAAAAAAAAAACCCACAACAAACAACCAAACAAAAAACCTAGAAATATGATTATTATTCCTCAGATTTTTAAAAAAAAAACTTTCTGCAGACACTGTGTGTGTCTGAGCCCAACCAGCTTGTTCACAAGAATTTGCCACATACACATACAGGATCATTAGGAATGACTGACTGATTTAAAGATGAAGATCACAAAGAGAGAGAGAGAGCTCATCAAAACCACATTAAGAAAGAAACCGACACTATTGATCAAAACCAGGGGTAGAAAGGCCTCTGCTACATCAGCTACCCCTAGAACAGTGAGGATAAAAAGGACCTGCCAAAACCAATAAACTTATCCAGCCCCATTACCACATTTACCATTCTCTGAAGTCATTCCTCCCCATAATCAACATTACCAGAAAATGTTATTTTTCCTTAAGTATTTGCTTCTATTTTCTTGACTTCCATCAGTTGCTTTCATTTTTTCTTTTCTTTTTTTCTTTTTTTTTAAAAGACTCATACAAGGATTCAAGCATCTGAGTGAAACATACATTTTTCCAGCAGTTCTTCAATAACTTATTAGTGATGGCAGTCAAAAGACAGATTTTCTTGCAATACTACCATATTTTTTTAACCCAGGTCCAGCTATGTTATCCATTAGACCATCATCCTAATCCATAATTCTAGCTAACATATAGAAAAAAGCATGGTTCATTAAAAACACAAACAACCCACTAAATAGCATGCAGGTTGTATTCTAAAAATCACAGTGCCTCTTCTGCTTCCTCTGCCTTAAGCTCATCTCCTCCTATAAGTTCAGATCAGCCAAAGCTCAAAGAGCCCAGCTGTTTTTTCCAAAGACAATCTTGAGCATTATAAGGCATACATGCAGCATTGCTCTTTGTGCTTCACTGTATACACATTTTATCCTAATTCAGTTAGTCCATATGTGGTAGCAGATCTTCAGCATTCAGAGGGTGTATATTATCATAAAGAAAAATGTAAAAATACTGTACTGGCCATCACGCAGCACTTTTTCTGGGCTTGGCTTGGCTTCACCCAGTGATAGGCTTCACCCAGTGATAGGCTTCACCCTTTGTATTTTTTTCTTACCAGCAGAAATTGACATCATATGCAAAACTAACACGACTGCCTCTTAATTCTATTGCTTTACATGATGCTTTGATCTTGCTAGTGCTATACCATTAAATTATTTTTTTATTTTAATTGCCTTCCTCAAAGAAATATTTCATCCCCCGTGGAGGATCTGACTGAACTGCATTCTATGGGCTTCTCTTTTGTAACGCTAGAGAAAAAAAGGATGGTAAAGCCATTTAAATAATACATTAGCCTGTCCTTTTCTACCTTTCATGCTGTTATCGTAAATTAATTTTTAATCAGTTCCTACCGCAGAGACATTCCTGCTTTAAACATACACTTATCATGTGCTGTTAAAAGCATTCCTAAAAGGACAGTTTAAATGCAATGCCAAAGCTGCTTCTTAGAAGAAGCTGCTCCTCTAATTCACATTTTTCTCTGGTATCAGCTTCAACCACTGTGCTCTTCCTTTTTACAAGCTTCTAGATGTGTATTTGAGCTGTGCTTTGGATTACAACCCATTTCTGCCTTCTAGGCTTGCTGAAACGAATTCTGTATTAAACAGGGGCTTTCAAAGCTGTAAAGAGCAGTCAGGAATCCATCTCCCACACATTTCAGAAAGTTCCTCCTAACATTTTATTTGTTTTAAAACATAGAAGTATTAGAAAAAAAACAACAAAACAAAACAAAGCACATTCCAATACTTCATAGCAGGCAATGAAACCATAAACACACCAGCCTACAGACAAGGCTGCAACAGTGCCAGGCTGGCACTTCCCACGAGCCATTTCTCAAAGTCAACAGTTTCTTGTGGAGCAAGTGATACTCTGGGCTTTCTGACTTCTTGTTTGGCTTTACAACTTTAACATTATATCCACATAGCCTTTATGATGTAATTGCACAAAACGTGGCAGCATAAGGCACATGAAAATACGCATGCATATTCCAACAGCATTCCGGACTGTCACTACTTACACTACTAATCAGCTTCCAGTATAAAGCTTAAAAACCTCACCATAAAAATGAACACTAACAAATTTAAACATTTCAGGTTAACAACTTTAGAGCAGCAAAACCTTTTACTGAATCTTTTGATATTGCAGGCTGTATGATACACAAGTCAGCAGCATATGTGTGTCTGTCTGTACATGTTAATGCTACAGACACATACAAATTCCACATGGAAGGAACAGCGCACACATCCTGCAGCAGAGCTTCTCACCTTTGGGGAGTTTATCCCCCAACTTCTATCCTTTAACAGTGTAGAGGTATTAACTACCAAGATGCAATGCAAGCCCCATCTTCTCTGCAGCTAGGCACGACATCACTGATAGGTAAGGCTCAGCAGAAGATTTGGGGGTTAATGGGGATTTATTCATTATCACAGTGCTGTCAAATACTTGATAAGACTGTTTATTACAACAGTACATTTCTAAGCTATTGCCAAGGATGTCTGGGTCAATCAAATTACATAAATTGTAACAGACATCCCGCCTATGACTTAACATTTTTTGGTCAAAGTGAGTGTATGAGGTTTACAGGATGATTGTGTACAGGAGGGGAAGGAAGAAAAATTTTCCTCCAAGTAATAGTGACAGAGGCAGAAGTCATACCCTTTCAATCCATGATCACCTGATGAAAATTGATGGCACAGCACACAACCAAGCATCATTAATCCCAGCTAGTTACTTCTCTCCACTGTATGCCCTATACTGCCTTCCTAAAATTATGCCTTATGGTGAACTTGCCACTGGCTGTCATAAGAGAGGAGCCCCGAAGAGGAGATGCAAGGACTCCCTGAAACAACATCTCAGCCTCGGCCATATTGATCAACTTTACTGGTCTACTCTGGCTTCCAATCGGGAGGTCTGGAGACACACTATTTTTAATGCTGCTGATGTCTTTGAGAAACCACGCAGAATCACTCTTGAGGAGAAAAGACAACTTAGAAAGAATTGTGTCTTGCAGAATATATGATCTAAGGAGTCCTTCTGCTGTGCCTTTTGCAACAGGACTTGCCTTTTTAGCCACCAGTGCACTTGTAAAAAACATGGGTAGAGCCCTCCCTAAATCTTCGTTCGCGAAGCCTAGCCATGATGATGCCCTATACTTTAATTGTTACTGCTGTTCTAAAAGGAAAATTAAATAAAACCCAGAGGGATATGGATTTTTGTAATGGCTTTATACAGCTTCCATTGACACCAGCCCTGTACAGGATATTTCTAGAGCCTTAACCAGACAAAACCATAGATGTTAGGGATGGAGGATATCTGCTAAGCCATCTGTTCTACTTCATTGCCAAGGCAAAACTGTTCCTACTGCATATTTATTAGAGACTTCTACATTAGTTTTAAATAAACTGGTGGATGGAGCTTCCACTATTCCCCTGGGGTGGTTGGATTCACTACAGAATACTTTTCACTGCCAAGATAATTTATCCTGGTGAAACTTCTTCTTTTTCATTTTATTCTATGACCTTCATCATCCTCTGTGCATGTGCAAGTTTCCATGTTCCAGCACACATACACAAAGGACTGTTATGTAAATAGGCTTTAAAAGAGTAAAGAGTGCATATACATAGGTTCTCAGATAAACCTAGCATCTATTCTCCTCCTAGGAAATGTCAGGACAGTGAAATCTTGCGTTGCTCAGGTATGAGCTATAGTTATTGCACTGTTACTCAAGTTTTCTAGAAGAGGGGACAGGCAACAGTTTCAGAACAGCAACTATTTCTTTTGTCTGTCTGAAAGCAGCAGCAGCAACAACTTTTTTCTAGGCTAGAGGCTCTGCAGAGACACAGTAAGGCAGCACACCTTGTGGAGGATGGTGCCAGAGAGGCTGCAGAGATGGAGGAGAGCTGGATGCAATCTCCCCAGTCACCAGCCAGTCTTGACTGAGCCAGTGTATATTATCATAATGAAAAATGCTAGACTGACCCAGTGAAACACTTCCTATGTGATGCTCAGATAGGTTCAGAACTACAGAGCAATCCTGGCATAATTGCTAGTCTGTGTGAATCTCCCAGGCTAGCATTTTAGTGTATTGTTTTTGGTTTTGAATCTTACATGTAAGTATTTCTTCAATTTGGAGTGCTGGTAATGCATAGACGCTATTGTACTGCTGTATATCTGCACTGACTATACCTTGCTCTCCTAAAAACTGATTAAGGTCTAACAACTTTAATGCTTTCCTTCATTGTTCACCTTTAGCACCTTTCTCTATGCAGAGGTTGTTCTCCAAAGTACAAGACCATTTGTTCTGTAATTAGGTTAACAACAAGGGTTTTTTTCACTTAGCCTCCTACATTCTTACCAATTTGGTGATTAGGTTAATTGAAGTAAATCCATTTCAAAATTCAATATCTTTTTTTTCTGTGTTTTTAATGAGTGTAGAAGAACCCTTTATGTATTTTAATCTCGTTGAACTTGTCTATCTAAGTAACATTTAAAAGCAACTTGTTCATAATTGATCACTTTTCTACATAGCTTACCGCTAGGGAGTGGGGCCTGTGTTGTTATGCTTTGGTTTGGTTTGTTTTTTTCCTGGCAGATAAAGCTGACAAATTTAATTTCTGACAATTTCACTACAAGTTGCCGCTTTCACTATTTCTTGCTGTTTCCAACAGGAACATTATTTGTTTTCAAGGAAGACAGTGGCCCATAGCAACACTGAGAGGTAGCATTAGCAGAACATAAATTTGATATCTATCATTTTAATAGTTTACTATTACATCTAGGTACCATATACAGAGTCTTTATAAAATCCTAGGAATCTAGGGCAGTTATTGTCTCCAATGAGATTCCATAAGATTCAGTGGCACATTCTGGCAAATCTAGAAACAGACTTGCAGTCACAGCACCACAGGTAGTTTTATAAAAGCTATAGTCTCAACTTTTCTATTGCATTTACGAACAAAAATCTGTTAACGGCATCCTCTCTTCTGTTCACATATCCCTCTTTTCCTGACTAGTTCAGAATAGTAGGAATATTAAACACCATAAGTCCAAGAACAGAAGTATGAAAGCTTCCCCTATAAACACTGGCATTTTATGACCTATCAACTCCTTTAAATCCTTTCACTGTATACATTTAATTTTGTGTCACGCTGCGATCGTTGCCAAAATATCACACAGGACCAAGTCATTCTGCTACGGAGCAACTTTCCCGTGGCTTTACTAATTACACGAACCAGGAGAAAGAAGGGTTTAAAGCCCCCGTGTGCAACACTTAGTTTAGAAGGTGAAGGTGACAGAGCCCCGCTCGGGGCTGCTCCCCGGTCCCCGCCCCGGGCTGCTGTCCACCGGGAGACAGCCGCTAGGGGGCCGCCGTGCCCCGCCGCAGGGAAGGCCTCGGCCGCGGAACTTCCAGAAGGGGGGAACGGCCCAGGGAGTCTGTGCAGGGATAAAGGGAGCACCGTCCCCCGCTCCTACAGAGTCGGGAGCTATCCCGAAACACCTCTGCTCCCGCACGGTTCCCATGGCGCCAGCATCGGAGTGGTCCCACAGCGCGGCGGGGCTTCTGTCCCGGCTCCGTGAGGGTCACGCAGATGCTCGCATGGAGCTCAGGTGCCTTTCTTCAACCCTCGCTGGCGCCATGGCGTTAGCCTGTTTGAGACACTGGAGCTAAACGCCTAAGATCTAATAAGTGATGTCGGCTTGGAAGTGTACTAATTAATCCAGTAATCGTTTGTTACCTGATTACACACTACCTCATTACAGGCTCAATAATTAACTCTTCTTTTTGTCTGGGTGTAGCAATAAGTAAGGCCAAACTAAACACTGCTTCTAGGCAGCACTCAGGAGGTGTGGGAGGTTAAACCAGGGGTACAATAGAAATGGGACAAGGGCCAGTGACAAAAGTTTCAGACTCATGGAAAAATGAATTTTGGGGGTAGAACCGTTTTCCCCTCTCCAGGATGGCAATGCGCTTCCTTTCAATTTTCCCCCAAATCAATGCTGGGAGCATGCCTTCCTGGCAGCTCTCTTCTGCCATACAAAGCAAGCATTTTTTGATGGAAAATGAGAAGCAGACAGACTAGAAGTAGAGGGGGTGAGCACAGGCAGGTGGTGAAGGTGGGAGGAACAGGAAGATCCTGAAGCAGTGGGGTTTTCCAGGGCTCTCCCTATTGCTGAATCAGGGAGGAGCCCCATCCCTAACCTGGTTGCCAAGGGAACACTGAGATGTCAAGGAGGCTATAACAAACATGAGAGTAACCAAAATTACTGCATTGGGCAGGCACAGAGAATACATCCATAGCAAAACACATTCCATTGCCTTCAGCAGTCACAGAGGAATGTGGTTTTAAATTAGGGTTTGGGGCATAAAAACAATGAAACTTGAGACAGAAAAATTCCATCTGGCACAGAAAAGGGGTGCAGACGCCCTTGACCCACACAAAATTCTTCAACTTCACTGCCTAAACTGCCATTAGGTTAAGCATTTAATCTCCTGCACGGTGTGAGTTGTGAGCACCTGGACTCACCTTTTTTGGGTGAATGAAAGGAACAGAATGTCATGGCACTGATCACTCAGACCTTATTAGAAACCATGGTTTCATATGCAGAATACAGTAATTTGTCTATTACAAATCCTGTAATTCTGCAGAGAATTGTGCTGTAGTTGTGTGGATAACACGGTAAGTTTACTTCAGAGCCTGTCCTGACCCAGCAGCTCTCTCTTCTGATATCCCATAACTTTCAGCTCCCTGGCAGCCCCTGGCCTCCCAGCTGACCCATTCTTTTGGTTATGATTTTGTGCAAGTGGACTGAGTTAGCTGAGACTGAGGTAGCTCAGGACTTTACTAAGTACTAGTACTTTCAGAGAAAGAAGCACAAAATTTGCAGTGCATGTTTGGTCCCACAAATTGGGGCAAATATTATTTCATAAAATACCTCTATGACTTCAACATGCATTCCATTTAATGGGGAGAAATAAACACTGGCACAGCTGCCATTCACTTGTTTTGCACTATTCTGAATTCTCATGAATGAGTGAACAAAACAGTTTATTTTCTGCTGATGCAGACTTTCTGGGTTTGCTCAAATAAACATTCAACGAACCTGGCAGGGTGGGGCCAAAGTTTGGTTTTTCTAAATATCTCACACTGTCATTCTGAAACTTACAGGCGTGATCAACTTCACAGGATTTCCCTTTCATGCTGGGAGCAACAACTGAACCAGCATGCAAAGAGCATCAGAGGAAAAATTAAGAAGTGCAACAATCACTCATTCTTCATTACAGTCCCATGCAAACTGATGGTAAATCTTTCACTGACAGCAATAGTTCAAGGTCTGACCCACAGCCAGCATCAATTTATTAGGCTGTGGCCACTGAGAGGGTCAGATGCAGGTTTGGTATAAGTGGGCTGAACTTTTAACAACTTCAATAGAATTTCCACCATCTTTTGCCAGGAACAAATGTGATCTGAGCATAGGATCTGCATTAAATGAGTATCATCCTTGTACAACTCTTGCAGTCTCCTTTCTGCTTTACAATGCGTTCCATTCATAGTCCCATTGCTAATTGACTGTTGTGTAATAACAAAGACTAAGCAAACGTGGCTTTTAGAGACCAACCAGCAGGATCCTGTGACAGACCACTGAACAAGGAGTAATGGGAAATGATGCCTGACCTGCTTAAAAAACAAGCCAAACCAACAAAACCCTTAAGAAAAGCAAGACAAAAAGCATGAATCTTCATCCTTCTCCAAAGAAGACAAGTAAACAGTGTAATTTCAGCTTCCTCAACATTTTACATATAAAAGCTCTCTTTTGAAATACAGACAGCAACCACAAACGGAACTGTAGTAATGTCTCTGCAATCAAAACAGTTCTCGGTACATCTGCATGCCTGGGGGCAGATAAACTAGAGTATCTAGGGCTGGCAGGATGCAAGACAGATCAAGTCTGGGCACCAGCTAGCCATGTTAGCACTGTTGAAACAAGTAAGGCCCACAGAATATGGTATATTAACTTAGGCTGCCTTGTGGTTACCCAACTATACAGTTTTCAGGCTTAGATGACCAGGTCAAAGCACAGAGATGTGTCTGCACTTGACATACCTTCCATTTGAAAGGCAAATTAGTATCAAACACAAACCTCCAGAAACACGTAGCTACAAATGGAAGCAAGAAGTGCAGCCTGTTCTTCTGGTCTCCTTTGCTTTTCATCTCACTTCTAAACTTCAACTTTGTGAACTCTAATAAATTCACAGTATACTGTGGCAGCGTTTTAAAGATTGCTAGGATCAAGGCAGAGGGAAGTCCAAGCCTTTTTTCCTAAATCACTTTCCAGGTCACGCTCATTTAACTCAAATGCAAATGCACAGAGCCATTCAGAATGAGGAGTCAAAGGCAAATCGCTGACAGTGTTTACATTCTCCTCATGTATCGTCAACTACAGAAACTGCTGTACCTCAACCACAACTAGTCAAACAGGCCAGACGTTTCTTTGTAATGGACACAGCAGTAGCAACCTGCATGAGTGTGGCTGAACCCCTGAGTATCATTCTGACAACATGGGAAATCTGTCCGTGATTGCCTTAGGAATAATGTTTCTGGACATCTCTATTAGATCAAAACTTTATTTAAATTACAGGGCTTGTCTAAGTATTCCACTGCCTCCATCTTTGTCTAAAATCCCAAGTCTAACAGCAGAGCTAACAGCAAACTATTAGCAACTTTTAAGGGCTGTCAATTTAAATAGAGTATTTCCAGGTCAACATGCCATGTGCCAAAGAAGGTCACAGACCAAAGTCAGCTTAGCAGCCAGCAATTCTGGAATAGAACCAGCAGAAAGCTAAGACACATTAGTTCCTCCCTTCATGTAAGGAGTTCATTTTTTAACATCCTTTCCACTCCTACAGCACAAGTTGTATGGATTACAATGTTACCTGAATCTGCAGGTTTTGCAAGCTTTTCAAAGACAGTGTGATGTCTCAGACATAACACGTCATAGGCTTCTTTCATTATCAAAACTCTGAACATCTTAAAGTCATCATTGTACTACCTCCAGAACACAGACATGAGCCTGCTTGACATATCCAGACAACGCTCACAGGTGACAAGCTTTTTTCAGTTCCCCAGCTCTGACTAGGAGGTCTTATGCATGCAATTATATCAGTAACAATCCTGTTCCTGATTTGTGGGAACTCCTTCACTTTCAATTTCATTAAATTATTGCCAAATTATGATTACAATGAGGAAATACAGTTAAGGCACTGCATTTGATTGACGGACAGGGGGAGGACCCCTGCTGGTGGTTAGACTGCCATTATTTTGTGGTTAATATTGTTTCTTTCAGGCACAGTCTGAAAATCACTTGNATTGTTTCTTTTCTGACTCATTGTCTTATAACAACAACATCCATTTAGAAATGAAGTTTTATTAGGTTGATTTCCCGTAATAGCAAAGAGTAAAGGTCACATATCAAGCTAAGGCTGCACATATCAAAACGGCTTTAAATACAGCTAAAAATGCTTTGCTATTTGTTGCACTTTGATCTGAAGACAAGCATGGTTCAGAGCCACACAAGCCTCATTCTGTGCAGGGCGACAGTCAAAAAATACTTATGCTTTCTCCAGTGTACCCGAGCAGATTTGTTTTTTGCAGTCCCATCTATCCCTGAAAATAAGTGCTTTGATGAAATGAATGAGTCCAGGGAAACTTCTTCAGGAAGAAAGATCAAAACTCAGGTTATTTTGTCAACAAAGCATCTGCATAAATGCACACAAGATCAATAGAGGCCTGTGTGAAGGCTGCTTGATAACCTGTGTGAGAAAGCAGGATCCTCTGCCTGAATAAGATTAATTCATATCATATTTCCCAAGGTGTCAAGCTGGGGTGGTACTGACCTGTTCTGTGCCTTGTGTCTTAAATAATCTGTTCCCAAAAGGCTGCACACAGGTGGATCACAGACAATACTCAGGACTACAATAAAGGCAAGACTGAAATAACTACTTGTCTATGATGTATGACACAGCTTTTGCCCTTGTGTTTGGTGGATTTTTTTTAATTAAACTCCAACTTTGTTAGTTTGGACTTTAATTTCACAAAGCATCATCTACTCTCACCACACTTCAGCTGGGGAAGTATCTTGCAGCCACATGTACATACATGAGCACACAACTTCACCACAACTACTGTAGGTCTACACCGTTCCTACTCAAACACCATAGCCCTCATACTGTGAGGCGAGAAATCAAGCTAGACCCAAGGTCCTCCTTTGTCTTGGACACAATACCCAAGGGACTCTACCCCACTGCCCCCAGCTTGCCTGAACTGGGCTTCATCCCCACCTGCTCCCCTCCTTACCACCCCAGAGGCACAGGTTTCCCCATTGACTGCCTTGCACCTCAGGTAGAGGCTTTCTCAGCTCTCACCTGCATGCCGGCAACACCCATGCTGAGCTACCCCCAGAACATAGAAGGTTTGGGGCATCTCCCTGGTGGGCCCACTGCCACACCACCTTCTTCAGCCAGCTGCAGAGTCAGTGCTGCTTCAGTTAAATGAAAATAAAAATCGAGAATTCAACAAAAAATCCTTTCACAAACAATCCAAGACCTGCAGTGCACTCTGGCAAACAGCACACCAAAAAAAAACCAGAAACAAAACAAAAAAACCCTCCTGGTTGCTTTCACCTTGTCCCAAAAGCTCACCCAGGGTTGCTTGTTTGCTCTAAGAGAAGCTGCCATGTGCAGCTGGAGGTGTCTGAGGTAGGAAGCGATACACCTTGCAGCCACCTGAGGAGTATGGGGAGGGGTGGGTGGGGATGGTCAGCTGGACCACAGGGAACCCTGACTGGGCCTCGGCTTCTCCTGAGGGCACACCAATCCCCTAAGCCTGCCAGTTTCCTCACTGAGCGTTCGTGTCTGCTATAAGGTGGGTGATTTAGTGCTTCTGGTGAAATCAGCAGTAAATAGAAATGTTTAAGTGCTTCCCAACGAAAATACTGATTCTGTGAAGTCCTGGCCTGCTTTACAGCTGCTATGCTTAAATTCTCACCTTTGAGGTTCAGACTTAACACACCACACTCACGGAGCGCTGAATGGCATTTCACGCTTTCTGAGCCTCTGGTTTGACCTTTCAAGAGCTGCGAACACCGGCGAGAGATACGAGGCGATGGGTGAGGGCCGGGGCCTGTGGCGGCGGGTGGGCAGGCAGGCAGGCACTCAGGCGGCGCCTCTTACTGCGGGACCCTATGCACTTTCCTCCCCATTACAGCACACTTTTTTTCCCCCAGTTACTTCTTACCAAGATAAAAGTGTTTTTAAGGTTGTTTTTGTTATTCCTGTCGTTCCCCCACTGCCGCGGCCTGTCAGCTCGGGACTCCCTTCCCCTGCAGAGGCAGCCGCTGCCTGCCGCCCGGCCCCGCCAAAAACCAGACAGACCACGGCGGGAGGGAAGCTCAAGGGAAGGGAAACGCGGCGCAGGAAGAGACGGGTTGGGCCGTCAGGAAAAGCTGGGGGAGCGCAGGAGTAGCTCTCAGGAAGGGGGCCGGGGGCGAGACCAGCCGGAGCGGTTTCAGTAGCCTCGAAAAGGGCTTAGGGAGTAAAAGAGAGTGGTTTTCGCCTCAGAACAAGCAACTGCGAACCA
Organism: Bucco capensis; assembly: GCA_013396975.1. Lineage (NCBI taxonomy): Eukaryota > Metazoa > Chordata > Aves > Piciformes > Bucconidae > Bucco > Bucco capensis. The sequence continues at coordinate 57,755 of VWZO01017231.1, forward strand.
CTCATAGTCTTTGGGAGGGCGCAGAGCCCTCCCTGCCCACAGGTGGTGTGAGGGGCGCCGCGGGCCACACTTCGCCAAAGGCCGCCCGCGCAGTTTTGTTTTGGGGTGGGAGGTTGCGATGTGTGCCCAGGAAAGCTCTGTTCTAATGCAGGGGTCGTGCTTCTTTAAAGAAAGGGGAGGGGGGGGGGCTGGAATACCCTTAATTATATTCTAAAGTACTACTGTGCTTTGAGTCTTCAAATGTCAAAAGTCAGGTAAATCTTAATCTGAAGTATTGCACAGGTTTTAACTGGTTCTGGTTTCCATAGGCAAAATCTGCTTCTTGACTGGAGCTTTAAAAACTCTTCTTTCTGTAACACCCAGCACACCTCCACAGCGTAGCTGCTAGGCTTAGTATTGTGTTTCCCCATTCTCATTTCTCTGGTGGGAAAAGGCTTTGCTCACTGAGCCTTTTATGTTAGTTCATCCTATTAAAGCGCCTTCCTTTGTTGTCCTCTGAACCCTCTTTCATGCCTCTGCGTTTTTCAGCAAGTTTAGTGAAAAGCAAAAGTTCACCCTGACAGAGTCCTGACTAGAGCCACTTCCACTGATTAACCATTTCAAGTTAAAAAGATTCAGTGTTCCTTCACTATCACCCAATTGTGCAGACAAGTTCCTCTCCCTAACACCTATGTTATTTATGAGAAAAATAAAACACAACCATTTTCACATGGGAAAGGGATAGTCTCTGTGATGAAGGTTAATCTTAAAGATTTCCTCAAGCAATATTTGGAATGTTATGTATAAAAATGAATGAGAGAGCTGATAAAATGTGAAATGTATTGAATTTCTAAGACCAGGGAAAAAAAGAAAAAGTTCTTAATAATTATTGAAACAGAGTTCTAGGCTGCTTTGAAGCAATGTCTCTCTGCTAACACAAAGGATTTGTTCAAAAGGCTCATTGGTCAAACAACCCTGATCAGAGAGAGAAATTACACACCAGCTACAAGAAATTTCTTATCTCATGCTTAAACCAGCAGTAAAGTGGGAGTTGTGTTAGAAATAAAAAACATCTAAAAGTGCCTGGTGTCTGGGAAGTGGCACACGTATTTCTTGTACAACAGGCATACGAGTGGTCACCAGATTAGAAGAAATCGTTAGACCATAGTTGTGTCTTCCCTGAAAGAAAGAAAGATAGTAACACAGACCTTGGCGAGTTGTTTTTCAGTAACAGCACCTCTTCAGACTGTGTTTTCCAGTCAAGATCTAGATCCCTCTTCCAACCACAAGGATAGAGCTACACATATTACTAGAAATCTTTTTTCCCTCCTACCTTACAGTAACTGTAATACAGCAGCATCCAGCTCATCAAAGCACAAGGAAGTTTTGCAAGTAGCTGGGCAATAAATAAGCTGGCAGGCTATCCCCCATATTCAAAATTCCATAGATAACAGCTCTTTGAATAGTACCACAAAATTTGAAATACTCACTTGTAAACATCCTTATGTCTATATGATATATATATCTTTGTGGGAAGGTGAGAATTCATGAGACCTTGCCCAGACTTGCTCATGAAAGAACTGCAGAAAGTGAAAATCCCCAGCTTTGTGTCTGTTTTACCAGAGAGGATTCTTTACCTTCATTTCAAATGGAAAATATCAGACTGTTGTCCAACACCCCCTCCCAATCCCAAATTCTCCTGGAAACCTGTTCTTACACTCTCAATCACAATCTTGTGCCAAGTCCAGTTTTCATGTAATTAAAATTGTTAGTGCAATTTCTCTGTAGCCATATAAATTCCATTTCTTTTGCTTATAGCAATTCACATCTCACCTTCACATTATAGAGCTGTAGGTGCTCAATATGGGCAAGTACTTACCTGAGACAGTATTCCAGTGATTTATACCAGTGTTCTGCTAAGTCAAGAAGTCTTGGCTTTATACCAAAAGTATCTATGCTTAAGAAAGCAAAACTACCTTTAGTAGACAGCTCAGGTCAACACCAGAAAGCATTAGCTGTCAGCTATGATTAAAACCACAGTTTTTTTCACAGATTTCATGGACCCTAGCAGACAATTTTAACCCAGTATTTATTCAGTGATTTCCCTCTAGCCTGTATATTTATTAGTTATAAAAAATTACGCAGTATGTATTTTGAGCCCACTCTTAGCTGAGAAGAGTGATTCCAAATAAACACTGCAAATGCTACATACACACGTCGATATTTAATGTGGCTTTAGTCGCATACATTTCCAATTAGCTGTTTTGATGTATAGTTATTGTACCATGTATTTAAAAATGGGTCTTTTCCAAGCAATCATTCACAAAAGCTCAAAATAAATATTGGCCTTTGTATCAGGTTTCTATTATGTGACTACTAAACCAAACTCAGTGGAAGGTTCACAGAGGGTTGACGGAGCTTTGTCAGCTCTGCTTTATTAGGACTTTTCCATGCTAGAGCATTCCTGGGTGTGGCTGCTGGGATTTCCTGCCTTTTTGTCCAGTGACGGCAGCACAGAGGGTCTGAGTGCAAGGAAAGGGTTCCTCCTTCACTACCATGTAAAATTCGTGGTAGAGTAAGTGGTCTGGTCATGCAGAGCATTGTTTGGGGATGGTTATTTAGAAACTGCTGCTTTGATACAACATCTCTCAGAATTTGTGGCTGAGTAGGGGGCACACAAGGAATGTGTCACCCTCTTCCTACGGGGGAGAAGATCCTTAATGTTGTAATTTACTTTAGTGGATCACAACTTTACACTAATTATGTTCCCAACTTAAGAAACAAAACAAACAAAAAAACCACTCAAACAAGAAAAAGTCACTTTTTAATTGTTAATCTCTTAATTTATATTAGATGCTTGAGTTTCAGACCTCTCTAGTCACTTATTTCATCAGAAAACTTGTAGTGGAACAAGTTAGCTGTAACCCATGTTCTTATATCTAACTCCTGTTGTGCAGAGTGAATTTGATTAATGTTAATTATCATAGAAAATCTGTGCATAGAGTAATAATTGAAGGGACATTTCTTGACCTTATGCAATTCTTGAAGACTGTGTAAAAAGAACTAAATTTTAGCAGCACAAATTACATGATAGTGAATAAGCAAACTCTTTCCATCTGTAAATACAAAAATGGGATTAGAAAAATTGGTGAAAGTAGATTTATAGGAACTGAATTTAGATGGACTTTTTTGTTTCTTAAATCCTTGAAGAGTCAGTTGTAGCCATTTCATTTTGTTTTCCAAGAAAAAGAGTATTGGGAATTACTGAAATACAATAGATGTTTTCCTGGGGAATTTCACAACCCTATAAATGACAAAGCCTGTCCTTGTGAAATTTCCAGCATTTCAGAGCTGACTAGGTTACATAGCTCTGGTCTACATATCAACATTTTTGGATGCTTTGTAAATCTGACCCTTTTTACAACTTCTGATAATGCCTCAGCTCATACAAAGCGCAATCTGTATTGAGTCCTTCCAGGCCAAATTAGGAAATGTTACATTTGGGCAATCCCTGTATTTCTTACTTAATAGCATAAGAAAACGATTGGTAACAGTATTTTTACATTTGTATGCCCCCTGGTTTTGGTCCTGGCTGCCCACATTGCGCAGCAAACCCAAGGTTTGTTCCTGCTGAGCTATCTGTAGAGTATTCTGGCTGCAACATACACGCTGCTATACCTGGGTCTCACACAGGCATACCTAGTCAGGGAGTGGTCAGGGGAGCAACAGACAGATCTAATGATCATTTCCCATCCCTGTTCTATTTCTTACACTGGAGGAACAGCTAGGAAAAAGAATATAAATCAAAGGGCCAGGTTACTCTGGATAATTCAGGCTGTTTTATTTAATGTAGACATTTGGTATAATGCACCTTTTCGGTTCTCAGTTCATTTTCTCTGCTGGTTTGTCACATGGCCAACAATAGGAAAAAGCCACACACCCTTTTGATGAATGTAGAAGGCAGTCTGGAGCCTGGGAATGGTGCTTCCTACATCTCACATTTCAAAACTATGCAGTACATGTCTAGCCTAACCTGGTATGTGGTAGTGAATGTCCATGACCAAGGAGTTGCAGAAACCCCCTATAAGAAGCAAAGAGCAGTATAAATGGCCTATCTTTTATTTTTTCCCCAGCAAGAATCCTTACTTTTGTTATGTTATTAGTTATTGTTCCCTGTCCAAATCTTGTCTTCATGCATAGATGTGGCCTGTCTATGGAGGAAACACATTTCAGTCATCATGATCAAGAGCATGGGAAATGCTTCCCATGGCTCCGTGCCACACTCTGGTGTTTGCATTTCTTTTATTGCGTGAATTACGTAGAGTTTTGAGTTCCTTACCAAACCTGAGCTCCCACCACACAGTCACCTCCACAAGGGGAAGCAGTCATTTTCCGCAAAGACCCACAGTGCAATTAGAAGAGATAGATAAGTGACGAACACAGAAACAAAGGCAGAGCAAAGGGAAATGACTCACCTATGGGCTATCAACTACCAATACAGAAAGGCTGGTGGTAGTCTCGAGGGGCCAGTGACACAGCCATGCTGTAATATAGCTCATCCCTTGTCACAGGATCTCAGATGCATCTGTGACAAAGAGCCGTAATGCCTGTAAGGCTTATCCCCATTGCCTTTGTTTACTTAGGTAGCATGTTGAGGGTTTAACTTGGACTTTCATGGTTTATGTATTTTTGGTGCTCTGCACAGAAGTGACTTTTTCCCTGGGACAAAGCAGCACTTTCCCTCATGACTGTCAGCACTTGGCGTAAACCATTCCTGCCCAAAAGAAGACCTGAGCCAAAAGAGACTTTATCTTGTGTGCAAATACAGATTTGACATTTTTTTCTAGCCCTGCTCAGGTCACTAATTGAAAGCCTAGGAAGTGAGCACACATGAAATCATTCCTTCCGTACAGGCAGACAGATGGAGAGAAATTCCAGCCTGTTTCCACTCTTTTGTCTTCAGGGCATTTTTGGAATTTCCTTCAGGAAGTGAGGTTATGACCCAGAGCCTTCCTCGGTGAGTAGGCTCTCGTTTCCCACAGTAAACGTTCCACAGCGATGACATACAGTACGAGAAGGTGAGGTTTATCTTCACACTCCAACTGCATCCTGTACAAGCACCATGGAACTTAAAAGTAATACTGAGAGGGAATAGCCGCAAGAGAGGAAATGGAAGTCAAGCCTTTGGAAGAAGTAACGCAGTACCTATTGAACTATGCTGCCAGCCTTCACTGGTGGACCCAATAGAGCTGCAGCAATTACATAGCTGAGGCCACCATTCTATGTTTCATAAACTTCCTTGATGTTTGCAATAAGCTAAGAATTAAACTTAGGAATTATATTTGTGATATAGGTGAATTATTTCACTTACTCTGCTCTAGGCAGTCATGGTAAAACTGGTAGGCATCTTGGTTTTTCTTCTGATTGTACTTCATTAGCTGTTGGAGAAGCATTGCTACTATATTCTTTTAATGACATTTCATCAATACAGCGTGTGCTGATGAAAAATTACATTCTAGCATTCATTTTGTATGTTACATGGCTCTGTAAGTGGCATTATGCATCTTAAGTGTCATAGAACTGGCTTAATCCCAACAAGTACTGAAATCAAGGAGTTTTTTTCACTGACTTCTGTCAACAAGAAAGCACACCTGGCATGAACCACCCACAATAGTACAAAAGTACTAGCAATCTGGTAACAGAATCTTTACAAAAATCAGTTTATTAATGTTTAGAAGTCAATAAAGCTATGTGCAAATTGAACAATAAAAGTCAGAAACATTTTAAATACTATTTTTTAAACAGAAAAAAACCCAACAGTTTAATTGCACTGGAAATTTTACTACAAAGGCAATACATTTTCTTTACAAAATACCACTTCTAGGAATTGCCAATAACTGTAAATCAGTCAGTTACTCTCAGCTATCCCAGATATACCACTTTTGTTATAGTAATACTCTAGGTGCATGAAGACTCCTGCATCTTATTAACTTATTTACATTGTACACATTCAACCCCATTAGCACAGGTTAGAAAAATAGAGGAGTAAAAATGATGGTGTAAAACAAATACATTCAATTTAATGACAGGTACTTCTTTCATGAAACTGATAAAATACAGACATCTTTGCTGAAATTATAAACATTAATAAAATGTGCCAAAATGTATTGCATTTTGTTATGGAAGTGCATTTATCTATAGTCATTTCACTTAAAACTTTTTCTGAAACTAAGGTTACTCTTTTCAGATTTTATGACCAATCTTTACCTTTGGGAAGACTATGAACCTGACACTGAAATGCCCCTTCAGCTTTTAAGTCTTCTTACTCAGGCAAAAATTCTGCTGTTGTCAACAGTATCTTATACTATTACCGTAACTTTCAGTCATCTTACGGAGAAATGACTTTTAGTTCTACCTTACATTTGTCAAGATAATGCAGTTTGTTTAATGCTATAGAATAACAAGGCAATCAATGTATGGGGCCAAATGCTGCTTTGAGCTACTCCATAAAATTTGATGCAGTCAATGGAAATGTACAGGTGGAAGTAACTGCAGAGTCTGGCTCACGGTCTTCAAATGTAATATGGACCGACAGCAAAAATTCATAGCCATGATCATGCTAACTAAAACCCCAACAGCTTTGGACTCTGCATATTAAGCCTTACGACTTAACTAAAAACTCTGGAAGTGATGCCAAATTGTGGTTGTATGTTGTCTAAGTTATATTTGTGTGATCTCTTTCCTTGTTATGTGCTAAACAAACAGTTCTGACCAACTATACCAGAGCCACCACTAAATTCAGTACAGAAAGATCTTTGTGTCAGTGGTTTGCTGCAAGTAAAGAAGAAATAAATTCACATTCTTCTCACATGGGGGGGAAATCATTCTCCCATTCCCTCTTCCCCTCTCTTTCTCTCGCACACACCAGGCATCATTTCACCAAGGCATCAGTCTTTCAGAGTTACTAAGGAGATTTCAGGATATGAATGCGCCTGACAATCCTGAGCTGCCTCAGTGCAAAGACAAAACATGCTCCAGGGAAAACGATTTTCAAGCCAGAACAGTCTGTCCCATTTCTTGAACTCCAGCCTCACAAGTGCACCGTTTGCCTCATTAGAACTAATGCTACTTGCTCACTTAGCCCAGTGCTGCTGCTCTGAGCATGAGGCGTCTCAGCTCCCCAATTTTAGAGGAGTGCTCTGAAATACACCCCCATGGTTATTCCTAAGAAGATGAGGTAACATTGCCCGAAGACATGATGGTTTCAGGACGGTCGCCTTCCTCCTTCTGTGGATGGGAAGAGTTGTCAGACTTACTCCGGCTGAACTCCATCCCCCCAATGATTGGCCTCTTGAATTTGGTCCCAGAATCTGCCGGGGGACATTTGCAGCAGCACAGAATCTTGATAAAAGCCCTCCGCATCTCTTTATTTGTCAAAGTGTAGATGATAGGGTTCGTGGCTGAATTGAGCACGGCCAGTACTAAGAAATACTCTGCTTTATAAAGTATTGGGCAGGCCTTCACTTTACATCCCACATCCAGTAAAAGCAGGATGAACAAGGGGGCCCAGCAGGCAATGAAGGCACTGAGGACTATGATCACTGTCTTGAGCAAGGCTAGCGACTTTTCTGAGCTCCTAGTAGCTTTGGTAATGTTTTTCCGAAATGTCAGCCTGCGGCTTCTAGTCCTCACCATGGAATAAATCCTGCAATAGAGGACAACAATAGATAGCAAAAGGCCAGTGAAAACGGTGGTGCAAAAGAGAATATAGTGCTTGTGGTAGAGAGGCAGCACAGTGGAGCAGTTGGACAAGAGGCTGATGCAGTTCCAGCCCATGATCGGGAGTCCCCCGAGTATCATGGAGATAACCCAGCAAGCACTGATCAGCAAGAAGGAGCGGAAGCTGTTGCTGCCATTGTGGAGTTTCATCTTCAACATGGTGATGTATCTCTCAATGGCAATGGCCAACAAGCTGAACACAGAAGCTGATAAGGCGACAAACATGCTGCCTTCTCTTACAAACCACTGGGAGGTGGTGAGGCTATAAGTTTTGTGTCCAGATAGCAGGAGGTTGGCAGTATAAGCCACACCAGCTAGCAAGTCTGAAAGAGCCAAGTTCCCAATGAAATAGTACATGGGTCTGTGAAACTTCTTGGTTTTCCAGATGGTAAGCAAGACAAAAATGTTCTCTAAGATTATAAAGCAGCAAATGATGATAAAAACCACCGATGTCACTTTTATTCCACTGTCCGCATTCTCATTTAGCTTTCCAGTGTAATTATAATGCTCTTTGATGACATCAGTGTTGGCAAGGTTACTGATGACCTTCATCGGGGTGGTGGTGCTGGAACTCATGGTGCCCAGCTGGGCACTGCTTCCCTAGTGGCCACTGGACGGTGATGCCGAGCACAAAACTGGTGGCTGTCCCGCAGTTCCTTGGCCCCACAGCCTGCCCAGCACTGCTGCACGGCCTCAGAAACCGCAGCCCTGAGAACAAGAGGCACAAAGCCCAGGGTTTAAAGAAGGCAAACAATGTAACAGACGATAAACAGTTTAAAATAATCTACTACTTCAGTTGTGTATCAGTCACAAATGTATTCACACAGGAATTAGTTTAATTCAGCTGCTGAAATACATTTAAAAGTTAATTAGGCATATTCAGTAGGTAAAGCTAATAAGACAAAGTTCTATCATGCAGAGCTGAACAGGTAAATTGGAGTTGGCGAGGACTGTGTTACTGGACTTCTTCCAATGCAAAAGATCTCAAAGCTCCCCAGCAATAAGTACTAGTGTAACTTTTTCTACAGTGGGAAACACACCTCGTAATACAACATCAGAGATTTAGAAAGGGAAAGGGCTTGATCTGATTTAACTGCAAATGCATGATAGGGGACATGTCTTCTCTTTTAATAAAGTCTGGCTGTGCCTTGGAAGGGGGCGCTTATGCAATTTACTGATGCCATCTCAAACAGTGGTGAATTTGCTGATGTATATATATATATATATAAGCAAGAGATCATCTCAAATCTGTAAACAGGAAAGGGGTGCCCTTGTTAAACAAAAGAACACGCTTTACAGAAGCCAAAGTAGTAAAAAGTTTAGAGAATCAAGAAAAATCTGTAAATAAGCTAGAGAATAAGTCTGTTCCACAGGTCTGAAACAAAGAATGGCAAAAAAACCCCTTGCATTTGAATGATTAGCATTGAAAGATTTAGAAATTACCATTATTAAGGAATACAAATATAGAAGAAACTCCCTTTACATGTAACCATTTTCTAGTGGCTCCTTAAAGAGAACTAAAGACTTGAAATCACGCAAGGAAAGAACAGGCAGAGTTGTTAAATTACAGCCTAAGACGGGCAAAGCAGGAGGGCTCCCTCCTCTGTTCCCGGGCTCAAACCCGCACCGCCTCCGCCGGCCGCACAGCGGGGCCCGGGCAGACCCCTCGCCTCTTTAGTTTCGAGAGCTCCGAGGAACGCGCTACTTCGCGGCGGCCCCAGACTCCGCAGGGGCGGCCCCGCGGTACGGTACGGTGCGGCGCTTTCCAAGCCTTACCTCGCTCAAGCGCGGCGCGGAGCCAACCTCGGCCCTGCGCATCTTGTGTTCCCGCGGAGCAACTCCGGCAACCGGGCCGGGGACTGGGTGGTTTTAATGTTTCTGTAGCTGCTGCTCTCCACCCCGTTTCTGATTATTCCTGCACGCCCAGCCCAGTGCAGCCCAGCCCGGGAGCTCACAGCGCCCCGCCGACTGCTGGGGCATCCTCACCGTCCCGCTCTGCTCCGCCCCACTCCACCCGTCCCGTCCCGTCCCCTCCCCTCTGCGGCCCTGTTCGCCGCCCGCCGGGAAGGGAGCAGCTGCTGTGCCAGGACTTTTGTAGAACCCGCTGGTCTGAGAAACAAAAAGGGGCCGAAGCGGAAAGACCAGGGAGTAGTGAGGCACGGAACCCACTGCGGGACCCAGACGGCCCTAAGTCGGCCGCGGGAGGCGTTGAGGGGCACGCCCCGGCGTGGCTCTAGTCCTGCCTGCGCTGGGCGCCGCCGGGTTGTCCGGGGAAGGTGTCGGCTCCAAGCGTGATCCCTGCGCCTCGAGGTGGGCACTTTTCCCCCTGCTCCCTGAGTAGGCAGAGCAGGCATAAGGCCAAAGAAAGCATGCCCTCTGCCACTTCAGTCCTCGCTCTTAGGGGACACGGAAATAACTGGAGTAGCTGGGGGCGTGCAGAGGAGTGTTTGAGTCCCAGGAGCTGTGAGAGAAGCCGTGCAGGGTGTCAGCCGTACTTGTGGCCTGCAGACTCCTGCAATACTGGGCAACTCACCAGCGGCTCAGCTCTCCCTTCCCACGGGGCAAGGCTAGGTGCCAGCCATCAGCACACCAGGAAGGGCAGAAGTCAGCCCTGGCCCACAGCCGAGGAGGGACTTACTTCACACCACTGTCAAACACGACCCTGTGGTGGTGTTTCCACATGCAAAAAGTGTCCTTGAATGTTTACAGAATGCTGTAAGATACCTACATCTTTGAAAATAGGAAAAGTTTTATAATCATTACAGTGGTAACAGTGCTATTACATAGACACTGAGGAAGAAGTAGTGAGCTTTGGTTTTATAATTCTTCCTCTCTTCTAACTTCTAAACCACCTCAGTGTATGTGAAGTGCTGCTGGAAATAAAGAGCTGTACTTACTGCAGAAATTTTCCTCTTTCTTCCTCGCTCTGTTCTCTAACTCCACAGAGCTCAATATATTAGGCCTTTCAGTTCATAGCATCACACCAGTCAATTAGCAGTAGCAGTTGTTATGGGGAAACAGCCTTCCTCTGAAAGATGGAAGAGTAACTCTACCCTCAGGAAGAGAGCCCCTCTCTTATTTATGCCAATAGTCATGCTTCAATTGCTCCACACCTCTCCCAGAATGACTCAGATAAATTACACTGGCAAACAGACATTTACTCTTCCACCACAAAGCTAGAAACTTGAAAAGATGTTTAGCCTCCTGAGAGCCTGGAGGAAAATACAGCCGTTAAATTACAACTGTCAGAAAAGGCATGTAAGATAAATCATGCTTGAGGTTGACATATGTATCCCCCCGCAACTGCCTGACATACCCTAGATATTTTCAAGCTTTCCTCCTTACTTAGCTAATTTCTAGAAAATACTAAATAAAAGTGCATTCATTAATCATTTTCCTCTAGGAAATAATTCTCACATAATTTTAAGCAAGAGAAACATATTAAAGGGACATGCTTTAATTAAAGGATAGAATGACTCAGGTTTCAGCAGTCTGATGTACAGGTTTTCATGTTTAGGTTATTGGTTAACCAACTGAGAGGGCTCCAACTTGGAGATGTGACATGCAACAAATTATTTGTCAGAGGCTGTGCAAAATACTTGGGCAATTTCAGTTCCACTCCAAACAGTTGGGTATTTGTATCACAAAAAGCATCATTAAAATTAGATGACCACACACATTTATAGCCCTCTTGACATCTCAGCAAAGAGGAAACGAATACAGCTTCATTCTCCTAAAGCAAATGAAGCAAGGTCAGCTGGATTTGTACTGAAGGCTGTCTGAAACCTCAGAGATGACAGGTTAACATGGCTCAGCTGCACAGGTTGTAGCCTGCTTACAAGAGCTGAAATACAGACAGAGGTAAATTCAGGTTGGTCCAGCCACTCTACCAAAAGTATGCTGGTAAGTGTTTAGTGAGGTGATTTACACTAGAATTATACTCCATCCCCAGTGACAGAACAAGAACTCTTTCCTTAGTACCTCTCCAACTGCCAGATCCAGTGTTAAGGAAGCCTGTACTTCAATGGAATGCACTACAGAAATCCAGGGTATATACAGCTCTTTTGAAAACTTGACTGGAATTGCCCACAGTCAGAATAAGGAGAAAGGACAACACAATGTTATTTATCCACCAGTTCAGAAATAACCAGGATGCAGGCCTCAGCTGAATGCCAGCAGGAGGGCTGTGCACATCACCACTCCAAACTGATACAAGAAAAAGACACTTGACCTGAGTAAACTGGTTAAAATGATGTTTCTGCAAGATGTCTACAAGCATAATAGGGGCAGAGACTTTTGTTCACAGGGATCCTGGATATGTATGTGCTCTTAGACATTTGAGTTTTTAGGATGAGCAGAAACTCATGTTTCAGGCTCTGGCACCACCAAAAAAAAAATTTGGCTGCCTGTGACAACCAAAGTTCTTCCGGAACTTCCTAGCAGAACTTAAGTGTGGTGTGGGTTTCAGAAATCTGGCTAGTCAGAGGGAGGTTTTCTTTCAGGATAATGCTTTGATTTTGTCAGAAAAGAAGTTGCAAGCTGGGTTATTCCCAAAGATCAGTGGCCTCTGTGCTGGCACTGCTGGACAACTCACAACTGCATCACAGAAGTGTCTGAATGTTATCCATCCTGAAAAGACACAGAAACCCTGGAAGATAGATTAGCAAAGGAGTTTTCTCCAACACACTACTGTTCTGCATCTTCCAAAATTTGTATCAATATAAGCAAAAAGTACTTCTATTCATCTTGACACAACTTAGGCCACAAACCAGAGCCATTCCTCCCTGACATGCTAGGTCAAGACAGGGGATCCTTGAAACAGTCCCAACAGAAAAAGTCTGCTCACCTGGAAAGTACCAACAGCAGCCTGCAGAATTCCCCAAAATTCTCACAACTAGAAGAAATGTAAAACGCAGTGTTGAAAGTCAGATGCAAGTTTCTGCTGTAATCCTGGAACAAATATTCCATGTTTTGAATAATTTTTCAAGACTTTCATGTACTGTAGCATGCTCTTATCTGTGCCTTTAAGTAACTAATACTTTTCAAAATCCGTAACGAAAGAAGCCAACCCCAAACTTACTTGTTCAAATGAGTTAAAATGACACCCTAAATGAAGTACATGCAGGCAGAAGAAATCACACTGGCAGAATATGCCAAAAAGTTTTCAGAAAGAGAAAATGCCAAAAGCAAGCATTTCTGTATCTGTAAAAAAGCAACAAATAAAAGAGTAAACTAAATTACTTTATTAATTTGTTAAAATAACAGTAAATGCAAACCATTGATACTGTTTTTTGATTATTGATTTATATTGATTAGGTACTCTGAGTACCCAAGAGAGCAATTTACATGTATTGTTCAGTTTAAAATGAATTAATGTTTCAGTTGGATCACCTTGGCAGTATAGAACAATTTAGTTTAAAATTATCCTTCCCATAGTGGATAGGTTAGATGAATTAATCTTCTGTTGATATTCACAGTGTTCAAAAATTCTGTATCTTTTTCCTTCAGATTAAAATAAAAAACCTGTTTTGGAGGAAAAAAACCCCAATGATAAGAACATTGCAAAGACTAAAGCACACATTTGTTTAGTATTAGTATCCTATAATTCAGGTGGCCTGTTTTTAGCTTAAGTTCTTGATATGGACAATATTAATTAGATGGTGTTTTTTGTTTTAAAAGGCTATTGTAAAAAGTTTGCTATATTAATTTTTGTAAGAATTTGTACTTTATTTTCAGATCACTAAGCTGAATATAACATCAGGAAAAGCTTAAGTCCAAGTGGAACAAATTGAATTGAAGTAGTTGAGAAAGTGACATGCAATAATCTCACTGGGTATCACTGCATCCAAAACAATAACACACTTTAATAGATATATATGTATATATTTTATATGTGCTAAAATATAGCAGAATTTCTACAGTAATGAAACTGCATAATGCAGCATTAGAAAGATTTTTGAAGGTTAATTTTTTTATTCCAGTGATACAGATCACTCAACTGAAGTCTGTAGCTTTCTTCTAGAAGAAGACATTAAAGACATTAATGGACATTATAACTAAACTTAACACGTTGTTCTGAAGAAATAGAAGTCTGAGATGGAAAATATGCCATTATTTGGCAGATTACAGACATTACTTATCTGTAATACTGGGGGTGAAGCAGTAAAATAACCCTTCCTAACAAAAACCCAACAAATCAAAACCACCTTGATAATTTTTCCAATTAATCATCGTAATTATATAAGGCATTCATGATAATCATATATAAAAACCTCATAAACCATGTGAGATAAAATAGCTGGTTGCTGTTTCATTACTATAAAGAGTCCATTAAATATACTACAGTGTATGTACGACCTTCAGTTTAATCTTCCATCATCTTTATACTGCACCCAAAGCAATTAATTTACTGTAAATTCATCTTGGCAACATTACACTTACGGATTTCAATGGGATAAATCCAGGTGATGAAGAACCATTAGGAAAGAATGATTTCACAGACAAAAGAAAAACAAGACAGAACAACCCCCCCAACAATCTCTGCTCTCATTATTACAAGGAAACTGTGAAAGCAACTGTACACTTCCCCCCTTTCCAAATTTCACAGCCAGGTTATGAATTTAGCACTCGTTCATTATACTGAAATTTTGAAGCCTTATCTAGAAAATCGATTTTACTAAAAAAAACCCCAAACCAGAGCAATCATTAATAGGATGATAATGCTGCTAACATACTCTTGAATTTCCTATTAGTAATTCAGCTACAAAATAGTTCTCAAAGGGCACTGGCTAGCAAAGGCACTATTAAATTTTCCTCTTAGGCACAGTAACTGAGATTGGTACAATGGATCTGTGCAAAGCTGCTTGGAGAAGCACATCCCCTAATGCTGGCCATGTCTACAATGGTTTATAGAGTGATAGGTGTTATATCACTGGAAAGTTGATTAAATTGATTAAAAAAGTTGATTAAAAGTTGATTAAATTGATTTAAATTCATTTCAGGCTTTGTGCTCGTCTTTTACTTTCAATGGACAGTTGCAGGTTTTGAAGATAGTACTTATGGTCTGGTCCCTTAGACATCATTACTATTCTGTAATGTCCTGGCAGTTGCAATTAGTCCTGTGTGATGCTGCAGATGGATAAGCAGCCATTTTTAAAGAGAAATAGTAAGGCTGCATCGTTTATATCATAAATATAACACATGCTCACTACAAGGTTATGAAAATACTCAACATTTTCCTTATCTCAAGATAAAGAAGGTACCTCAATGGGGGATGCAAAGAGTGCCAAAAGATTAAGTACAGAAAAAGACTCCCAGTACAGCAACACAAAAAACTGCCAGAAGGTTGGCTTATCTGTTATTTTTACCTAATGCATTGTAGTCAGAGATAAGCTTCAAAGCTTTGGAAGGGGTGTGGCAATGTGGAAAGAGTAAACTGCTCAGATCCAATTCATGTCTGCAAGAGTTACTCCACCTTTGTCCCCATTTTCAAAAACATGGGGTTAACATCAGTTTTCCTGTCAGAACAGCTCAGCACTGCTGTTTTAAAATAAAATCAGCTGGTGTTAACCACAGCACAAAAAGAAGGGTGAGTATTATGGGCTGCTTGGCCTAGTGGATTTGTGAACTTACCAGTACCATAGTTTCTTTATTACACATGCTAGTCAGGAAAAAAAAAAGTCTTGAAAGTTATGCTGGGGGACAGGTGTGGTAGAAACGTTTCTGCAGCCTGATTAAAAAAAAACAACTCCTGAAGTATGCACTTTACAAAGCATCTCCATTATTTTCCAATTAACTCTTCTTAGGTGCTTTCATCTCCAGTAATATAAATGATGGAATTCAGAAGTAGGAAGAAAAAGGAGAGAGGGAGAGACTTCGATAGGAAGCTAAGTAGCTGCAGAGAAAATGGCCTCACCCTTTCCACTGACTTGCAGTTTATTTTTTTTCTTTCCTTATTGACTTCAAAAGAGTTCCCCTCCATTAAGAATCACAGTGCTCCTTGCAAAGGCAGCTGATTGCATTTAGGGAGATAACACTGATAAATTGTATCTTATTTTAAATAATGGTTTATCTCAACTAGAAAGGAGTGCCCCAACCAGTCACTACCATAAAAGAAGAGTAAGTACCTTTAATTTTCAGGTGTATTCCCTGTTCCTATTGGCAAGATGATGGTTACACTGATCAAACGGATGCACTAGTGTATCTTAAAAATGGTCACTGTAGAAAGGTGAAAAAGTTTTCTGTAAGACAAGCTTTCTCTAAAGAGAAATATGGACAAGTGGAAGAATTTCAGCCCTGGGGAAGAATATGCATGCAATTCCAAGAATTCACTTGAGGGACAAAATCTAAGTTTTAAAAACACCAAAAAAAAAAAGCACCTCTAGGCTAACTGATCCAAGAAATAAAAAAAGGGAGTTAAACGTCCTAATCTTCTACATTCAGCACTTCTAGTTTTCTAAATTCTGCTTCTATAAGAGAACATCACTTCTCACTGCTAATCCTAAGTCTCACTACTATTTACTTTGCAATTCCTTATTAGGTGTCTTATTTCTTAATGCTATGATCAAATTTGTCAGTATTTTTGAAACATTCATTTAGATGAGGTGATGTGGACTTGTTCTTCAAGCAGCCTTTGCTTAAGAAGAAAATTATCTACCACAATAGCAATGCCAGTTTAGTTGTACAGAGGAGCATAAAACGAGTCCACTGAGTCTGTCTTTCCCTCTGCAACCTGAAAAAAAGTAAAAGAGGATTTGCTCAATGATTCTAAATTAACATAGTATAAAACTTGTGGATGTCATGATCAAAGATGCAGGACAATCTTTGCAGTTTTCACTTCATCATTGCTATAATTTTCTGCAAAAGCTAGAAAAACCCTAAAAATTACCTTGATTTTATAAATAAGCCTTACGTTTTTTGAACTATTGAACCCCTCATCATAACAGTTAAGCCAGGTACACAGCTGTTCTGAGTCACCTAAAGTGGCATTCCCAGATACTGAAGCACCTCCAACTGCATGCCACCCTAGAAAATAACAATGTGGAGATTGTGTATATTTCTTGGAATCATAGATCGCAAAGGTATTAGTGAGCACTATTTCATATAATATCTTGTATTTTAAAATAACAATACATTAATGATTCCAGAGCCAAATCTAGACAAATTTTCATGGAAATGTTCACCAGGAAAAAACAGGCAGTTGTTCTGAGAAGCCATTATCAAAAAGGTAAGACTGCCTGTATTTTAGCCAAGCTGTACAGAATCTCTACTTTGAGGACAAACAATGCAGGCTAGAATATATGATTGCTGTAAGCCACTTCTTGATAAAAACTAAGGAGCTTTGTTTCACAATATGACTAAAGCAGAACAGCACTGGGAAAACTGCCTCAGGAAGTCCACACACAATATAAGTCATAGTCAAATTTTCCATACCTTTCTAGACACAGGAACTCCTAAAATATCAAACCAATGTGACTAGAAGTTGAATACTCAGCCAATACAAGACTCTGCAGGCCTATTTCCCAAAACAGATCTGTAAACTACATATATCTATCCTTCTATATACATACATGTAAGAAACACTGAGGGACTGTATAAGTCTTGTAATGAGATTTCATGGACAAATCCAAAGTGAAAGCTAAACTAATTCTTTCTAAAAGCTATATAAAACTCATCAGAATGTCCAGTAAGAGAAAGAGATAAGTAATAACAAATATGCCTCTTTACCTCTTAGAGCTTGCTGCTTAACTCTTAGCCATGCAGATAGTTTATTTTTACATGGACTTCTCTGGAGAGATTTCTACTTTGTTTTATCTCAGGCTAGTAAATAATATGTATGGAACTCTCTGGGTCAATGCCATTATTATGCAATAATAAAACCTTTTTTTGGTGATGCTTGGATATCGGTTATTACAGCGAGATTGTATTTTTGATGGATATTTGCAGTATGTCATACTTTCTAAATACTGTAATAATGATATTAACCTGTTTTTTCACCCAGCTTTTTATTCATCATGCATTGTACCTCTCTTAAAGTACCTGAAAAGTTATTTTTTACTTAACATCTGTGTTGTACACTAGTAGGAAGCATTTTTTTCTTATATTTTTGAAGAAGGGATATCTCCTTATGATCTTTGATTAAATGGCCTGATGCAGGGTCAATGGCATAAATAGGAGGCTTTGCATGGGCCTCAAGGAACTATCGATCAGGGTTTGAGATGGAAACATAGGATCTCTGTATAAAAGTACTATCTCAAAAAATCCTTGTCTGTTATTGATGTTAAGGATTTCAAATCAGTTGTCATTAATAGCAGCCATTAATTTTACAATTATATTCTTATTGTAACTTCCCTGTATTTAAATTACATGGTGTGACTCATTGATCACTGATAAAGAAAAAAAGCTCAAACCTTCATTCACACAATAAGGCTTGGATCCCAGGAAACATGTCTCCCATCATGCATTCCATTCAGAATTTCAACATCATCTTCTCCTATTGTAAAATCAAACACCTACGGTAATGCAAATATGGTTAATATAAGCAGAGAGAACTAAGAGTATTTCTGTTATTTAAACTGACCACAATTCATTTATATGTCAGGCAGAATTTTTCCTTCTGGAAATTCTTCTTATATTTTGTCACAAACAGTCCTTTAAGCCAACAGGCCTCACTTCTGTGACTCATATGTANAATGAGTTTAATGTTCCCTCTGCTGTCGGCACAGTTATCGCACCAGGGGCCACAGGAGACCCCAAGTGATTTTCAGACTGTGCCTGGATGTAGTTGTAGACTTTATTGTTAAGATGGTTTTGTAGCACTCTGGCCCCAGGCAAGGGTCTAAGAAAATGGTGGTATCAAAGCTGGTTTTGACAGCACTCTATATGGTCACTGCCAGAGCTATATGTAGACTCGGACTGCAATTCTCTGGAAACCTTTGCTCAGTCTTTCACTAATATCTCAGGTGAGAGTGTTACAGTTCTTACTCTCTCAAAACTTTAGCCAAAAGAGAATTATTAGAAGGTATCAGGACATTCACAAAGCTAGCGATGCTGTATCTATCTTTTCTATGAGTACTTAGACAAAACACTCATGGGTCAGCTAATACAGAAACAGATACAGCGCTACAGTGCCTCAGTACTAACTCAAACTTGAAAACAACCACCTGTTTTCATGCTTGGGTTCTTACAGTCACCAACTTCTCCTGTGGCAAGACCTGCAACATGAATGACAGCATCAGTGTTTTCTTAGCAGACGCCTTATTCAGATATTATCACTTCTGAACTGAAGTTGCTTTAAAGTTGGTTTGTGGCCTTTACTGAGCTCCTCTACACTCAATGAAAAGATCCTGCAGAGCCTGAACTGCTGACAAACCAGCTCCTCCCACCTTGCAGTATCCAGCAATCACTGTCTGCTGGGATGACTCTTGCAGTGAAACCTCAGCACTCAAAGCTTTTTAAAACTAAACCAGAGACCAGTCACAGCACTAGAAATACTATATACTGTATTTTATACTGAGGGCTTAATGAAGTCCATGCTTTCACTAACTTGACTAGAGATGGTAGAGACTCAGGCTAACACACTGGCATAGAGGAAAGACAAAAGGGAGATGTGATAGACAACCTTCAATAATTGTGCCAGCTCTCCCTTCCTCCTGTCCATCCTAAGTATTTTAATCTTTGATGCAATGCATTCCCTTGTGTGAAATGAATTGGTGAGGCCATAAAGTAAATCATAAAAACCAGAATTAATCTGGATTTAAAATATCAATGAAGAAAATGAGTAAGGAAGAATTTTTAAGCCGGTTTTGTTCTCTGATCTGGATCACAATATAGTACCACAAAAAGCTTTGCCTGTACCACAGGTGGCAGCATGTATGTCACAATAAATAGTCAACACAGGAGCTATATAACAGGCATAGGCACCAGGAGAAGTCCCCATTACATGTACATTGATTTACACCTATATACACACATGATGACTGAACTAGCAGACAGAAGTTTCCTATCTTCTTGCAAAGTTTCTTCCTGATTTGCCAAACAGTTCATAGCCCTATGATATTTTTGGTAGTAACGATAAGGTTATTGTGGTTTTCCCTCTCCTAAAGAAAACACACTTTCAGATTAGAGAAATAGAGAAAAATGAAGCAATGAATTCAAAACATTTGGTATGAAAAGGAAAAGAAAAAAGGGTGGGGGAAATCATGCTGCCAATTCTTATTCATTCCCCACTTTTCTTTGTCCATGCCCTTTATATTGGGACCTTCTCTGCAAGTCAAGTAGAAGGAAGAAGGTAGAGGAAGAGTCAGTTCTGACAAGACTGTGATTTCCTTAGAAGGTCTCTATTTGGGATAACCCCAGGAGAGTTTTACAGCTTTCATACAGGTCCATTTGACCTATGTGCCTAAAAAATAAAAGGACCTAATCATAATCAGATTAAGATGTTTTACAATCAGTCAAGTAATAAATAAAAACATTATTAATAAAAATCAACTATAAAAGGTCTTTCCATGAATATCTCTTTTTATACACATTGAATAGCTCTCCAGTTGATTTCTGACATTTGTGAATTATGTTTTTCTACTACACTGGAGCAATGTTATGGTACTATAATTTGGTAATTTTAACTGAGTTGCCCCAATATAAAACTGGTATAGGAAAACAAGCAGGCAACCCAAAGTATTAAAAACAGCAATTCGGATGTTAATCAGACTTTGAGTGTATAAACAAATCTTACCTTGCAGTTTTCCTGTATCCTTTCTGCTTTTGTGGACTTCGGAATAGTTACAATCCCATTCTGAAAGACATAATGCTCCTCATCATTAATATTTACATAATTTCAAAGAAAATGATCTTTCTTAAAAACATTTCAAGATGTTCCTCATGTCTTCTGAGGTTTAAATTTCATTTTTCAGAGGACACTGACATTTCTATATGCTATTTTTAATTGCAGTTATATACACTGCATTAAATTCCAACACAGATAATGTGGTTGATGCCAACTTAGTACAACTATTTCACTGCTTAGCACCTCAAGTTGAGTGATAGAAATGGAATGATGCCCCAATACTGCTTGTAACATTTAGTCTGAAAACATCACTTTTATAGGTGGTTCTTTTTATTCTCTACAGTCAGACTGTTTACATATTTAGAATACTGCCATGCTTTGTGTACTACATTCAGAACTTCCACTACAGGACAGTTAGTTCATGCAATATCAACATACGGTATAAATGTTTCTGTATAAATTTTGGTCAGATGTACACAACCCAAACTATTTGTATTTTTTTTCCTGAGAGAGGAGATATGTTTTTATTATCATCTTCCATTACCTGTATACTCCAGCGTATGCAGATCTGTGCTGCAGTTCTGCCATATTTTTTTGCCAGTTGAATGATAGTAGGATGAACAAGTGCTTCACCTTTGGCTAAAGGACAGTAGCCTTCAAAAACAATACCTCTGCTCCTACAATAATCGACCAGCTCCTGAGGCCTTTGGAAAGGGTGGTATTCGACCTTACATTAACAGAAATAAAACTTTTAGTAAAAGCTTTGAGATTACACACAGCAGAAAACATCACTGATGAATGAAAATACCTTTTCTCTTATTTTAAAAATACAACATGAGCAAATCACAGCTTCTAGGAGATAAACTTAACAGTTTTAGAAGATGTGAAGGATATTAATCCACAAGCATATTGCCGTTAATTGGCACAATAGTTTACAGTGTATTTTATGTTTCTCCTGGAGGTACGATGCATGGAGCAGTTATCTGCCCTACCTGCAGTTGGACTTGCACTCCTGTTCTGTGTTTGAGAAATATATGGAAATGTATAGTGGAAATCAGCACGAGGTCATTTTTATTGGTGATTTGAGGCTACCTTATCTTCCCCAAATCTACTTCCCTTCCTGTTTCTTTACTAACAATCTCTGAGTTGCAAAGGCAATGGGAGGGGGCTGGGAAGGGGCAGAGTTTGCAAGAGACCAAACAACAATTTGCTTAGGATGAGGGCCTGACCTTGGAAGCATAGTCTGTTAGCATAGATTGGACATGGAAAATTCTGTATTCTGTGTGGGCTGTCACCAAAAGCTTATATAGAGAAGTAATCATGCTGTGGAGTGAAGTGTGAAGGAAACCCTTTGTAGGAAGGAAGATTAAAAATTGCCAAGACGCAGTTAAAAGAGGAAAAGTAAGCTACAAAGACATAGCTGTTAGAAGCAAAAGGAACTAGAAGTTACTTGAAAGTAATGATCTTGGAAGAGCCACATATTCTGACATGTAGAAAAACCAAAAGAGAACCTCTGTAATGTTACTTAAGTATCTCAAAGTTCATGCATTGTAAAAAACATACCTCCCTCTGCATTCAGATGAAAATGGGTAGTTTTATTTTACAAACTACATAATCATGTGACGTATTTCTGTGATTGGTCATCATTGTTGTTCCAGTGATATAACTCTTGCGCATTTTGAAGAAAAATACTCTCCTGAACAATTACCTCAACACATGGAATCTGGAAAATGTCTCCTGCCACAGAGGACAAATGAACATTTCCTGTTTCTCATCTTTAGTACATGTTGTCTTTTCAGACAACAATAGTCAGGAACAATAGGCTGGCAGTCATTCAATATGCGCTAAGAAGAAACTGTGCCCCTAGAAGGCTAGGCTGAGTCAGCCTAAAGCTGCTATGATCTAAATTACTAGGTAGACTAGGGAACAAGGTTCAAGCAGCAGACATCCATGTCTTCAACCTTTGATGTTTCTTGACCTTTGAGTAGCCTTTGTATTCCATGTTTTTATGTGTGAGATCAGTTAGGTCATACAGTTATTCACTTGTTTGCATCTGATCTGACTAGAAAATATTCTCATTGTTTTTACGCAAAACTGTTGCGAGGGGAAAAAAGAGCAAGGAGGGTGTATTACTTGATTATGACATAGTCATAAGCAATTTTCGTAGATGTTCTTTACACTAAGTGTAACAAATAACATAGCCAAGAAATATTAAATAAAAAATAATATATTTAGGATCAAATGCTGAAAAATATGCAGTACCCCTATGGCATCAGGTGACTTATTCAGCATTTACAACTAATATAACTGGAAGCAGAATTTACCTGCTAGCCTAATAAGATTTCTAAGCAGCACAGTTCCAGGTTACACCAGAAATATTTAAAGCAAGAACAGCATGCTGCGATGTCACCTGTTTGCTTCAATAGCAGAATACATAGCAACAACTGTTTTCCACGTGGGAAGATTATTCTTTGTGCCTTTCATTTAATAAAGAGACTTCCAAATTTTTTTAATTGAATTTTGGCACATGCAGCAGTAGTGTTGGTAGAAGAAATTATTTTTCTTATTAAATACATTGCTAAAATAATCAAATTAATAAAATAAGCAGATCGGAATTTATTTTTCTTATGAAAACTTTCTGGAAGATTCTAGTAGCATCTGAATACAAGAGGCTAGCATCCTGAGCTACAAGAGGTATAGGGTGAGTGGCCAGTATGTGCTTCCTCTCAAAATAAAAATTCCTCCTTCCTGGCTTGCCCCACCCTTGCTATTTTAGTCACCAAACTGCTCTCAGGCAAGGGCTGTCTGTAGCAGAGGAAGATCTTGATCTTTTCTGGCACTTTACCTTGAGATACTTGTGCATAAAAATAAGCATATGGTTAATAAAACAGTTTGCAGTTCTCATTACAAAACTCCTCACAGCTGCCAGCCACAGGGGAACTCCAAGTACGTGGTGGTTTTTTATGACAGTCATAGCACAATAGGGTCAAGCTAAGCCTAATAACAATCCTGACATATGGAGCTAGAAAGTGACTTTGAATGATGGTATACAAAAGCCTTACTCTTTCCATCCTCCTGTGAGTTCTCTTCACCTGGTAAAGTTTCCCTGCATCTGGACTTCAGTCAGTTTCTCAATGGGAATGCATAGTCTTACAATTATTTCTCTTTATAAATCTATAAGCCTAGAAATGTTTTCTCTAGAGTAGAACAGTTCAGGTGAGTTTATACACAAAGAGCTTGTTTCTTAATGCCAAAAAATACTGAAATACAATTCTATTTTGTACAAATTTATATAATAGAGCTCAACATTAACAACATTTCTAAATTTGTACTAAATTACACAGTAATTTGTACTTCTATAAAAGTAGAAAAAATACTGATGAGCACCCCTGCATGGATATCGAAAAGGAATAGTTTATATTTGGCTTCAGTGTATCACTTCAGGAAGTGAAACAAATATATTAATTAAATTCATATAAAATATATTTCCCCCCCCGCCCAATGAGTGACAGGCACAAGCGCCTTCAAAGAGGCTAGAGTTGAAATCCAAACTCACTACTGCCAAGTCAATTACAAACTCCAGAATACAAACTTGTAGCTTCTAGGTTTTAGGTTTCATTCTATACAATGCTAGAATAAAATTTTTATCACCATTTTACACCACATTTAACAGTATTTTTAACAGCAGATTGTCATTTTAAAAGATGCCTACTTACTATTAAGTAACTTAACAATACTATACCATTGAAAAGATAGGCTTTTTCTACTGTTTTAAAAGCCATGACAGGCATAGTCTGAAAATCACTTGGGGTNGCCATGATGATACTGCTTTTTCCAGGAACCAAGGAGAGAGGCAGTACTTACAAACTGGTTTGTAAAATAGAACCATTGCTTTCTACCTGGTTTGCAAAGACTATAAAAGTCTAATAAATAACTTCCTTTTTCCCACCTTCCTACTTCCTCCACAGAAAAAATAACTTCTCATTTTAACATTATAAGTACTGTTGGAATTTTAAGAACACTCTAAATTCTTTACACAAACTTAAAACAGCTAAGAGGGAAGTGATTTTCCTTCACTTGTTTCCTAAATATTTAGACTTTGTATACAATAACTGCACATTTTTGTATTTACAAATAAATTCACTGAAAGAGCATGTGATTTTACACAGAAATATAGCAAAAATCTTTTGTATTACAAATTCTGGACAGTGAAATAAGAATTCAGTACAGCACTTCCATTCCCAATTTAAATTTAGAAATTCATTAGTAATTTGATAATGCTTAAGCCATCTCAGCATCAGCCACAGTAACTCTCCAATACTAAACAAGAAACAGAATAAATACTCTTGAGGATATTATGAACTATGGTTCGTAAAATTCTTGTAAATCTAAAAAGTGTAAGTTAATGTTGTAACAAAACTGTTCAAAGTGGAGCAGTTAGTTTGCAATAGCATGGATATTTCACTGCCCTTTTTTGTTTGTTTTTAATTTGGAACAATTCTGTGCATTGCCTTAAAGAAACTACTATCTGATAAAATCAGGGGCACCCTCCTAGCACCCTCTCAACCTCCAGTATCACTACTGTCTCAACTTTGTCTCCTCTTGTTCAGCCACAGAAAGGATGCCATCAAATAGCATCAAGAAACAACTGTTCTCCATTAACACTACTGACACAGTAACACTGGTAATATTTTGACACTGCGGGTAAGAGGAAATTTCAAAACAAATCCAAAATTACTTTTTTCCCCCCTTTTCAGTCATTTAGCTGGACACTGAAAGGCTGTTCTCATTTAATAGACAGTAACAACTTATGCCAAACTGTAGTAACTAGACTTTGAAGATGTACTATTTCTGAAAAGGAGGCCCAACTGAACCTTGGCAAACTCACTGATTCTTCAACAGTCATCAACCTGCCCATCTTAAGACTTATTTCAGGGGCTTATTTTCTATAATTTAATGTAAATATTGTATACAGTTTTACATTAATGTAGTATAATTTGTCCTTCAGTAATTTTCAGACTAGTGGACAGCAAAAGTAAGAGATGTTAGGTTCTGACAGGCACATTCTAAGCAACCTTTCTGTAGCTCTTTATAACATTAAACCATAAACAGCTGCCAGAAATCCTCACCACCTGTACCAAGGGGAAAATTAGGAGCTTGTACTTCATCCATTCCAGTTCCCACTTCTATGTAAGCATAAGCACACTTTCACTGGCAGGAGATGGTAGGAATGGGAACATGAACTTTCAGCACAGCTGTGCACAGAAAACTGCAACGGGGGAATAGCTGTCAGTGTCCTGGAAGTCTGCTGGTACGTAGGTGGCCATTTTTTATCTGCCGAGGGCAGGAAAACAATTTTGCCAGGGCTCTCATAGTACCTTCCTAAATGAGAAGTTCACTGAATTTAATGTGATCTTGAAATATTAACATGAAATAAGGGGCAAGTAAGGCAAACAGCACCCTTTCGTGGATACATAATCACTTGAGACTTTCAGTGTTGCTTAGAGAAATTATATATAGTATTTGAACATAGGTTCTCCAAAACCTCATTCACTGTAAAGATGCTAAATGTTCAGTGCTCCTTGAATTTTGTTTCTAAACTGTTTTATCATCAAAAACTGGTACATGGACCTTTAGTGTGTGCCTTAAAACCAGCCACAAACAAACAGGCTGGGAGAAACTGTGGAAAAGAAAGGAGGAAGGACCTCCCTTCCACTTCAGGTCATCTTCCTGAATAGTCTTCAATATATATACAGAGGTGAAAGAGAAGAAACTGTACAACGAAGGCTAGTTTGGGTGTAGTCTGACAGGCATAGAGGTGGGAAGAAGATTATTAACAAAAAAACCCCAACAAACAACAAAGCAAAACCCCAAGCCCAGATACTTTAAATGTATTTATCCACTCACCTGATTAACATGTGGAGTAATCGCACAGTCTTCCTTCAGTTGCTCTAAATGACTGATAAGAAAGTTGCTTACACCAATTGATCTACACAAGCCTAATAAGAAATAGAACAAGAAGTAGTTTAGGGACAGTCCTAACTATTTGGGAGGATGATTTGAAAAATACCACTTTGAAGAGACAAAATGTTTGTATGCATCATTTCTGTATAGCAAAATATTGCAAAGAAACACAGAAAAGCAGCACCAAAATCTAGTTTGACAGTATTATCTGAAAGCATGGTTTGTCACAATCAAACTAGGAAATCATTTTATAATCTAAACACACTGGAAGTTCCCCAGTGTATAAAAACTCCAGGCTAAATTCTGGGAAAGGCTCATGTAGTATAAGCAAAGAACAATTGGACTCCACCAGCATGAAAAGAAGGAAATGGTGTTCCGAGCAGCTTGCCAAAACTAAAGAAAAGTGGAACATTTGCTGAAGACTAATAAGGTGTGAGCAATACAACACAGGGACATGCAGCCCAGATGAACTATGTAGCACTGCTTCAATTTCTATTAGATCATTACAAGACATTATGTAAAACCCAGTACAAAAACTTCAGTTAAGTGAACAGTATCTAACAAGAACCAAGATTAAAAAATGTAGTTAGGTTTTTCAGCTCCTGATGACATGCAAATAAAGTTAAATGGCACATAGTTGATATAATTTGTTTTTAATAAGCCTTAAGCATACATGCATGTGTACAAATTAAGTGCTGACAGTCCTGAAATCAAATGTGTTCCTTCAATTCTTAGATAGAATAAAGCACAGCTCCCAATACTGACCTGCCCCCACACCTCATGCCTTACTCATCTTTGATAGCTTGGTCCTTACTCTTAGCTAAAAACTGTTAATGAGGAAACCAACCACAGTTAGGCTAACAGGGGTGTCCTTAGGCCGTTAATTCTGTGGACTATTAATCAGACTCATTTCTTCAGTATATGAACTTTGTCTTCATTGACTTGATCTGCATTTTAGTCCCTAACTTGGCAGATGTAAAGTCTGTCTCAAGGTGTGTGAACACAGAAGTCCAACCACTGTTTGTTAACCCAGTATTTTTGTCAAATCTTTAAATATATATTCATGTGTTATCTACATACATGCATACAGGTATCTTCAGTAAAAAAAAAAAGAATTAAGCTAAAAGTTATACTGTGGAGATTGTTTGTTTGTTGTTGTGGTGGTTTTGTTTGTTTGTCTGTTTGGTTTTTTCCCCTAGGGAAAAAAAAAAAGTCATTGGGTAATTTCAGTTATTTAATGTCAAAGGAATCACTTCTGGACTGAAATTGCCTTCATTCCACAGTTAGAGTTGCCACTTTCTTGAGGTCAGCAGAGAAATACGTGGAGCTGCCTTGATTTGAAGCTGGAATACACGCACATAAAAAGCACATATTAGGCAACTGAGAGATGAGAATACATTAAAAGGAAGACTTTCACTTGAAGTGAAAGCTAAGAAAAATGCTGGAGAAAAATGTACTAGCCAAGTGCTTATTCCTAAAATGTATATGTTTTATGTACTTAGAAATAATACAAAATTCTTAAGTAGCCTATAAACGGGTATATAAAAAAACTGAGCCATAAGATTACAAACTATCCTGAATCTGCAGATTAGATTTACCTGGATAAAACAAATAAAAAAATCAAATTTTTCTAGTCTTCTGCAAAATTCTGTAAGTGAAACTACAACTTACTGCTAATTATTATTAAAAGGTTGTTAAAGCCCTGAAAAAAACCCTTCAATTTCGCATTTGCTTTCACAGATTTTAGCAGCACAAGCAGGTAAGACACACAGCAGCAAAACTTGCACACTTGCTAGCACTTTTTACTGTGGTTTCTTTTGTAGAATACATAAAGGAGAACAAAAACTACTAGCAATTAAAATGCTAGACAGCTTTTGCTTACAGAAATTATCATTGTTCAAGATATATAACATAATTAGGTTATAACCTGCACTATTACGATTTGCACAATTTCTCTGTAACCTGCCAGAAGGAGCTTCTGACTTCTACTGAAAACAACCCTGGAGTGTCAACACTAATAAATCATTATGCCAAAGAAGTCAGAAAAACACTTGGAGTTTTATCACAACGCTGAACCAAAATATTGTACTTCATTGTTGAAAGCTAAAGAGTTACAAAAACCATGCTGTTACTGCCCTTGAAAAATAAAGCTTTTATTTCAGGCTGAAATAAAACAAAACTCAATCACAGACATGAAAGATGAAAGGGCTTACTAAACTTGTCCACTTCCACAGAAAGTTTCCATTTTTTTCCTCCTACAGTATACTTTCAAGATGTTTTGCTTCTCATAGGAGCCTTTGAAGTCTGTTCCATAGTCCCACTGCATTCATTGATCAGTTTCTGTTAGATTTCCAATCAAATCTCATGTTAGTTATATTTTGACTTAGAAGTCATGTAAGTTGCTCCCGTTAAAAATCAATATTATGGCATTTCTGTGTTTAGAGTGGTGTTGCATAGAGAAAGCTAAATTCAAAATTCAAAAAAAGCAAATGTTTTCCCAGACAACAGAGAAACAATAATTGGATTTTCATTGTTTTTGTGGAACCAGAATTTTCTTACCTTTTTTTTTTCTTAAGGAAATACAATTAAAACATTTCATTTTCATTAATCCACAATTTTAGCTTTGGCTAAAACCCTTCATTTCAACTTCATTTCTTCTAAAGTCTATACTTCTTTTTAACTTAATGAGTTTAACCTAGTCCTGAAGTTCAGGTCTTCTGAGATAAAAGTTTGCAATGTGCTAGCTGCAATCTCTCTACAAAGCACACTTTTAAAATATACTGCCTTATTCACACAGTCAGAAAGCTTTGACTCAGGGAGAGAAAGCATCCTCCTTATCTGCTTGAGGAAATAAGTGGTTTGGCCCCTATAAAGCAGATTTTGATACAGTGCCAGGTGCAATAAACAGAGTTTGCAATTGCCCTTTAGCTCCCAAAGCTTACTGAGGCTTTGTCCTACTCCTCGCGACTGACTTCACAGTCAACTGGCCAATGATATTTCTTTTATACATGCTAAAAATTGATTGACCACAATGGTGGAACACATTTTCATCCAGCCTTGTAAAAGTATCGTGAAACTCTGCAAGACACATTAGAAAATATATAAGCAACTATTATTTTGCCAGTAACAGAAAAAAAAAAAAGTATTTTTTCTATTCACCACATCAGTAATTTCACCACACTATATTACTCCCAGCTGCTGTGAAGCAATACATCATCTTACTGGACTGATTTGCAATGTAGTTGTGTATTAAGCTTAAAGCATTTTTTTGTGGCAACCTAGAGAAAGATTGGGTATTTTTTCCTTTACTTCATCCAATACCAAATTATAAAAAGTTTGCTGGGCACTGTTAGTCTTGCAACAAAAAATCATAAACATACTGTCTTGGCACCACAACATTGTTTTAGTACAATAGCGAGCCTTATCTTTCTCTAGCACTACTATGTGCTTTTATCAAACTTCTAAATGCCCTCTGGATTATTAAATGTACAAAGTTCAGATCAAAAAGGTTTTTTAAATGACAACACTGGATACTAGGTTTGCGGAGCCCATTTTCCTCCCCCTCCCTGCTGCACTACATGAGTCAGAGCAAGGGAGAATTCCCACGTCCAGTGAACAGTGCCCATTCTGTTATATCTTCTATTCAGGCCACAGAATAAGAACACAAATGGATCCACTTTTCACAAGAGGTCAACTACAGTAACTGTATCTTTATTAAAGGAGGTTACACAGGTTGGAAAGGTCCACATTCTTTCTGATACGCACACTAAGAACTTCTCTGTGGGTAAATGGTATCACAGAAATCACACAAGATTTGATTTCTGCGCAGCTTGCTAAATCAAAGCTGTAGGCTGAGTGTGCTTCACATGCACATTGCAAGCCAAAGCCTCAATAAATAAAGCAGGTGACACTTAGAACCAATAAGGAAATAAGTTCTAAATTTATGAAATAACACTTGTTCCCATCTCACAGACTAAAAAAAAACCAGATTCCGAAAGGCTAAGACACACAGGAAGAATGTAGCAAAACTGAAAACACAAAAAGCATGCTTCCTCCCCCAAAGGATTTCTTTTCATCCTTTTCATTATCACAGTACAGGTGCTTATCTGCCTTAAAATTATTTTCCTGCTACTACAAGTCCATGATCATTACTGCTGCTAGAAATCACCTGTGAACCAAAATAAACTGAGGACAACAGAAGAGGAGGCATGAGTAGAAGTCAAATTATCAACTTCTGTGACTGAAAACTCATTATAAACATGCGGTTTACACAACTGTTAAATGACTAAATAGCACATAGCAGCAATACCAGCTTCATATGTTCTATCTCTTTGACCCTGGCTGCTCATTCTCACTACTTCAATGCAACTATCTTAGTCATGTTGACATTTTTTTCTTGAGTTGACATTACAAACCAGACCAAATTGTAGAAATATCTACCAAAAAGGCTGCTTGTCAGTTACTTTCTAAACTGAATCAATTCCCTTACAGGTTTTCTTTTCTCTTATGCCAGTTTTAAGAATCAATCCCACTATACCTTAAGTCAATATTGCCATCATATACTATACTGTGAAAAATGATTAAAATTATCAGCAACTCAGCTAAGTGCCTGAAGGCTATTAGGATATTTATCCTTAAAACTAGCACTTTTAAAGCATTATGGAGGAGACACAGATTCTAAATAGTTTGTTCTCATTGAAAGTATGATAGCACAGCTTCCTGAACTGGGATACTTGCGGAAAATCCTATCAGAGGGGATAATGATTCCTGTGGTATGAATAACATCAACCTGGCTAATGTCAATAAAGCAATACTGATTCACAATAGCTAAGAATCTAGGACTTAAATTCTACATGTGTAAACCAGATAAATGATGCCTTTTCCCCATATCATGTACATTGAGACAAAAACGTTAATTTGGATAAGGACTTTCCCATGAAATGTATTTCAGCATAGACTTCTTTCCAGAAGTTCTTGTGTTCACACTGGGACCTCTAGGCACATCTGTGTGGGTATACAAACATGTACGTTTGCTTTAATAAGCTAAGCAAAAAGATTTATCTAAATTTTTGACAAAAAAGATTCACTTGCTAGTAGAAAAAGCACAAACCACAAACTGCAATAAATCATGAAACTAAGTCTGAGGGCATATTTTTACACCTAGAACTAATTTTAAAATCAAAAAAAGAGCAAAACATAACTAATGAGGAGAGGCATTCATATAAGTTCAGATTTGGTCCCACTTTTACATCTGCACCAGAATTGTTTGTTCTATGGCAATTCCTTATTTTTAGATAAGATACTGCACATTATGAAGACTTCTTTATGATCTTCAACATAAATGTGTTTTCATTTTTTTTTGCATACGTCTTTAATTGCTCTCTTATCTGATCAACAGGGTGTGGTGCAACCAACATCCTCACCAACTGCAACCACCTTCAACCCATGAAAACATGTCTCTGAACTGTGTTTTTGATCATAACAAGCTCATGAGACATCTTCATCTGTACAGAGAAAATATTATAGACAATTTGAAAAAGATGTGTTGCTACGAAAATTAGTTACTTGCTTTTTTACTTATTAAAAGTTTAGTCCAACTTAAGTACACGCATTCACATGTGACTTCTACCAACATAAACATTAAAAACAATACTTTTCTAGAGCTATTACACAAATGCATATGAATTGTCAGCTATTTACATTTGACAATACAAGCAGAGCTTTAAAGGAATTTTTCAGTAGAATAAAAGCAGAATGTGTCATCTAGGAAAGGATGTACTAGAAATTTGTGCCACCTACACAAAAACTGTATTTGGTTTGCTGAACCCTCACTCATGCTT
Organism: Bucco capensis; assembly: GCA_013396975.1. NCBI lineage: Eukaryota > Metazoa > Chordata > Aves > Piciformes > Bucconidae > Bucco > Bucco capensis. The sequence continues at coordinate 90,101 of VWZO01017231.1, forward strand.
TTAAGAGGTGATAGAAAATGGAGGAAGAAAAGATGGTGATTATACTGGTCTATGTCCAAAGATAAAAAGGACAAGGTTGATTAGATTTCTTTTCTCACTTGGAACATAGTGACATGGCTTCAATTACTGGGCCAAACAATTTCTGTTACTTTATGGGACTCTCCTCAAATCATGAACAAAGACCATGAAACTAACATATTAATGGAACAACTGTATTTTGAAGAGCATTTCCCTATGTTTAACAAAATCATATGTTAACACATTAAGAAATTTCTGATGCAAGGATGAGTATTTCATGTAAGCGAAAGCTGCACTGCCTACACTAAAAAGATAAGCAAAAGATTTTACTCTCAGTAAAATGGTACTGATGGGATCCCAATGGGATCTGAATCCACAACAACCACCACATCACTACTCTTGCCAACTTCAGGCAAAAGCTGGCTGGATGCCCTCATTCTTCCCAGCATTTTTAGATGGAGGGACAAGTAATCATGTGCATGTGTGTATGAAAAGCTTGCCAAGATGATGGGCTACCCACAACGCCAAAATCAAGGTCATTAAAGACACTGCATATGGAAAGGGTCACTTTGCTAGGAACAGACCAATTACCAGTGAGCATATATAATGACTAGTCATGATGTCAAAGCAGCTTGCCACACTGCTTTCATCTGCCAGCAGACAAATGCCTGTACAAGAATGTTGCAGCTGTCAAGGGAGTATTTGACTCAATGTATGTATCTTGGAATGACTTCTGTAGGCAGTCTGGTCTCTGTCCTGAGGTACTGGAGAGGATAATTCTACAAAATGACAATGTATGAGACCACAAACATTCAAACCATAGCCTTGATATTACCAGCAGCCTAGCTGATTTCAGCTGTTAAAACAGAAAGAACCAGTTATTATACACAAATGTCTCACTGACCAAAACTAAGATTTTTTTCTCCGTTTTCCCTTAGAACTGTTTATCCCATAACCTTTAAAGGAAAACAAGTATGCAGGCTGTTAAACACATTTAGAATTCTCTGCCTCTCAGAACTTCAGTACAGATAGAGACTTCCTCACTCTGACTGCAACCTTACGACAGATGCACATACAGCAACGTAGTCACCTGGTTCCTGTGAAACAGCTCCAGTCAAACTGGAGTAGATTAACAAGTCAGAGCAGATAACAAAAGAAACAAACCCAAACAACAAAAAACCCACCAAAAAACCCAAACACAAAACTACACCTACACCCACACCCTAAACCCAAACAAAACCCAAACCAAACAAGGAACCCCCAATAAACACAAATTGCTACATTCTCAGGCATAATAGCATATAAAGAAATGAAAAAAAAAAAAATCTCAATGGGCAGGATTCTGGAAGACTGTTTTTAACCTGAAGTGAGATCTTGAGATAGCTGCTCAGTTGCATTAGGCAGTTAAACAGTGGATTCAAGCACAAGGGTTAGAGTCCTAAGATATGAAGCCTTCTTTCAAGTGTGTTCCTAAGGACCCAGCCTTGGGGCAGTAACCAGACTACATCTGGTTTCCAAAGATATAAAGCATATTGGATCCAAGGAGTATGGCCCAAAACTTCAATATACCAAGTAATCAACTGGACATCTCTAACAAATACTAGTCAGACTCTGACTTTAAATTGTTCATGTTTCCAGTTCAAATCTTATAAGTGCAAGAGATTCTTTTGAAAAATGTTAACCTCAAATCCTTTTTGATGAAATACAAAAACAGTACTGTGGTAAGCCACAGTGGGGATTTTGCAGTGACAGCAAAGGATCTCTTTTGTTATCTGAATCTATTATTTTCTATTTACGATAATTTTCTGATGTTACAGCTCAACTCCAAACCTTCACTAAGATTATATATAAGAAGCACTACTAAGCAGTCAAGGATTCACACCTCAATGAATGCACATCTACTACTACATACCAATTTCATTGGCACGTGCTGCATTCAAATAACAATAAACCTGCTATTTCTTCCACAGTCAGAAGTACTTAGGAGTTTACTAAAATTGGACTCATGATAATCTGATGAGCTTTGTTTAACTTTTTATGCAAGTTTTCTGCTCCCTAAGATATTTATTTTAATAATATTGACAAATAATTCAGGTTTGGGCTTGGTTTTTTTTTTAACCTTTCACACAGTTTTTATTCTCTGGGAGTAGAGTCTTACAAATAAGTGCTTGCTGACATGGACATAGACACAGACCCACAACCTCTAGTCTCTCCTCAGCTGGGTGAGAAGACACTTCAGGCCAGAAGCTCAGCAAGTTGTGCAAATGCAGCCCTGTGTCTCACCTGCTATGTGCTGGTTCTCAGATGAACCTGGGTGAATCTATCTTTGTAGACATGACCTAAAAAAGAAAAATTCTCTCAAAGCTATGAATGCAGATGCAGTTAGGATTTTTCTTGTTTCACCTTCTGACCACTGTGCTCTATCTAAAAATTAATACAATCTTAAAAGTAAAAATCCGAATGAAAGACTTTTACACTCTTGGGTACCAACAGTTTATTTATTCTCCTTCTAAAGCAATCAATAGTAACTGTAATAAAAGACTAGTAATAATTTACATTATTTTTAAATGTTGCTTGCTCCAGTTGGGTGGAATTCTGCTGAATAAATATTAGCCTGGATTTAAGTTGAAGTTGGAAGAATGAGACTTTCAAATATCTGCACTGAAACAACCCGTGAATATAGATAAATGATTGAAGAAAATCTTATTAACTTCAGCTAGACCAAAGATTTAGGTCAATATTGAGATCTTTAAACCATCTCATAAGCCTCTTGCAGATAGATGTGTAGATATCAGTCTCATAACAAACTACACTTCCAGAAACTCTTCAGTGTGGACATATCTAGTCGCTAAACCCAGGAGTAACAAGTTGAATAATTTCAATATTTCCTTTGTGAATTGACTGCAGAAACATATTATTCATTTAAATGGACAAGCCTTAAATGTGAAGTTTTTATTTTCTACTATTTTTTCCCCAGAATAAACTAAATTCTAATTAAATTAATCCTAATTAAAAAAAACCCCAAACCCACCAAAAACTCCCCCAATAGGACTGCAACCAAGAACCAATAACTACCTGAACCAGGATCAAGTTCAGAGAAGACACAGAACATACCTGTTTAGCATAGAACTTAAAATTTTTCCTCCAACAATTGATTTTTTTTTTTTCCATCAAGTAAGGATTTTGACCAAATCCTATAGCCAACTTATACCAAGGCTAACGTTGCTCATGTAACATATAGCAAGTCACAAAGATATGCAGCAAGTATTTAATCTTCAGTGGAAAGTCTAGTGGTTAACCATGCAAACAAATTATTTAACATTTTCCTTGGGAATCATTGCAATTCTATCTCCAGAGTGGTTAACATTTGTGTATCACTTCAGTAGCACATGGTAATGGACAGGACATCCAGAGTCTGTTATCCCTTAACACAAAAATGTGGGGGTTAATGTTCAACCAGATCAGTAAATTTTCCTTACCCTGTGGATGATCTAACAAGTAATTTAGACAACCAGAGCTGGAAAACTTATGCTCGGCTAAATGAATGACGATTCTACAGAACACTTAAAATTCAGAAGAAGATTGAGGGTAGCAACATGCAAACTGACAAAACTGCTGAAGAAATGCAATTGCAAGAAAAACAAATATAACGTGGTATGTCTGTAAAGAGGCATCACACGTGAACAAAAAAGAAATTTTTCCTCTGCGTATGAGATGAGATGAGTGATGCGATTTCTAGTGTCTTACTGGAAGACCACTGAATAGCTCACAGTCTTTCCCATTAAATAGATATATAGAGAAAGAAAGAGTTAAGACAGGAAAGATCAAACATACATGCAAAAGCAGAATAAAGCTAATAGGATAGAAATAATCACAGAAGATGAAAATATCAAGGCACAAATTACTGAACTAACAAATATCCATCAGAAAAATAAACCAACAAGTGGTCAAAGAAAGATGAAGTACCTTGTCAAGTAATCCATTTTAGGACTTAAAAGTTATTGATGCTTTATAATACTGTGTCAGCATAGTGTTTCTTTTAAAACAGAATGTTGTAATCTCTTACACAGCAGAAAACACTTTTTGCAACTTCCCTTATACTAAATATAAAAAGCAAGAACAAAAGATGTATCAGAGACAATTTACTTCTGTGTTTCCAGAGGCAGAGCAAAAGTAAATGAAGAGCTGAAGTGCAAGAAAAGTTTTATTTATTGCTCTGATAAAACTGGTAGCGGCACACAGCCTATTATTGCCTCTGTACAGTGCTCCTGCTACAATCTCTATTTCTGTAAATCTGGGTTAGCAGACAGACTACCTAATCCAGGAAGTCTTCTCCCTTTCCATAGAACTCTAAAGCTGTAAACAGGGTGGTACACACTGCCCAAAAACTGCATGACAGGATCTTATCTTACGACACTATTTCTAGTAATACTGCATACTTAAGGAACAAAATCCTCCTCTTAAATCTGCATGATAAATTCTGATTGGAGCAGTCTACTCCTCCTATTGGAGTGAACCAAAAATTCAGTTGACAGTTATCAGAACTTGAAAGAATAGCTCCCCTCTGATTTTTTTCCCCCAAAACAGCATCAAAGAATTGAGTATTTGTTGAGAATTTGTTCCTTGTCTAGTAATTTTGTTTTGTTGACCTTTTTTAAAGCACAAATGGCTATACAAAGTTCCACAATATACGATAACTTGGAAAATGGCATAACAAAATTACAAAACAAACAACAAGCTAAACTAAAGGAAGTAAAACTTAGCATGATTTATACTTAAAACAGAGAAGGTTACTACAAAGATGTTCTATAGTGGCACATACATTTCAATTTAATCCGCAGATTTCCTCAAGAAAGTATGCAAAACTTCATTAATCCCGTGGGCAGAGTTTGGCAATGTTTTAATTACAAGCAACAAAAAGTCCTCTTATTTAACATACCAAAATGCTAATATCGTGATTTCCAAAGAAATTCACATAACTCACACATCCAAATGCTCAAAAGAGTATCCAGTTCAAATTAAGTTTTTGAACATCTCTCACTACGAATTCCCCAAATCCTCAAATGCACTGTAAATTGTTCTGCCAAGATAGGTTTTCATTATTATATCACCTTTCTCATAAAGCTCCTCCATGGCTCTCCAGGTTTCAGCTCGGACCTCTCGATTGCTTTTACCCAGAACATTTGCATCAGGCCAGTGTATTAAATAAAGATCTAAAAAAGAAACAGAACCAGACTACTCATTAAAGTGTCCAAAAAAATACAGATATCAGACCATGTGAAATAGCATTTTCCAACCATAATGGCCCTTACCATATTATCATCAAAATTGTTACTATTTCTACTCCATGATCATTACTGTATATATAAATTCAATTTTAATAAACAAAATCTACATTTTATTAACAACTAAGGTAGGTAGCAGAAGTTGTACATATGCCATAAGTTTTCATCACTGTAATCAGAATTTCATGGTAACGCATGTACTTAATAAACTTCCAACACATAGCAAGCCTCTTTTAAATTAAAGTGATTTTGGTCATCAGAATTAGGCCTGGTCTATTGCTGATGTGCTATAAGTTTTCAAGTTTTATGGAAGACAAATACACTTGGCAGTTCTATAGATATTTCATGCAACCTCAGCAGGGCACCTACTATTTTTTTTCCTTTCTAAAGAATACTTCCATTTACAAATCCCTTTTGAAAACTAAAGCACATTCTTTCCTTGCAGTCTTTTTGCTATAATTTTGTGGCAGCACTTCTTTTTAAAGCATTAGAAAAATTATTTTATGGGAACAAAATGATGCTTTACTACGTTTTATGAAATGTCAGCACAATTTCAAACACAATTAAGATTTACTGCTGATGAAATTATCCAAGCAGTCACTGAAATAGGCTAAGGAAAGCATTTTTGTTTTCTCTCCATGCAAAAAAAAGACTATTCTTCTAGAAAAAAGGAAGCATTTTCAACATAAATTGAGAAATCCACATGTATTGGACTCAGAGTTCCAAACTAACTCCTTTATTAGTTTGTAGATACTGCTAGACATTCTGAAAGAGAAACTTTAGAGATACTTTGAAAACAACTGCATTCTATTTAAATGCTAACTGCAGATTAAAAAGGTAACTGCAGGTTCTCCAGTCAAGAAGTGCTGGTGTTTGCCATATACGTTAGACTTACACAAAACAGGAAAAGGAAATAAATGCATGACTGAGATGTATTCATTGTCTTTGTGCTTTATAATATTCCTTTCTCAGTAGTTCATAGACAGAGTTAAGAAAAAAAATGTACTTGTTTGCAATGAGCAGAGTTTTTTTGATCTTGGAATGCATCACACCATTCATTTACAGCACCTCTTTCTGAAAACAGATCCTCTGCCATATTTTTTTGTTACTAACATTTAAGGACTGTACTAATCATTATTATGCAATTGGGCTGGTATATTAGCTTTCCACCTCTATAAATACAAATTCAACCTTGATTTAAGATGAAAAGGTAGCATGAAATTCACTATAATACACCAGTTCCCATTTGGGTACATTATTTCAACAATGTCAAAGAGTATTTTGCTAACACTAAGAATCTAATTTGAACAGTAAAGAATTGTGTACACCAAGAAACACTGTAGATCTAGTGAGAAAAAAGTTAATTATTTTTGTGTCTATCACAAAAATCATGAGCTAAATTTGCACTTTCTGGTATCAACAACCCACCAGACTTTTAAGAACAATTTCTTAGACAAGCAAATATCACTCATATATAATGATTCGCAGCATCTGGATTTATGTCACATTTAAATAGGAAGTTGCTCATTCTTTGCTCTTGTATTTATAAAATCCACTCCTAATTTAGAAAGGAGTAAAGTAACTGACATTCAGTATTTTTCATCACTGATCTGCAAATAATTTCTTTTCTAATTGCTCTGAAGAAATAACTAGTACTGGAATAAGTACCAATTTCTGTGACACTTAAGTGAAAGCTAATACTGTGATACTGATTAAAGCATTTGGTAAGGTTATGTTCAAAACACAAGACCACTAATTCTGTTGCCAGGAAATTATCTTTTAAAATTTCAGCATGTACTAGCAAATTATCAGCACATATTAGCATACTTCAGCAACTATTAGCATTAAAAATTATTAATATCAAGTGTTCATTTTGATCCAAAATTATATATGCCCTTGGTGATACTGACTGAATATAGAGTGCCATGTTTTAATTTAAACTTTTTTGCTTCAAGTAAATTCCATATAAGTAGATATAAATTTACCTCATGTAAAAATGGAAGAATTACGTATTTTTAAGTGCTGCTTGTTATGTCCTCCAAGTCACACTAATAAGAACTGCTTAACTATGCCGAAACATGCTGCATAGCACTATTTAAAAACAAAATAAAATTCTGCAGAACTTCACCAAAAGCTGCTTTTCCAAAAGCCTGAATATTCAGTTAGACACCACAGTTTACAAATATTCACAGAAACAACCACCCCATGGATTTCCACACACAAAGATGCTTTGTACTCAGCCCAAGAAATTGAAGCACTTTTGAAGAATGACTTGTAACAGTTTTGGAAATGGAAAGATCTCTGGCCTTGATATTTAAAAAATGCAGTACATCACCCTTCCCTATATTAAGTATCTAAGTGCTCTTCAGTGTAAACATCATGAGCTGCCAGTCCTTTCTTTTAGAAAGGTGTTATCAATTATGTGATGTTTGTATCATCCTATTACACATTTTTTAACTTAGGTTTTTTGTTGAAATAATTACTTCACAGTTATATACATATATGTTTAGGGCTAGAAAGCACCTACTGGATCACAGAGCGCAGTCTTCCTGACTGCAAGAACAGTTCGCCAAAGGTGTGGGGCAAAGGTACCTTATCTCAGAGGCAGAGTAGAATGGTCTTTCTGCCAGTCATGCACAAACCAGCACAGCTAGAAGCAGTAGGAATACAGTGTACTTTGCAATGAGCCATGGAGCTGACATTATTTAGATAAACTAAGCATAGTTCATCTTAAATTAGGATCTGCTTATTTCTGCTGCATCTGTTAGAAAACTTTCCATAATACTTGTAAAGCCACTAAAACCAGTAAGCACCTGACAAGTCAGGTTCTATGATTTCATCTTCATTTATACACACATTCAGATGTACACACTTTTTTACTTTTTATTTTCTCTCCTGGAGGATTACAAGAACACACTGTTATTTTCATTTTGGAGGCAAAAAATTAGTTTTAAATTATTTAGCAAAATAGCTTAAAGTAACACATTTCTTCATTACTAGAACCATATCATTGAAGATTTTAAAGAACGGGCTACATTTTTAAGCCGTTGAGAACAATGGGGTTGTGCCTTGTATTGTAGGATAGATTGATCAATACTTTGAGATGTCTTCCAATCATATATTTTGTTTAAATAACCTCAAAACAAAACAAGGCCAATGATGCAATGTATCAGGACGCATCTGAGGAAGAAGAAAAAACATCCTCCAAACATTCACAATCAAATTTTATATTCACGTTTTCAAAGCATCCTTTATAGGCATTTAAGCTGTGCAGTGCTAAGTGAGGGCCTGAAGTGCAAATGTCAAAACACAGTGCTGTGGGAAAACTAACATGTGAACTGCTTTCACACAGATATTTAAAATAGAGTGGCTTATCACTTCTTAGTGGCTGCAGCACCTACAACCAACACAGTTCCTCTTAACTCAAAAGTACAGGGACATTTTATACATTTAAAAGCCAATAGCACATTGCCATGGAAATAAAAGTTTGCAATTTATTCAAGTTCCTAATAAAACACTGAAAGAGGTCAAAATTTACTAAACTAACCCTAGTTTTGAAGAACAAGCCCAGACTCCTATTAAACCTAAAAGCAAAAGTGTATTTTTCAATGTTTTGCACATTTATCTTAATGCTATGATTGTATTTCCCCTGCTTTTCTGAATCATCACTGCTCTTGGTATTTACATGAAGTATTTTTCTCTCCTGCCCAATCTTTGTTTATTTCTTGTTTTATTGGAACAAGGATCAATGTGAAGCAACCTCCAAAGTGTTCTGAACTAACAGACAATCTGAACTGGGTGTATTATCACCATTTGTATGGTCCATCTATTACACCGAATATGCTGATAAAACATTTGTCCAACTCCAGTGACAGGTTAGATTTGCCTCAATGTGACAGACTTAAAACAGTCAAAGGAAAATAAAATTGTTTATGAATTCAGTAACCCATAAATCACATTGAAGTTACTTTGGAGGTCTGATCCAAATCCCAATGAATGTATTGTGTTACTGCCAAACCTGTAAGATTTGCTGCCATTTCATATTGGTTTACTGTGACTAGTAGTTGAGGACCATATTTAGAAAATGCAGGGAACAGAGTATCTGTTACAACCACTGCCCACAAATAATACAAATTTCCAGCTTCTCATGGGTATATAATCTACTGATTCAAATAAAAATCCTGGAACACTGCTCTCCTAATAGCATTTGCCCAAAAAGTGGTTCTCAAAAAGGCTTCCATTTTACACTTTTTCTTAAAGAACTGTGACTGATTTCTAAAGTACAGCTGTTTTAATAGCTGGCACTCTATACACTGTTAATGCACAACCTGCATGGTGGATAGGCTGTATAGCCATAAGTATCCTCAAGAAAATTAATGGGACCTTCCTTGGAACAAAGAGCTTAGCTGCACATTAGCCAACAGGGATTCTACAGCTTTTTCTTTTTGCAGTCTTCTAAATGACTACCTTTCCCTCCAACATAAAGGTCTAACATCACAAATATATTATTTATGATCTTTCAATCTGCTGTATGAACCACATGGTACTATGGAAATACTGTGAAATCCCACATATTTAGTTAATATCATCTAATGAAATCAAGAAATTCTGATTGAGGTACACTTCTCATATTCTATTTCCCAGAAAAACTGCCAGCTTTAACGCTAAAGAGTTTACTTTCCTAATGAAGCTTGGACACAAATTTCTCTGTTATTAGCAGATCTTTTCTTGTCATGGATTTCATGTCCTCTCAATGGTATAGACTGGCCAGCAGAAAAGGGACACAACATGCAGGTATAAATGAAACAGAGCTAGGATATCTAAGTTTATTTCTACAAGCTTGTAACCATATTTTCAAACCAACCTTCTGCACTCCAGTTATTTTTGTTAGACTTTTAATAAGCCTCAATTGCCAACAAAAAGATCTTACTCTAAGCATTCTTGAAACACTTGAATAAGTTCATGTTTCAAGATATTGCCACTTCTTGCTTGAAAATCCTTTCAATAGCACCTTTCAGATTAGTGTTTTCAAGCAGGAGGTTTGAACCCCATGAAACACACTGTGTATTGTACCTCCTCTGAGGGTATACTTCACCAGCATGTACAGCACTGAACGTAGAACTCAACCTTATCTCTTTTCACACGAGAGCAGATCATTCTGTATTTAACAAAAATGGTCTGTGAAGTTGATCCAACAGAGATTAAACTCAAGCAGCCAAAACCTTTACTGCACTTGCTATCCTATCCTTCTTGTAGAGGTCACCACCCTCACTGATAGATCAGTGAATTGCACATCAAGTATTTCCTAAGCCATTGCATCTTACAAATCATCAAGTGAAAGCAAGCTGAAGCCAGCATTGATTTAGGTCACTATATTGGATTAAGTGGTGGTTCAGGAAGAGCTTTATAAATTTTTCAGGCATCTCCACATCAGCAGAAGAAAGGTGATGGCATTAAAAAAAAAAAAGAAGTAGTATGGAAATAAATGTCACAGGCAGTTGTAATACTCCTTATTTTGTCTTAGTCATATAAGCAAAAAGAAGTCCCAACTGAAGATATCTGTTCTGTTTATGCTAGTCCAAGGATTCACTCACATTCTAATAGTATTTGTGCATTTCTTGTTCTCAGATATTTTTTTCCTTGTTTCACATATTTGTGCTTAGCAGCAACAAGCAAGCAGAGTATTTGTGTGAGCTTCTACTTTAATCAGTTTAATCTGAGAAGAAAAAGTAAATTACAGTACTACAAGGAATCACCAGAAATTATTTCCTGGAAGTGAGTCAAGTTTTCCTCTCATCAACATTCAGTACCAGTGCTACAGCAACCAGAAAAAAAAGAAAGCAAACAAAACAAGCAGAAAGCAGAGAGGAGGAAACATGTTATTTCTTAATTTAAAGGAGAAAGGGCTTGGTATGTTATTTACAAAAGTATCCTTGCAGTAATCTGCATTTGCATGGGACAGACAAAAGGAGATTCGAATTTATTCTGCACCTTTGCAGGACATTAAGGGATACATTTCCAGAAAGAATGGAGCCAGAGTTGTGCATATAAATATCTTAGTCCTTAACAGATGCAGCTTTTTTTCCCCTTAATCTTGCAGAATGCCCAAACATAAAGCCATTACATCAGCACGCAGCTGCTATTAATATTACATGCCATTAATTCTGCAAAACCTGTACACAAAAAACTGTCAATTTGCTCATTAAAGTTTATTTATTGGTAACAGGTGGACAGAGTGAGGAAAGATAGGCAAATTATATATTTTCAGGACAGCGACAGATAATGTCTGATGGTTAGGTCCATCATTCCTTGATCATCAGCATATAAAATCATAGAATAGAATCATAGAACAGTTACAACTGGAAGAGACCTTGAAGATCATCGAGTCCAGCCTTTTTCCTAGCCCTTTCACCCCACTAAATGATGCTCCCCAACACAACATCCAGCCGTCTCTTAAACACCTCCAGGGACGGTGACTCAACCACCTCCCTGGGCAGCCTGTTCCAATGGCTGACAACCCTTTCAGTAAAGAAATTCCTCCTAATATCCAACCTGAACCTCCCCTGGCGCAGTTTCAATCCATTTCCCCTTGTCCTATCACTCTCTACCAGGGAGAACAGACCAATTCCTGCCTCCCTACAACCTCCCCTCAGGTAGTTATAGAGAGCAATGAGGTCTCCCCTCAGTCTCCTCTTTTCCAGACTAAACAGGCCCAGATCCCTCAGTCTTTCCTCATAAGGCTTATGTTCTAAGCCCTTTACCAGCTTGGTAGCCCGCCTCTGTACTCTCTCCAGCACCTCAATGTCCCTCTTGTAGTGTCATTAGTCTCCATCAGTGTCATTATTTTAAATTCATCTTCCTCTACCTCCACTTTATTTTCATTGCTCTATCAAGGAAATAAGCAGCAAAAACATTTTTCAAAAATAATGTTTATTTTTATCAGATATTTTCATCCTCTCCTATGACCTGTTGCAAAAAATTAATTGGTGTCATTACTGCAGCTCATTGGCTGTCTAATGAGGAAGTAACAACATCACATCTTTGACTACAAGAAGGTTATGATCAGTGTAAGTTTAAAAGTGCATATGTCTAATTCAGTGTTAGATTTAGTCCTCTAAAGTCTTGTAGATGCTTCTAATGTTTTCCCCAAAACCAAACCAAAGGAAGTTATGCAGAATATTTAAAAGTTAATAGACCTACAAGATTAGTTTTAGTAAGGACTCCCACTACTTAAGATATAACAGATCACAGAAGAAATTTTTGTCCTCCTACCAATAAATTATTGTAATGTTTATGAATCCTTGTTTCATAGCTTTAGGTGTTTTTACTAAAATAAATAAAAATCTTGTACTGGTCCCTCAAATCAATTTAAAAAAGACAAGTGCCTTTAAAAAATATACTTTGATATCTTTCAAAAAATTTGCTACAAGGCAGAAGTCTGTGCTCTCAACTATATGCATGTGAATTTCCTAGAGAACAAACGGAACAAGAAATCTGCAACTGTGTAAATAAAGGCAGGGTGTAGTGTCTGTACTACACTGGGTTTGTTTTTTGGTTGGTTTTTTTCAGGAATTCATCCATTTTTGCAAATATATGGCAGGTGCAATAAACATGCAATATGTAAAGATTCATACCAAGATACTCAACACCAAGCCTTTCACATGACTCCATGCAGGCTTTTTTTGTGTTTTCATAGCCATAATCACTATGCCACAGTTTGGTAGTTATCCAGAGGTCCTCTCGCTTCACACCACTCTCTTTGATGGCTTTTTGGAGGAGAGTTTCACAACCATATCTTTTTGCTGTGTCAATATGACGAATGCCACACTTTTGCAATGCATGGACCACAGCATCATGGGAATAGCCACCTTGATGGGAAGTACCTAAAGAAATAAAATCAGAAAGGAATTGTCAGCAGCGGATTATGAGGGTCATATTTTATCATTCTTTTAAATTTTTTCCCCTTTTTTTCTATGTTGTCACAGAACCTTATCCCATTTTCATTTCCTAATAGTAAAGAAATGGGAACCAACACATCTCTAGGCTGGAAAACCCCATAAAGTGCTAGAATATTGACGCTGATCAGAAATAACTCCACCAAAATCAAACATCAACAGCATTTAACTGCAATGAAGTGATTTCAGTAGCCAAGCTGAAGAGAGGCTGCCTTTATTAGGCTCTTTCATCAAAGAGAAAACACATACTTTATGGAAAATTAGGGTACCATACTTTATTTTTATATAGGAGCACAATATTTACAGATTCAAATACTAACAATAAGAATAAAATACAACTTAAAAAGCAATTTACTTTGCAGAAAGCTTATCTTGAAACTTCCACTCCACTGAACTCCTGGTAGCTTCAAGCTATTATTGCATTGTACAGCCCTAAACTTGGCCATAGCACAGGTGCCATTCATATGTCAAGCTCAGCAGTAACTAAACACAATGGAATCCTACACAAGAGTTACAGAGAAGGCATGGAGGGACTTTCAGTAACAAAGTACTACCACTGTCATTGTGTAGGTATTTACTGGATATGTATTCTGCATGTCAAGAGGACGGAAGGAGGAGGAGACTCAGCAGGAAAAGCAACCAGCAGGAGGACTGTCAGATAAAGAGCTGGTTGAGAGCAAGAAGGATGATGTTTCTACATACCCTTTTCCTGTTAGTTGTTTTTCCTGCCATGAGCCCCTCACCCATCCACCCTCATTGACACACTTCCCACACAAGTATTTTCTACAGTTTGTTGGAGCAAATGCTCAGCGAGTTCCAGTCAGCTACCAAATCCACCTTCTGAGATAGTGATTAGTACTTAAAGGCCTTAGTGCTATAAACAATAGTTGGCATGCAAACAGCTACAACACTAACTTCAGAAAGGCCCTGTGCAATCAATCGACAGCACAGGGTCCTCAGCCACTGTGGAATCTAAATAAAGAACTCCAGGTCAAAGAAGAATACAGAAAGTGAAATTGGTATCTGCTGTTAACTTTCCCTCCAAACATAACATTTATTTCTACATCAAATGCTATGAAATTAACAAACATATATGGCCATTCAGACTGTCAGAAAAATGAAATAAATGACAACACACCTTAGATTCATCATTCAAACCTCCCATACCTGAACCAGGAAGAGAATACCCACGGAAGTCTGCATGACTTTCTCGCATACATCATTACTAAGATGTATGCAAAACCCAAGAGAACTTTAAAGTTCTACTTGCGTGTAAGGCAAGCCAGGGTCTCCTAAATGCTTATTGCTCAATCCTAGTCTTGGAAGGAAAGCCAGTGATACCTCTGTAATCTTGCTCAACACTTCAAGGCATTTAAAGATAAAATATGGTCTGCTATCACACACATACACCTGAGGATAATGACATTCTGCTAATCACAAGGGGACAATCCCCTCTTTATGACATACAAAATATGGAGTATTGAATTATTGATTTATATTCATGGATTTTAGAGTGATGAAATTATAATACTACATTTCTACAATTTTGACATGTGTATCGTAAGTTTTTTACCTTCCAAATCTAAACAAAGTTTTAGTGTTTGAAAAGACAAAACTTTAAAGTTTCTTCTTCTCCATAGCCACTAATTATGATTAATAATTTGCTTAATTTCTGAGTAATCTAGAAACCGATGTTCCTATAACTTGTTTTACATCAAAGTAAGTCAATCTAGATCAACCTACATTTTCAAAATAGCTATTTCAAAATCTTCATGAATGCTTGATAATTTTACATTAATGCAACTATGGACAAAGAATATATATGCAATTATTATATTATTCAGATCCTAAAGGAAATTTAATAATTATATAACTAGCATACAAAAAAAAGACTATATTTTTTTCATAAAAATCCCTTCACTTTTAATAAGCTGGTACTGGTGCCAAATAAATGAGGTTGTAACTATTGTGTCTGTTTCTGGCTGAATGGACATTTCTAAGCACAGAATGAATGGAGTTCATTTAGAGGTCTTGCAAATGGACTCAGACACTTTTCATGCATAATGGATTTCAGTAAGAACACTGACGACAAACAACTTTTTTTTTTTAAATTTTAACCCTTTTAAGTAGGAAGAGAGTGGGAAAGAAGGAAAAAGAATCATTTTGTTATTGGTCCCCACTGAGTGATAGCACGCACACCTGTTTCATAGGAAATAAACAGACCAAGATTAGTCTGGAGGGAATTATCTCAATTTCTGTTCCGTAAAAATGAAGTACAACACTTTCGATGCAGTAAGTAATATTTATAAAGAAAGCTTTACAATGATGTGATATTAGCACTTTGAAAGCCAGCTTAATCAGGAACAGGTTTCATTATGCTAATATAAGTTTCTAGACTTGAGAAATCACAGTTTTCCTGAGTTTACTCATGTAATTAAGTATGTTACAAATCACAGATGCAGAAGGGTGACAAAAGAATGTGAAGCAAATTTAATTTCTACTTTTTTATATTTTAAATCCCAGACTTAACATTATTTGAACACATTAACATTCTTATATGTTTGGGACTGCTCTTTGTTCAAACATGCAATTCACACTGTACATGCATATTTACAGAAAAATCCAATCTCACATTTAAAACTAATATAAACCAGCACACATGCTATCCCTTTACTGTTTCTAAAAATACTGAATTAATATATTTTTATTCTAGAATTCTCTGATAAAAAGTAGGAATTAATTTTAATAAGTAAGTCTGGAGAAGCTCCTTATTTTTTAGCTACTAGGTATTTTTATAGGGTAATTAAACTGTTCTCTCACTGACTGAACTAACCCAAATTTACTAGACCTGAAGATGTCTGAGATAATTACCTTCCTACAGATTTTGTGAAAATTGGTGGTTAGGAGGCACAAGGATATTGCAGTGGAAACATAGATAGATCAAAGGACACAAACCCATAGAATACTAGGCTTAACTGGTTGTGTTGTTCTTCTTGTCATGATTACTCATAAATTTCTGGATATCCTGTCAAAATTGGGATGAGAAACATGCTCTGCCAATCCATAAAAAGTTCCAAAGATTATTAGGAATGCAGAATCCTGTTCACAGTGCAGTTGATACAGGGGAAAAGAAACAAACAAAACCAACAGGCAACCCCTCCCATCAAGAAAAAAAATCAACATCCCCTCTCCCAAAACACCAAAATGTAAAACAACTAATAAACCATAACACTACCCCACCTCTCCCAGTTTTATGTACCATCTCAGCTGACTCGGCCTCATCCCTGCTCTCCTCCATGTAAGCTCTAGAACCACACACAGAGAGACAAAGCACTAATAATTTCTCAGAAGAAAAACAGGGCCTACTTTCTCTCTTTGCTTTCTCCTTCCCTTTGTGGAGTGTGGCTTCATGCTTTTTGTGACACGTGAAAATTTTATCTGAAAACGTTCTGTGACATGAATAACTTTGGCTACTTAAAATCAATGGAATCACTTAAATTACAAGAGTTCCTGTTAATAAAAGTGCAGCCAGGGTATTTCAGAGATCATACCTGAGATTAATGATCTTCTGACAGCAGTACTCAGATAAGACAATGTCAACGATAAGGGAAAGATATTGAGCAGACTTTTATTATATAAGCAATGTTTTAGTCAGAACTAAAGCAGCACATAGGTTTATCTAAAATTTAGTCATTTAAGGCCATCAAAGCTGTATAGAAGTTCCAGGAATAACTGCATTTTGTGGGGCTTCCGCACAATGCTAATGCCAATTTGACACCAACAAACAGGTGTTGAATGAGGTAGCTGTGCACAAATATTGTGCAGTATGAGCTAGAGTAGCTGAAATATGGACATGAATTTACTTCTGAAAACCTCAAAGGACAGTGTGGATCAACCTGTTAGGACCTCAGTAAGGCAAGCACTTCCATAATGCAACAATATAGTAGTATAAGAACATCTATTTGGGAATTCCTGACAAAGGTCTTCATTGCATTTAGGCATATTTTATGGCATTACAGCTGTACTGTATAGATATGGTATTTTCATGTTCCTAAATAATAACACTATGCTAATGAAACACTGTTAATAGATCCGACACATTTAAAGTCTAGGGACTACACCATGAAGTTTCTCTTTCCTCTAAAAGCTATCTGGATTAGGGATATTATTTTTATATATATGGTTTACTTTGGTAATGTTTTTGCTAAATATGATCCATTGCTTAATGCAAAGGGGTCACTCTGGGACTATTTTTCTCCTGTGTGACTCAGAATAAGCTTACAGAATTCAGTAACACGAGGAAGAAAGTAGGCAAGCATGACTTTAAACTCCACAATTCTACTCAGACAAACTCTACACACGCACCAAGGAACAGAATGCAGGAATACAGGCTTGCTGAAATGCAAAAGGGTAGGAGAAAGCCATTACATGTTTATTATTTATCTAGTGAAAGGGAAGCAAGAACTGCTAGTTTTCTCTCTTCCTGAGAGGAAGGAAGAAATGGCAATGAGCCATTGTTGACAGCACTTTATTCCCTCCATCCCAAAGAGGCTCTTACAGTAAAGGATATTCAGATCATCTACTGTAAAATGACCATACATCTCTGATCACCAACCTACCAATTTTCTAGTCAGAACTTTAGAAAAGGAGTTATAAAAGCAACTTCTCAGAATGTGTCTCACAACAAGACCATAAAATCTATTATCAGTGGGATGCTAAAGTTCTGGAATGGCACTCATTCACTAATGTATTTCTGGCAAAAAAAAACATACACTAACACCCAAAACATGCAAATATTTTTTTCCATAGGAGTAAAGAGATTTGCACTGGAAAGTGCCAGCTATTTAAATTATTTAGCTGTTGTACACAAATATGTTTATAACACAGAACTTTTCAACTGAATTTACAGGGAAGGACAACCCTGGAAAGTGACTTATGTATTTGAAATGGAATTATGAATGTGTAATCTATGTAGCAATTTCATAGGCAGAGCAGCAGTACACATTTATTTAAATGCCTTTACAGACAGACTGCCAAATCTTGAAGCCTTTTCTTTCACTCCACACTTTCCCACCACCGTGAGAACTATTTCTCATTAACAACCAAATTGGTTTCAGATGCTCTGCTATAAGATGTTACCTTAGAAACCATTTGGTAAAAGACTGTGGCTTCCCTCCATAGAAATCTCAAGCAGTGAAAAGGCAGATTTTCTGGCATAAATCAAATCCAATTTCTAGGGTTCACTAAACCCTTTCTCCTCAGAAAAATGTTCTGTGACTAGATCTTAGTAGTTAATAGTGCACAAAGAATTGCTGGTGTGAACCAGTTTAAAATGATTTTCATTCCGTTTCCTTTGTTAACTCAGTTGAAATAACTTCCCATACTTATCACACCTTGATAGCACTTCTAACTTAATAACTAATAAGGATATATACTATGTACAGCAAATAGACTAAAATTAATAAAAATATTATTTTCCTTCCCTTGAATACATCTCCTTAAACTTCTCTATCTGATAAAGATTACATTAATACATCTCCTTAAACTTCTCTATCTGATAAAGATTACATTAATTTGCAACATTAGACATTTGGAAATACTTCACAATAAATAAGACAGACTATGACATTTTTTGCCTCCTCCAAACACCTTCAACAAAACAGAACAATCAAAAGAAAAAAAAACATTAAGACCATAATGTACTACTTAAGTACAGAGTATCATAATCATTCCTGCTGTGAAAATTTTACTTAAAAAAATAAGTTACATAAATAATTTACAATTAAGCATAATCAACATACAATTAACCAGAGGGATAGCAATTTAAAAAAGTATAGTTTACCATAAGACTAAACAATGAAAAACACTTAGAAAAGGGAGTATCAGCAAAAAAAGAACTGCAATTCATAGTGACTTGTAGATTACAAGGTGAAAATAAACGTATGGTAACTCATCATTGTAAGATCCTAACTCAAGATGATGTTCAAGCTTATGGCTAATTTTTGACATCATAACAGTGTTCTTTATATCTACCAGACTACTTGTAGAGTAAGTGCAATTGTGAATTGTGACAAAACCCTACTCCTGCAATATCACGTGACACTGCAAGGTCTGAGACTTGCAGTGTTCCATTGCTAACTAATTGCATTCAAGAGTTCAGAGGACAGCAGCAATCCAGCTACCCATAGCACAAATCAAATCTGAACAAGAGAAAAGGTTTCTGATTAAATGCTTTTATTTTTCCACATAATCTATGAGTTTAAAATGTATTTTCTCAAGGTTTCCAAGACAAACAACATTTCTAGTAACCCCTCCTCTCACACTGAACATTCAACCTTAGAATAGCACGTATTAGAATGCAAAGCACTTCACCCCATTCAGGCCTTCAGCCAGGGGAACAGACCTTAAAGTTATGAAACTGATGTAAAGCCACAAAAATGGCTTTCCCCTTTCTCTCCTCTCTTTCCCTTTAAAGAGGATTTTGTATCACACCCTGTGCTGGAGGCACTTGGCTTAAACATTAGAAGACCTGAAGAAAGTTTAGGAATCGGTACCTCCCTCTTCTCCATTTGTAGGCAGGAGGAGCTACTTCAATTTAGGTTACAGCAGCATGTGACATTACCATTCAATGTTGCCAAAACCATGCTAGGGAGCTCTGGCAAAGAAAAAAAGGTATGAGAACTAAAATCTGCTAGATGAAGGATCAAAGGCAAAAGCTTTCTTCTTTTCCCCATGAAGTTTGGTATCTTTTTTCTACATTACAGAAACATGGTGAAAGACAAAGGTTAAATATACTAGAGCTTGCTTCTCTCTGTTCAATTGAAACTGGTTACAAATGATTTGTTAATCTCATGGGCAATCAAGCTTGTAACATTTAAAAGTATTAATGGCAATAGGAAATTTAAAACATACACATAAAGCGCCTCTGCTCATACTTGATAAACACTTAAATTATTAAACAGTGATAGAAATCTAAACTTGTTTTTTATTACTTTTAACTTATTGATGGACATTTAAAATTCACCTGTATCATACCAGCAACAGGGTGATCACCAAAAAGAATCCAGCATGAGAAAGGAAGCTAAGTTTCTGCTATTAAATGACAGTTCCTATGTCAAAATATAAATAAAAATATAAAAAGCTGACCTCATAGAATTGTAGGTGTGCAAAGAAAATAAAAACAAAGCAGCAATTTCTCCCCCCCAAAAAAATATTTCTGTACTGTGTACACTGATAAAGCAAAAATTGGCCCAGCATTTTGCCCCAGATGCATTTACTAGTGGCCTTTAAACAACATTTGTATAGCATTTGGGATTTTTAATGAATAAAAGTCAGAAGAAAGCAAGGAGCTCAGCAAGTAGTAGGAGCTCAGCAGGTTTAGTCAGGTTAGGAGAGGCTATGGTTTTGTTTCACTCTCTACAAATATACAGATGCCTGGAATATGCTGCATTTGGTACATGAGAGAAGCTAAATATCGGGAGCCCCTCAAAGCTCAAGTACAACTCCTCAAGGTCAGATCTACTGAAACAGTGGATGAATTAAGACAGAAAGATTTATAGATGTGGCATTTTCATCACAAGATGCTATTAAGGCAACTTGGTAACCACGAGTGAGAAGCAAAGTCCTGACAGAATTAAAAAACAAATAAAAATAGTTGAGACATAAAACAAAGGGAAGAAATGAACAGCTGATTCTTATTACAGGGTAAGATTAATAGGAGGGAGTGCCATAGGCCTTAGTATCAGGACCACTGTTCCACAAATTTCCTTATAAACTGAAGCATGAAGAAACAAAAGCCATGACTTAAAAAAAAAAAAAACCACCAAAAAAAAATAGTAGTACTGGTAGAGAATGACCAAAAGTGAAGGCCTGATTGAAAAGCAAAAATCTCATTTGATTCCAGTCTCAACAGGACTGGGTCTTTTTTGACCAGAGCTAAGTTTGAGTATGAACAATTCTAGGATTAATTATTAAGAAGCGGGTGACTGGATTAGTAAAACATGAGGGACGAAAATGTTAAATACTTCCCTCAGAATTAAGATTGAAGTTACATGCAGCATTTTGATGAAAAAACCCAACACAACCTGATGCAATGAAAGTGGAGCAATCTGATGCTATGTTTTTCTCTAGAAAAATTCCTTTTGTGGTGAAAAGAACTGGGAACAATACAAGAAGTCTTATATGGTTGCAATGCAAATGATGCAATGTCTTAAGGAATGCAATCAGTAAAGTCAGTAAAAACTTACAATTTATTTACCTAAAGCTACAACTGAATATCAGGAATCTTATCTATGGAACGCACTGAAATGAGGAGAGATTTTAATGGTTTCCCTTGACTACACAGTAATTTGACATGTATGTCTGTATGCATTATTTTTACCACATTAGTAGTACAATGTACTGACAAATGTAGTAAAAATGCAATTTAAGTGCTAGAAGATAGAGGTGCTATATGTTAACTGATATCATATTAGTTATTAGGATACATTTTTATTCCTCTTAGGCTTTGGCTATTGGATTAGAAGCTGCTAGAGCAGTACTTGTTTGCTCTCCCAGTTACAGCGCCTAGCATAAGGCCACTGTCCATTCTTGAATGATCTTCCGTAAAGAACATTATTACTACTCATAAAATACTTAGTGTGTGTGACATAGGTAAGGCACAATGAGTATGAAGATTTCATTATTTATTTTTAGCAATTGCCTGTCCTTAAGTCCCATCCCAAACAAGCATGCAATTAATTTTATCCTTAAGGAGGGGATCATTAGGGAGCTTTTATCTCATCAAGTTTTTATTAATTCTAGCTACCCCAAGAATTACGTAAAAACATTCTATTAATTTTTGGTATCACCAGCACATCTTGTCAGGAATCACCCCTCCCCCTTTAATTTCATTATTATTGTTCCTAAAAGAACCCCACAATCAAATCAAACCAAACAAAAACCAAAACCAACCCCACAAACACAAAACCCTCCTCTTCTGATGGAATATAACTACTGTATCAAAAGTAGGAAGACAGTTTCACTAGAGTGAGACAAAACAAGCCTTAAAAGATGCCTGTAATTGGGCGTTTTAAGGACCTTTTCTAATATGGCAGTATTTATTTTTTTTTAGTAAAGCATTCAGAGAAGTCCATTGGTGAAGTTCATTAACAAATCAAATACTTTTTACCAGTAAGACTCTTTAAGATTCCCTAGTATTACAAACCCTTCCACAAAGAGTGATGCCAGGCTGAATTTAACCATTCAGCACACAACCTTGAAAAGGCTTCCTAAACTTCAGTTACAGGAAGAAAAGCCCTTGTGCTATGGAATTATATCCAAATGCTTCAGAGGGTAGCATTTTTACTCTTCAGACTTACAAAGAAAAAAAAAAAAAAGGAAGTGACAACTTTCTAAGTGGGAGCTTCCTACTTAACAGAAACAAGCATGAACAGTACTAATTGTATGCAGTTTTCTTCCAACGCTTGAAGAGGATGACATTGTGTGTACCATTTTGACAAGTGATTAATTTTGAGGGTGTTGCTCCACATAAGCACCAAGTATCCTGCAGTTAAATTAAGACAATATAACAATATGTAATTCATTACTCCAGCACAAAGACTCTCAAAGTATGCAACTCTTGGTTACATGTAGCTCCTATGAAAAAATATATCTACACCAACTTTAAACCAGTGAAATTTAAAATCAGTTATTTGCCCTATATTTCTAAAACACTAATAAAATAAGTCTTGCAAATAAGTAAAATTATAGCTATCTTATTAACAATCTGAAGCCATTATGAGGTAATGTACTGTCTGGGGTATAGCTTTTCACTTTTATCAAGTATGAGGGCCAAAATACCAACTCATTTTAGACTTAAGTCTGGTCAAGCAGAAAGCAGCTTTTGTGATAAAAGTTGTCATTGACCATTAACATGCCTGACCCTCTGCAGATGAATAATATAGGCTAATACAATTGTTAGAATCAAACGGTAAGATATATAAAGATATATAAAGTTAGCAACAGAATGCTATCCTAGGCTGCTGCTGAACTCTCAAGTAACATGTTCTGGCTGAGAAATTCATTACATGTTTCCTACTCCAGCTCTCAGCTGCTATGAAAGGGGTTTCATCACTTGGAAATAAGTTGCGTACTTATCTAAACTGCCTTTCAGTTGACATGACTGGATAGTTGCAACTATCTTAGCATAGCATATTTATCTCTCTCTGGAGCTTTTGGAAAGATTATCAACAGCGGAAACATACCTATCTGACCTCTCAAAGACGACTTTCCATAGATAACAATTCTTCTTGCATGTTTAGAGGGATAAGAAATGACAAAGAAACAACCAAATCTTAAATCCTGCAGAAAATAGCCCTGCATAAAATGCATCATTGAAGAAAGTTCTTCTTTACTTTATAGCTGAGTCAATGTTTTGTGCTGTAAGCATTAGTTAACGCAGTACGGCTGTAAAAAAAATAAACCATTAATTTGTAAAAGAGTAGTGAAGTGGGAACACCTACCACAGATAAAGATCCCATTGTGTTAGCCTGTATATCACGGTATTTATAGCTTGACCACACATTCAAGTGTAGCAAGTCTTGAGCTTTTTGCCTCCTCCCTCAACCTCCTTTTCTTAAATCCACAATGTTTCGTGGCATATATCAAGGATTTCTTAAAATTACCTGACTGGTTCCTATCTATTACAAGATCTTCAAAACGCCGCAGAATGTATAAGTATTATGCCAAGTGTTACTACAGCAAGACAAGAATAGGTAAGTGAAGTCAAAGAACCAAATCCTGCTGTTCATAACACCACTGTCAGTCAAGAAAAGCCCCTTGAAAGCATCATGTGACAGAATTTATTGGACCAGAACATTTCATACTCAGTTTTCTTGATCTTATGTGTTACTATGTATTTACTGTGGTTTGAGTACAGGCTTTACAATCAACTACTCAGTATTTACTAATACAGTGACAGGAACGCAAGCAGCATGCTCATGGTAGAGAATATAGAGAAGTCCTTCTACCCATCTACTCTCTAGTCAGATTATTCTTCCAGTAATCAAAGAAATGTATTGCAATCTCTAATTAAGAAAAAAGTGGTTCTGTAGATAGTCTGAAACACAGCTCAGCATATATTGAAACAACAGTCATGTGAGCCCATTCTCTAAAAAAAGTCTATTTACATTTTAAAAAAAATTATAAAGAAACCAAGTGAACTATCCTGAGAAAAAGTGTTGCAGGTTAAAACAACCAACCCCAATCCCTCCGCCAAAAAACTGCAACCCAACCCAGACAACAGCAAAAGGAGAGTAAAAAAAAAAGTAATTTTGAACAACATAGGCCTTTTTGCGTATTATCAAGGGACCATGTAAGGGACAGCTGCATCAAGTATTCTTAACGTTACTAGGTACTAAAATAACAAACTTGTACATTGCGCATACACATACCACATGGCTATGAACACGTGTACGCACACAAACACACGGTAACAGCAGTCACCAACATTTTGTAGACTCTGAAATTCTGGGTTTTTTTAAATCTTTTGGCTGATGATGGTGAGGTGGCTGAGACTTTCTAACAAATATTTGCAGCTCAAATTACGTTGGGTACTTCAAAACAAGCACTACAAACTCTTATCTGTTCCCTTAGAGTTTCTGGATGAAAAACCAGCCCTATTACAACCATTTGACCACTCCTATTGAATTAAGTAGCTTCACGGACTCTAATCCACAGCTCCAATTTTGCCCTTCCTTGTACTGGTGAAAATCCTAAATAATTGCTCTGAAGTCTGTACACGCTTATAGGATA
The DNA here is from genome assembly GCA_013396975.1 of Bucco capensis. NCBI lineage: Eukaryota > Metazoa > Chordata > Aves > Piciformes > Bucconidae > Bucco > Bucco capensis. Next base: position 115,152 of record VWZO01017231.1, read on the forward strand.
AAGATGAGAAGAGCACAAGGATCATTTTATTTTTACAGCTTAGCTTGATACTTGTGTGACTAACTCGAGTGTCACAGACAAAGAATATAAGCACCTCTGAGTTGTATGTTTACACAAAATAATAGAAAATCTGGGATATCAAATTGACCTGTGATAAAATTGTAACATGAAAGACTGATTGGGAAATGTATTTTAGAATATGCTATGAATGAATGAAGCTTAGGGAAAGACTCTTAAAAAATGGCAGAAAGAGATGCTCAAATACTGTGCTAAAAGAATCTAAGGCTTTAATTAAGAGATAAACTCTTTACAAGAAACAAAAACTAATGTCAACACTATAAAAAGACAACAATTCAAAAAAATCCCAGAAAGAAGTGGTCAACTATGCAATAATCGTTGGTATGTATATGGTACGTTTGCCTCTTGTGGCACACCTTCCAGGCACTCTGCCACAAATCCTGTTTGGAGGGAGTTTAATGGTCTGTTACACATACAGCATGGACAGTGTTCTGAGACCACTACTATTAACCTCCTCTGCTTACATGGTCCTATGCTGACTTGGAAAAAGTGGCCTTTAATCATGTAATAGTTTAGCTTTTTCGAACCACTCGCAAATCTACCAATTAGATGCATGTGGAATTCATAATAGTATAACCCTGATATTCCCATGCACAACTAAAAGCAGTGTTCTGCTGCAAGCCAGTCTTGGGTTAGTAACATCTGCAGGCAGGTCAGTAAAAAAAGAATTCCTTCAACACAGACATAGGCCATGTGTTCCTGTCACCACGAGGGACAGGCTTTACAACTCTCACCAAGCTGAGCTTCATGCTCAGGCTTTCAGCTGCAATAGATGCAACTGACAAAAAAAAAAAAAGTAACAGCCTTCCAAAAAGACTAACTGATGTTTGAAAGTCTGCTCCCAAGCCTCATAAGAAAGAAACAAGACACCAAACCACTGAATGATACCTTGGGGGAAGTGGAAGGAGAGCTCTGTACTTCCAAGCAGAAAAACACCTGTTCTCCAGCTCGCCTTGCTGCAGGCCAGCAAGAGCACCACAAGGTCCCATTTAGCAGGACCACGAAGATTCACCACTAATAAATACGCCTTTGGAGGAGGACAAGGACACCGGGCTCAACGCAGGCAACCTCAGTGGGAGGCTCAAGCACAGACTCCCACGAGGGCAGCGCGGGTTAAGCCCCGAGGAGCGGAGCCGAGCCGGCCCGGTTCGGCCTGGCGGTGACCTTCACCGACACACGACGGTGCTTAAAGGATGGTGTCTCCGCTGCAAATTTCAGCCAGGCCCGCCGCCAAGCACGGCACTTACCGAGCCCCAGCACCGGGATGTTCCGGCCGTTGGCGAGAGGCAGCACCGGATAACCCTGCTCCCCCCACCCCTCCACCACCGCCATGCCTTACGGCCGCAGCCCGCGCGCTTCGCGCCACGACGGACCACAGCTCCCGGCAGCCCCTGCGCCTCCCAGCACCGCCCAGCGCCGCCAAGCACGGAGGGGCGTGATTGCTGGAGGCGCGCGGTCGGCGGGAGGCAGGTGGGAGCTGGGTCGTTGGCGGTGGCGGGCGGGGGCGTTCAGGCATGAAGGGGCGGCTGACAGGAGCGGGGAGACGGCGGCCGGCACGGGGAGTCGATGAGGAGAGTGGGGCAACCTGGCTGATCCTCGTTTCCTCCTGTGATAGGTGGTGGCGGCGACGATACTGGGCCTGACGACTGTAAGCCACCCCAGGCATGCTGTATCTGGTGGGACTGGGCTTGGGAGATGCCAAGGACATTACGGTGAAGGGACTGGAGGCGGTGAAGCGGTGCCGCAGGGTGTACCTGGAGGCCTACACGTCCGTCCTCACGGTGGGCAAAGAAGCACTGGTAGGTTTGAGCGCCGGTGTCACAGAGAGCCCGAACGCCTCTCGTACCTAGGAGTGAGGAGGGTGCTGAGCTGGTGGGACAATAACATCAGCTGGAGAAATGAATGGTGAATGTTATCAGAAAAAGTATGTATGTGACCTCTCCTTATAGGAGAATTCGTTTTGCAACCTTGTGAGAAGACTGGAATGAAAATGAAATTTCCCTTGCTACAAGTGTTGACTCTCAAATTCTAACAATGTATGGAGATCCTGAAAGGTTGAGAACGTGCTTAGAAAAATGTCTGATCTGTTTAAACACAAAAAATAAATCAAAAGACTTACCAGAAAAAAAACATATTTTGGTGTCTTGAACCTTTAAATCAGCCTGAGATGTTATGTCATGCTGCTGGGAATAATATGACTATTACATATTCCCATGTTTCCTTGTGGGCCAAGCTATCTCAACCATATTAAGACTTAAAGAACGTACACAGTTCAATTGGAAATGGGCTGTTGAACAGCATGGTTTTTGTTAATAGGCACACCTTATGAAAGAAGACATCAGTAAAAATGTACAAACTATAACTGATGCGTTCACTGGTCATAGAAAGGTAGAGTTTAATGTTGAAATAACATGAAACAAAGTGCATACCTACCCACAGATCAAGGATCTTACCTCCTAATAAGCTATGTAGTAGTACACAGAGATGCTGTCTGGGTCTTGGATGCTGTATAGCCATAGTATACTGGTATGCATGCCTGCATATCTCTTCAGGGTGGTCAGACAACATGTTCTAGAACTTACTAAAGTTTTATTACAGGTGAGGTTGATTCTGGAAGTAAAGACATTAAAAAGGTACAGAGAGACACCGTGATTACTGAGCTGCTGAAGAACAGCAAAGGACATGATCAAATACATGTTTACCTGTATACATAGTAAAGTATTTTTTACAGAGAACTGAAGATGAAGGATTAGCAAGAAGTCATTCCTTAGATGAGGTTAGTTACAGTGTACTAAGGAGACACCTAAAAATCTAGGTTGTGGTATAGCTAGTGTTGTATATAGTGTGAGAGGGGTTGCCTGACAGTAGGACTCTTGGTTAAATTAACTGTACCTAAAGTTCACCCAGGTACCGTCAATATGCAGGTACAATTAAGCTGCTTTTGAAGCAGCTCCTCAACTGACACAGAAGGTGTAAAAAACAAGGCAGTATCAGAATAATGTGCTTGACTAATTTTTATCAACTTGGGAGCTGCTTTATGGGAAACTCAGGTGTTCTTGCAAAGGGAGGGCAGGTTTTCCAAGACATGGGTCAGACTGCTGGAGAGAATAATAAAGTCGGTCTTCCCAGTATCCATTGTCTGAATGAGCAAAAAAACACAGTCCTAAATGTCTTATTTTGGTATTTCTTTTTAATTTTGATTTCTAGGAAGAGTATTATGGAAAAGAATTGATTTTGGCTGACCGAGAAACAGTGGAACAAGAAGCAGACAGCATTTTAAAAGAAGCCGATGTTTGTGATGTTGCATTTCTTGTAGTTGGTGATCCTTTTGGGTAAGACAAAGCAACATTTTAATTATTGCTGTAGCTTGATCACTTTTTTTCAATAGGAAGGAGTGATACTGTAATTCCATAACTGTAATTCTTTATGAAGAAATTGATTTTCAGATCAGAAGCTCTTTTTTGTCTTTGTATATATTTTTATTACATTAAAAATATACATGCAATTGTCTACACTTTATCTTATTTGGAGTTTTGTTGCCCAGATATCCCTCATAGTCAGGAATGTGGACCCTTCAGGATGTATAAATCTTTCCTTCACTTAAAATTTCATTCTCCATTCAAGCTTTTATAGAGAATATTTTGTTTCACTTTTTATCTTCTAATAGGAGTAATTCTAGGATATCACATAATTAAGAAATGTGCTGTTTTGAGAGAATATTCTTTTAGTTGTTACTTTTATTTATAATCTGCAGCTTTTATGCTCAGTTCTTTTAGAATGAATGCTGATTGTTGCTTTTACAGTGCTTCTGCTTTGATATATGATAGTTTTTAAGATCACTTAGGTTGTTATAAACATCTTCTCACTTTGGTTTATTAAGCCTTTTGTTTCCACTTTTTATTCCTTCTGAAAAGTATGGTCATTTTCTATCACCAGAAGCATCTCCTTCTGTCTTTTCCGTCAGGCATCATCAATCTGCAGTGTCAAGCCATACAGAAGAGCTTTTAGTCTCCAGTTGGTGATTCAAGATTTATACCACAGTGTTAAGGGGCCTGAGAAAAATCAAATCACTGAGTACCCTGCTTGTGAGTGGAAAAATAGAGTTTATGAAAAAGAGGAGCAGTGTGCACATCTGTCAAAAGCAGATAATTTATGTAAATACAGATTGAAGGGAATTGGCAAAATAATATTATATTAAACTAGTACTAATGGGCAGGTGATACTGCCTTTCAGAAATATTAATTATGCTTTAAATGCATGTTAACATTAAAATTAGGCTTTGTGTAGAGCCACATTACTGTACCCTTGTGCTTTGATCCAGTGATTAAGTACACAAGATGAAAAAGAAAGAGCAACCTACATATATTGAAATATAATTGCTACTTCTAAGCAGTATCCTGATCTGCCTCAGTTATCATTAGTTTCTGTGTCAAAATAATTCGGTGCTAATTAACATACTACATCACTGTAGTAAACTACCCTTTTTTGAATGAGTTCCTTCTCTGTGTTTATGTTCTTAGCTCTAAATATTGCAGCTAGAACTGCTGCTATGCCCACACAGAGCCCTAAGGATTTAGGGGTTCCTGATGTTTCTAGGAAACAGTACTTAATGTTTCTGTTCTAAGAGAAGCAGTATCAGAGGAGGATGGAAACCATATGTCTATAGAGTTTCAGGTGTGTTTGCAGGTAAGAAGAGTACTTGGCAGCCTTAGGAAATCTCAGATGTTGGTGGCTAATGGTTAAGGTGATAGAACAAGCTGTGCCCCTGTCCTTCTCACTGTACACTGCAAGTTTCTTTTTGCTGCATGCCTGGTAACAGCTATTGATGTGCCAGCAGGAACCTGATAATTTTAGTAGTATCCTGGAATGCCCACCTTCTTCTAGCCTGCTTCTAACATTCATATCATTGCCACCCATAAAACATAAAATCTGCATCAGTGACAGAAAATACTAGTGTAGCTCTGGGTACAGAGGGCTTACTCCATGAAGCCTTTGCTGGTGTAAGCTGAGTGCTCATGAAGGCACTTCTGCTTTTAGCCACAGTCATTAGGGACAGATCTATTGGGAGAAAATATTGGCTGGAGCAAATTCGAGTGAGTTAAGCCAGCTGATCTCTTAGACAGTATTAGCATAACCACAAAATCCTCCAGTGCTCCTTGTCCTGTTTATATGGAAATAATACAAGGCTGTGAAACTAGTCCCTTCTCCTAGAGGAGGCATTCTTAAATCACTTCTGCTTACAGAAGTCTGGAGCATACTTTGTTTACTAACCAAAGTGCTGTTTTAGATCACTTTACTGCATTCTCCTAGGTCTGGGAGCCTTTTTGTGTCAGGGTCTGTGATTTCCCTAATTCAGATTCCTCTGTTTATTTCCTACAGTGAAATTGATTTTTTTTTGTTCATGATTGATACTTGCAGCCTTGCCAGCTGCTGCTGCATTTGTTTTCCAGTCCAAAGCATCTGATCTGCTGATCAGTGCTAGTCAGACATGCAGCATCAAAATTACCAGACTAAAAAGCAGAATTCTCTTAGGGTAACTGAATCAGGCCAGGGTGAAAGCAGTCTTCCTATTTAGTTATTCTGATTGGCATATGCTGTTCCTTCCTTTACTTCCTCCTTTGGAATGGCCACACAGAAATGTGTGGTATATCTCAAGAATGAGATGGCTAAGGCTTGTTCAGGTTTGATAAATTTATGCAAGAGGTAGGTGCATTTTCGTATTTCATGTGGAAAACGGAGTGCCTAGCATATGTGTAAGCATACATGCAAGTGAGATACATATGTAAACATGGTTGCAGTTCAAAGATTTGCTAGCTCTGTATATACTCTAATTCCAATTGCATGAACTATGAGACCAGTAATTCTTGTATCAGTCGCTGCAAGGTCATTATTGAGTATTAGTTCTGGAGTCAAATTTAGCTCCATTCTAAGCTTAACCAGAATTTCCTTAATGATTTCAGAATAAACGTGATCACTCAAAGTTAGGTATTGTTGATTTGAGTAATTTGGCTTAAATACTATAAAAGTAGATTTAGTCTAAGGATGTTTTTTCGAAGTACTGCTTGCAGTCTGTTTCAAGTTCGTGTTTGAGCGTGTTGCTTTCCTGGCATGTACTGGTGCAGATGGGGGAAGGCCTGGCTGTGCAGCAAGTAAGAAAATAGTGAAGTTTTGCTGAACTTTACAACAGATTTCCAGTGGACACTTGCAGAAGACAAAGGATAATTGGAACTTTCCTTTTCAAGTACTTGCCAAAGCTACTTTAGAAAGTAACACTTATAATGGTGTTGCACTTTTAATGATGCCAGAAAGCTGCAAAGAAGTGTAACATACTAAGGATGCTTGTATTTTCAGCTAGGGAAGATGACACGTGGAAGGAAGCCTTACTGGAGTTTTTGCTTTCCCATAACAATTAGTGAAGTTATTGTTGCCCTTTTGGCAGTGCTGCATTGCCCTAGTTGTGAACGGTTTAATTTTACTTGCAAAACAAATTATGCTAGTAACACTTTATCTTTGGAATCTTTTTATTCCTTTCTTTTCTTAACACAGGGCCACAACACACAGTGATTTAGTACTACGTGCAGTAAAATTGGGGATTCCATACACGGTCATTCATAATGCTTCAATAATGAATGCAGTAGGCTGCTGTGGTTTACAGGTAACATTTTTATATATGTTATTCCACTCCTGCTAAATTTAAAACTGGTGTGCTCCTCTACTGCTGTGGCAGTGTGTGTTGCAATCTGAAGTTTGCAGATCTGTAGCAACTGTACACTTCTGTCAAAATTTGTAAGCGCTTCCTTTTCAACATGCTACATGTCAGCAAAAGTCCCTTTTGATGAGCACATGTGAAAATTAATAGTAACATTTCTATTCTGTGCTCTCTAACTTCTCTCTGCCCCAGAAGACTTTGATATTTAAGGTATTTTACTGATAAAGCTTTGCTCATGTTAGCTTCCTTCTACTACTGATGGTCACCTGATAAGTTTATTCTTAAATTAGGTTGTTATTCCGTTGAGAAATACGCTGGTATTGTGATAAAAAAAATACGTGCACAAGTCTGTCTGTATGCCCAAGTCAGATTGTAATTAATTCCACAATCTTGTATATGATGCACTCTTCTCTCAGAGGTTGACCTGTTTTCACTTTCTGCTCATCTGTCAAGAGGGGGGATTTACCTAGCCAAGGACTAAAAGAACAAATAACAGGTTTTGTGCTTCTTGAATGGCTGAAGTAGATAAGGTCTAGTATCCACTGCTTCTTTTTACACACATATAGGTCTGTTACACCTTTTTCTGCATGAAAAATGTTATGGTAGTGTATGTGTTGTAACTAATCATATATAAATTAGTTGAAGCGTCCCCCTCTTGTTTTTATTCATGACTTTGACACAGAACCTGCTCTCTCAAGGTCCAGAATGGTTCCCTGTGTAGAGGAACCCCTAAACCAAGCTTCTACTTCTTTACCAACACCGAAAGCAAGCATAGGAATGTAAGTGTATTACAGACAGGAGTTGAGGGTTTGAAAAATATGTTTTCACCACTGAAGGAGAAAGCATTCCTTCCTAGCTTAACGTGAAAAAACACAATTTTTAAAAATGTCAGCAAACAACTGACAGCTTCAAATTTACACTGACAAACTCCCCAATAGCCTTATTTCTGTTCTGCCCAGCAGCAGAAAATCTGTTGCGATAAGTTTGGTATTATCTCTGTCTTTAATCATATCTGAATGGTTTAGAAACATGGGAGCCCTGTCTGATCTGGCAGTTCAGCAACACTGCGATGACACCTGTGCTGAGATGTGAATGCCAATGCTAAAGGGAACACACTACAGGATTCACATTCATAGTAATTTCTACCTGTGAGCACTTTCTTTGTGAGACCTGCCTATTGCTGTAAGACTTGGGCAAAATTATCTTTTAGGAAGGAAATAGGCTCCTTGGTGTCTAAAATCTGTATTTACAGCAGACAGATGGCAGCTGTTGCATGACTGCACTTACTGGGGCGGGTAAGACTATAGTTGAGGCTGGGGCTCACCCTTTCCCCTTTTGGCTTCATTGTGGTACAAAGTTTGTTTCTGGTGTCAGGCTTTTGACAAGTAGTTTCTACTACCCACTGGCTTTTTACTGTTCTTCTGCGTTCATTAGGAAGGAAGATGCAAGGCTCATATTCCCAAAGAGAACACGTGACTAAGTTTTCTGAAAGTTTGCTTCCCCCACGACTCCAGCTAGGCATACAAAGGAGGAGTATAGAGTTTCTAGATTAATTGAAAAGAAGAGCAGAAAACTAAGAGGGAATATATTGCTAATATTCCATAAGGTTTTTCACATATACAGAGTTTTGGAGAGTAGTTTACTGTTTCCTTATCCCATGCTGAAGGGAACATAGCATGAAGGAAATGTCATGTTATTGACTCTGGCACTAGTTCCCTTTTCCATTCTGGCTTGGGAAGGGCTATCTTCTCATAAGTCAACATTCCTATTGTATAAAGCATTTTAGGAAATGGTGATTGCATTGCATTACCAGACCATCTATAACCAGCTCTATGTTTAACATTTCATTGCTCCTTGCAGACATGAACAGCAAGTGAGGGGTATCTTACAAAAAAGTAGCCAGTCATTTAATTAGCATTGTGGTGGAAATTTGTATTTTCTTTCAACAGTCTTTACATTCCTGGCTGTCTCCTGCCATCAATTCAGTTTTGGGGTTACTGTGTTTCAAATTGCAAAGTTGCTGTCAAGTGTAGCAGGGATTCCTCTTTTGCTTCACCACAGAAAAGGCTTGGCTTTTTTTTCTTGTTTTAATCTGAGTGTGATACAAAACCTCTTTCTTTCTTACTAGCGAAAAACAGGAAACACCTTTAAACACTATTCTGAAAGCCATGTGCGTAGTGAGCTGTAACTGCTGATTATGCCCTCAGTAAAGTGCAGCTACAAGGCCAGGCTGTGCACAAAAGAACATGTCTCTTGTCATCAGAGCAATGTTTCTGAGCAGCTAACAACATTTGGATAGTTGTGCAGTTCTACTGAACAGTAGTGAGATACTGTGAGATACAGTAGGGCATTAATGATGGTTTGTCGCACTCAGTTCATGGATAAATTTCTTGCTAAATTGTGAAGAAGGGTGAATATCTATTTTCAGATTTTTTTTTTTATAGTCTTGCCCATTTAATGGAGTCAGTGAAGCTTTTTGAAGGTTGCACAGGTGGAGATTGTATTTGTGCAAAGAACAGGGTTTTTTAGTTTTGTAAATTAAACTTTTTGAACTAATAGGAAGCTCTAATAAATTGATACAATGAGCTATAGCTACTGAAAGCAGAAGATAGTATAACTTAGCAAAGTATTAATGTGACTGTATATAAGGATTTTTGTGGCTCCCTCTTTTACACTGTTCTTACTTTGCTTGACTCTGTCAGATTGGTTGTTGGTTTTTTTTTTCTTCTTCCAAGGCTGAACAACATATTTTTCCCTCAAGCACAAATGAATACAGCCCAGGGGGAAGCCAGGAAAAGTGCCTCTGTGTGATTGCCTCTTAGCACATTCTCTTCAGGTTCACTTCTCTTGTCTGACATGTAGGTATGTTAATCGCTCTGACTCCAGTTGTAGTGAGGAACAACCACCAGTGAAGAAAGTCGTGCAGTTGCAGTTTGGTATCTATGCAAACTGCCAGGGAAGTCAGGGAAAGTGGCCAGAAGTCCCCAGGGGAAGGCCAAAATTCTCAGCCCTTCTAGTGGGTGGTAACTATTGAGACAGTTCACTTTTCCTCGTCAGCCGCTGCGCTGTAGTTCCATAGCTTTGGAAAGCTTAGCATTTTAGGTAACAGGCTTCTGTTCAACCACTGCTTGGCTGTCCTGTGAGTAAGACATTGCCTTGGATCTGTCTATTCAGCATTGCAAGCTGAGAACAAAGGGAGAGCCTAGCCTGATTGCCATGGTTTAATGGGTATCCACACTTGGTTTTTCACGATAGGGCTGATTGCTATGGTTTTTAGCCCTGGAATAAAGAGGCAGAAAACTCAGGCTCTCTAATTTACACCTTTTTCCTTCCTTCTGAATCTGCATGACTTCTGGGTTGGTTTGGGAAAGTCACTGGCCAGAGTGGTGCTGCCACAACAGTTCTGATCCAGTTCTGATAATGCATCTTTGAGGTAGTAAGTATAGATGCTCAAACACGTGAGGAGGAGTATGCATCATACTGACCTCATGGCTTAAGAGAATAGCATTGCTGTAAAAAAAACCTGAGAACTAAAGTGCAAAACTGGAAGCAGGCCATGGGATGAGACAAGAGACTAAAATAAGCCACATTTCTGGGAGAGTGGTGTTTCTAGTTTTGAAAGCATTTACTTTAAATTTTGGTAGAGTAGCTAGAAAAAAAACATGTCATGGCAAAGACCTGCCTTTCTTTTGAGACATACCCACTTTCCACCTGAATAACTTCAGAACAAACATCTGCATGTTCCCTTGTTTCTTTCAGTGACTCACCTCAATTTTTTTTTGCAGTCCAGTTAATTCTTGCAAGAGAATTACAGTTATAAAATAGTTTTGTCTTTTTACTACTAGCAGTTCGCTTAAATGCAAAAGCAATGTTTACTGTATCATTTTTGTGTCTTTACTGAACAGGTGAATACATTTTCAGTGTCAAGTAGAAAAATACTACTTACAGGCAAGGAAGCTGAAGGGTGCTATTATTACTTGCTGTTGCTCACAGTCAAACAGAAAACTTGTAGTAGCTACAGGAGCAGAACCTCTGAGTTCCACTGTCTGAGCCCTTATCTTCAAAAATACTCTTTGCTCTAATAGGAGGGGCTCTATGCAAAATGTTTTCATTCATTGCCAGTGAATACAAGCTGTTTTTTCCATCACTGGTTAGTTTTCTCACTTACTGCCAGCTTCTGAGCCTTTTAGAAGTTGGCATTTGTTTTTCACACCAATTGTTAAATCAGTGCTAGTCACACTACTTCATTATTCACAACTGCTGTTCAACTTAGTGCGATTTGTCAGCAGCAAACGCAAGTTAGAAACTTCCATTTAATCAGAAGAGATTTTTTTTCTCCATTTAGATATCTTTGTTTCATATTAGTAACCCAAGTGACCTCCATACCCTTGGTTAGGAAGGAATCATTGTTTGATACTGTTGGGAGGAGTCTTAGGAGGTTATTAAAGTGACATTACCTGGAGGAAAAATCCTGTCCTGTTCATGTTTGCTTGAGTTTCTGTTCTTTTGATAACTGTATTTTGGTTTGCTTGTGGAGTGGGTATTTGCTAAATACTGGTATAAGAGGCAGCCAAGAGAAAAATGTGTTCTTCCCTTCAGCTGCTTTTATGTGATTTGTCTCAGCTGCCTCCTGAAGACTGCAGTCATGTGGAGTGGGCTTCCCTCAGCCAAACATCCTTTGCTTCACAGTTCCTTTCACTCTGATATGTACTAAAGGGACTGGAGGGTTTTTAGGACAGCTGAGCTAATCTGTTAGTTTGCAGTACAAAAAGGAGTCATAGCCTAATGTGGGTGAATGGTAAAAACTTTCAATGTCATGTGAAGGGTTTCTTGAGAGGTATTCAAAGTTGCTAAAGGTCTGTGGTACTAAATAAGTGTAAAGAGCTAGAACTAGGCTTATGGTTGTTTCATGTAACCATTACAAGCAAAAATGAAACTTGACTGGTTCTTGCTATGTCTTTGTCGATGATTGCCCTACTTCCTAAGCTGTTCTCTGGCAGTAGGAGCCCTTCGATTTGATGCATATGGAGGGCTGTTAACTGGTTATAGAGGATAAGCGGAAAAGCCTGACTTGTTAGGTCCCTTTGTTTGAGGATGAATGTTGCATAGCATCACGTCAAAACTTACGACAAGGGTAAACAAAACATATCTTAGCTTTGCTGTGTATGCTCAAAGGGATTTATCAAGAAGCATTCTGGGATAATGCAAGGTGCTCAGTGGTCTGCAAATTCCATTGAGAAATAGCCTTAGGAGTAAAAACGTCTTGGTATCTTGTCAGTGGGATGTGATCAGGCTGTGCAGTATCTTCATTTGCAGAACACACCTGTCCTCTGAGAACTATCTGCAGTGTAACCTATGACTGTCTCAACACAGAACATAGCTGAGTAGCATTTCAGCCCTGTGGGGTTAAAAAGGTACTTGTGTGTGTATACAAGTGCCAGGTCTGAAAAAAATAGTGATAGAACTCTTTTTTTTACCTCCTGTCCCTGACATGTATCCAGTTCGGAAGCTGCTTGAAATTTTAGGAAAGGAGGTAGGCTCATATGTGAAGAATTGCTTTGTCACCACTGCAGCTGATACAGCAATAATTCTGGGAAAGATGCTGTAAAAATAAATGTCTGCATTTTGAAATGTTTACTTCCTGGTCTCTCTGCAGCTGGTGCCCTACTGACCCTTACTATTATCTTGCATCTTCTCTCCTGCTTGCTTTAGTACTTTTTAGAGGGGATGGGAACTCTTCCTTTTTTAATTTCCCTATTTAATCTCAGCTTGTTCCTTCTTTTTATGCCCTATATTTTTGTGGTGATTAGCCACATCAGTATTTCAAGTGAGGACTGTTGGTCTGGACAGCTTCAGGTGTCTGATGTCATTTAGACTCGCCATTAACAAAGTTCCTCAGTAGTTTAATTGAAAATTCACTTGCATGCAGGATTGCTAAGTGGAAATCATGGTACAGCACTTTCTCTCCTCTCAATTAGCAGTCAAGTCTGCTTACATAAACAAGTAAAATAAGAAATATCATTAATAGAAGGGTTAAAAATACTAACTGAAAACAGGCACCTCAGTGCCAAGAGTTGTCAGACATTCTTTGATGTTGTGTGTGTAGATGAAATAGGAAGGTATAGCTTGTTCTGAGGTGATGAAAATGTGAGTTGAAGAACAGCTTTGTGCAGTACTTCGTGAGAGGCAGAAAACTTGAGCAGATAGAGCATTGTCTCGGAGTAGAGAGTTCTGGCTTCCTTTCCTGACTTCAGCTATTGCATTGCAAAATTTAAGTGCACAAAGCTTTGCTTAAGCCAGTTACTACTTGGGCAGGGGGAGGGGTATTTCCAAAGACTGAGGTCTTTCAAAATGACCTTTTGAAATTTTTCTGTGAAGGTTTTGAGCATTAAAGAAAAGGTAAGGTTAGTTTCCAAGCTGAGAGCACAAAATGTCTGTCCAACCATTTCACTGAGTCCCTTTGAAATTCTCACACTTTTGTGTCTGAGCAGAATGTAGGCACTCTAACAAATCTGATGATTAGTTCAAGTGTGATGCTTAAGATATTTTAGCTTGTGCAGAACAGATCTTGCCCACTCCTAAACCCCAGCTGCTTAATAAAGAGTGCTGTGAAACTTCATTTGCTGTTGCCTCTCTTTAAAGCTGTGCCAAAAACTGTACAACACGAGCATTTCACTGAAAATATACAGAGCTCTTAATTGTCTTATTAAACTTCTTAACAATCTCAAAGCATGGCATTAATCTTTAGCTGTGTTGTAGTACACCTTGGTTAGCAAACATGTTGCAGTTTCATTCCAGCGACAAGCATGATTTCTGGAATTTTGGGGCCCTGTTCAATCTTTCATGGTTGTTGGAAAGAATCTTTTTAATTTCAGGGGGTTCTAGCTCTAGTGGATATATTGTTCTCTGTAACAGTGGAGTTCCTAGAATAGTAGTGGAATTTTTGGTGTTTACTGTTCTTTCTGCAGCAACGCTTTTCTTGAAAGTCTGATATTCATGCTGGATTTCAAGAGGTAGAAATTAGAACACACCAAAGGAAACTGTATTAGGAACAAATAGAATCTGCATGAGGTACAGGGAAAGAGTTAAAAATGTAATTCTGATACAGTTACGTGTTGCTTCACACATCTGCGGAGATCAAACACACAAAGAAATAGTTGTTTATGTCTATAGGAGTGCTTGTAAGGTGATTGGTTACAAGGAGTCAAGCACAGCAGGGATATGCATTTATTGCTTCAGTTTCACAGCATTCATAGATTGTTGGTGTACCGAAAAGTTTCCAAAGTAGTATTTTCCATTATTTAATTAAAGTAAAAGTATGTATGCTTTAATGCTAGGATATCTACTCTCTAGAAGTTTAATTAGTAGAGAGTATAAGTTGCAAAATTTCTGCTAGGAGGTTAATAAAATATGCCCCATTTCATCTAGTTGATGTAGAAGCTGTTTCTGTGCTAGCCAAGTGCTAGAAAACAAGTGGTTTTTTTGAGACTCTAAGTACGGTTTTGTATGATACCAAATACTTTGTGAAGATATTTTGAAGTCATTCCTACAGAATAGAGGCCATTCCTGAGAAAAACATTTCATTCTTTTTTGACATTGAGATTTCAGTTTTAATGCAAAACCTGGTAAACAAAGAACAGATTCAATGAATCTTACTGGCAGTGCTTACACAAAAAGGATAACTTGCTTAACTTCTTGTTGGCAAAGATGGTGGGGAGTCTTTGTAATGATCAATGGAAAATACAAAAAGATCTGATTCCCAAAAAAATACTTACCAGATAGTAACAGTTTGCCATTTCTGCACATCCTTTTCTTTGTGAAAAGGAAGAGCTGGATGTTTCTCTCCTTCAGGTTATCAGAATGCCAGAGGGGCTGGGATAAGATGTGAGGTTAATTGGGGCCACTCAGCGTACTGAAGGAAGGGTGCTGGTCTTTGGGAAATGACTCCAGTGGCTTTCAGCTGGCAGATGGTAAGTAGTTAGTTAGGTTGGTACTAGACATTTCAGCAGTTGTTGATGACTGAAAGTATAATACCAATGAGATTAAAGGTTAGCTTGCTCCCAGGTGCTTTAACAGTGAAGGAGAGAAAGAGAAACTCCTTGTTCCAATAGTTTTTCTTCAGTTTTGTTATAAAATGTAAATAGTTCTAGCTAGCCACATGAAAAATATGCAAAACAAAGCTTGTTTTATTTCAATTTTCTAGAACACAGCCTTGAAATAGTTAACAGGTTACATCAGGAGCAATTAATTTGGTTCAACCTATATTTAGTTTACTGGAAGAACCTTTAGGTTGTGAAATGTACGCTGTGTGTTCTTGTCCTTGAGCTAGAATGAAATATTTAAAAGAGGAAATGTTTTTGGTAACATTCCAGGAATCTTTGAATAAATGCTGTTCTTACCAACATGAATGGTTAAAATTTGAAATTTTGGTCCTTTGAAAACATAATGTTCGTTCTTTGATTCAAATTCTGCTCTGCTAGTGTGAAGGAGTTAAAACCACAACCTAATGCCACAGTGAAATAAGTATGTATAGGGGAATCCCCAGCTGGCACAGAGCTGCCAGAGCTGCTTCTATATAAAGTCCTCTTCTCTGCTAACAGCACAGACAGTGCCTCCTGTAGTGGGCTTGGAAAAGCAGTTTTTCCTTCCAGGTTTACAGAGAAAGTGGGGAAGTTAGTCCATATAGCTGTTGTTTTTCCGGTGGGCTTGAGCAGACAAGCAAGCTGTAAAATCCATCTGAGATGACCCCATTCCAGAGCTGAGTTGACCAAAATTGATGCATGGTTTTTCGCTTTTTCAAGTTTGTTACAAAAGCTTCCAAGCCATATGCTGCCTTAGGTTACATATGACTTTTGCTTTTGCATCACTGGAAATGATTGGCAAGGCTGTTGCTTCAAAGGAGGTCTGCACTGAGCTTAGGGACTTACAGTAACAAATAATGGTAAAACCAAGATTAGAATCAGTATCTTTGACATGGAATCTGCTAGCAGTATTCTTCTTACCATATGTGCAAAAGGTGTTGCACCTCTCTGCTTCTTGTACAACCTGTCCCTGTCTTCAGATCTTCATACCCACTGTCTCTTTAGACTGTACCTTCTTTTGTATGGTACAGCTTTCATCTGCAGGAAAGTGCTGTTTTAATACAAGTACTACTAATCAGTACAATCAACATGTTTTAAGTATTACAACATTATTAGAAGTTGCCTAGCCTTAACCAAAATAAGAAATAGTGAATACTTTCATGCCAGTCTTACAAAGTTTTGCTTTCAAAAGGACTTCAGAATTGACAAAAAACAGAAGTTAGATTAAAAGTTAATGTATATTGAAAAGGGGAATGCAGAGATTGATAAAACCTCACAGGTAGTTCATTTGTCTTTCTTTAACATGCTTTACTGTTTGCAGAGTGAAAGAATAAGAGCACATCTCTATTATGAAGAAAAAAGACTTCAGTAATTACAGATTCTGTTAAAAAGAGAGGAGGGAATGCAAAGGAATGAACTAGGAACCAGTCAAGAGATACAAAGAAGCACAGGGCAGCTTTTTGAAAAGGAAGCATTATTTTTAATGCAGTGTTTTGTTGCACATTTGTGAAAGAGCAAACTTCAGCATCTCATAGGAGAGTACTTGCCCTGTGATACGAAGTTTCTTTATTAACAAGGCTCAGGACTTTTCAGTGTGGCTAGTTGTTCATAATTTTCATAGCATTCTTTTTTTATGCTCTACTACTTTTTTTTTTTCTTATTGTGTATGTGTGTTATTGTATTTGCTTTGTTTTACAGTTGTACAATTTTGGAGAGACAGTTTCTGTCGTTTTCTGGACAGATACCTGGAAGCCAGAGAGCTTTTTTGACAAGATCGAGAAGAACAAGCAGAATGGAATGCACACGCTGTGCTTACTCGGTAAGCAGCAGCTCCCTTAGTTCCGTAGCTACCATCTTCCACTGTGTCCAGGAACAATAGTGATAGGCATGAGATGAAGTCTGTGATAAAGCAAATGTTCTCAGCTAATGTGTCTTTGAAAATGTGCCAAAAATTGGGACATTAGCGTGTGTGTACTTAGAGTCAGTTCAGCCAAAAAATCCACAAGAAATGATACTGTTTTAGAAATCAAATAGGAGCAGGAGGCCCGTATTTTAACTAAGGGTCAGTGGTTTTAAGGTAGTTCATGCTCAGGATCCAGATGAAATTCAGTGACAAGCAGCTAACTTTTATTAACTTAATTAGGTTAGAGCTCAACACATTTGACTTTCTGGGGGTAGATCATACGTTTAATCACATTTCTGTTTTGTAAGGTGGTATTCCCTTCCCTAAATTATCTCACCTAAGGATGTTCTGGCAAAAGGTGATTGTCATGTGATAAGCTTCAGTGCTGTAAAAAATCCTTGGTGGTTGTGAAGCTGAAAGAGAATATTGCTCCCAGCTGACCCCTGTCTCCAGGCTCTCCCATGGTGCTGTCTGATCTTTATCCTACCGAACAACCTCGACTGAAAACCACTTCTCTGAGTAACTCTACTAGTGTAGATAACTCCTTAAATATTATGGAACTGCCTGCATATAAACTATAAAGAACTTGCATTTTTGTATATATAATGGTACACCTTTTTGTATCATCTTTCTGACACAGATGGGATCTCTTGGTGCTAAATAAATTAATATTTTAAGTGAAAACAAATTCTGTGGTAACTGGAGGAATCCTAACCAGGAAACAATTTGAATGTGTAAGCATCACTGCACATCAAACTTTCCAATGCCTTGAAAGTTGTTTGTTTTCAAAACTGGTGAAAAATCAGAATTCTAGTAATTTACTTTAAAGGAGGAAGACTTCACAAGTGTTTTCAACAAGGATTATTTCAACTATAACATATTAAAACAAAGTTTTCTTTAGATATTTTGTGTAACTTTTTGATCTCCCTCTATTTTTTTTTAATGTGGTAGTGAGAAAGTAAAAAGTTTGAAACAGTAAAATTGAATTATAAACGTCATGTTTCAGGGATGGTTGTGGTGCCTGGTTGTGGTGTCTCACAAGCTGAAAACCAACAATTTCCAAATTGACTGTTCCCTTAATACTACTTGGTCATTCTGGTCTGTGTACTAATTGTTTATCCAACTAGACTAGATCACCAGATAAGTAAATATGACATAAAAAGGTTAGTACTGATAAACTTCTGAATGCAAAGTGACTTCATGGACATAGAAGTAATTTGGTAAACTGCGATCCAATAGTGTCTCAGCTTTACATTTTAAACCCCTTTCTTCAGAGGCACTTTGGTTTAGGAGTTGATTGTGTATTTTAAGCAATGCTTTTTTTTTTGGAATCAAGATTTACAATGTATCCAGCTTTCACCATGCTAGTATTCTGGGGGCATGTGAATACAGGTATCTGATTACCTCTTGAAGAGATTGTGGGCAATTAGTTTAATGCATGTGCAGAGGGTTACCTGACCCCTTCTCGATTTCATTTCTGCCCAAATCCTTTTTTTTCCCCGTTAACAGAAGATTGTTCTAGATTTTGATGGGAAGAGGAAGGAAGTGCTAATGAAAGTCAGGTTTCTTCTGCACAACAGTGATGCAATCACTGTCGATCAGTCATACTACTTTACCTTTTGTGACCACAGTGTACTTACAATTTAAGAGGAGCCTCAATACCCTTGTGTGCTTAAAAATGCTGGCATTTAGCAATCCTATGGTAAATAAGCCTGCTACTTGTAGACTTAACAGTATTTTTATTCATCTGTGTTGCTCTGAAATCTGTGAAACTTGCCCCGTCTTTGGTTAAAATCAGATGCATAAAATCACAGTACTTGGTGATTAATTAACATACGAAACAGTAAAATGTAATCCATATTCCTTTTTCCTGTAATAGCTTAAATATGATAAAGTTTATGGAATCTGCTATTTAAGCTTTACCTACATGGAAAACCAAGCAGGAAGTTTGTAGGGAACCTGTATTTTAACATCTGTTTTGTCCTACAGATATTAAAGTGAAGGAGCAGTCTCTGGAGAATTTAATTAAGTGAGTCACCATTTTGAAAATCTATAGAAACACACGGTGTATTTACAAAGGGTTTTTTTGTACAAATACCTGTAGTCCTACACTGAACTTACCTGCTTCCTCTTCTTGTACTTCTCAGTGGTCACAGTCTTTTGTTTCTTACAAGGAGTGGCACTTTTTTGTTCATTACAATAGGACCTGGCTATATTTACAGTAATGGAATGAAGTTGCAGCAGAGCATAATTGGTTTTTTAAACAGTTTCTGTGAGAAGCTTTAAGTCAGAATGGAGTAAGCTTTCCACATGGCAAATGAAGTGTTATTTTACTACTGTTCTGTCCCATCGTGAAGTAGATTTAATAGCTGAAACAGTGTTCTGAATTCATTCTTCCTTACACTGGCTAGAGACACTATGAAGTACTGAATACATACCCATTTTTTTAAAGAGCTAAATAAGCAATATATAGAAAATGCTCTTAAGTTCATTTAACTGCATTCAGAAAAGCTCTTGCCACATCTTTCTGCAATCTGTATGTTTTGACAGTGGTGAATATGAATGGTTACCTTATATGCATGCTGTAACTCTGGTCTAAGTTAACATTTGTGAAGTCCACAGTATCATTGAGGTTTGTTTATTCTGGAGTTTCAAAATAAGATCTATTTCACTGAATCCAGCTGGCAAAGAAAGCAGTATTTAATTTAAGACTATATTTCTAGTCTGTAATTATCTGTCTGCAGGACGTTTGACAGAAAAACCGTAGTTTGCCCTTGACTTTTAAGTCTACTGCATCTTTCAAGAGTAGCTGCAAAACCTGCATATTGCTTGCAGCAGCTGAATTTGCTTTCAGGACTCAAATGATTTGCCAGCTGGAGGCCCTGCTATTTCACAGGTGTGGCGAGAGCACAAAGAGACTTCTGTCTTCCTGAAAAATTCCAATATTGTCTAAAAGGCCCAGTCTGAGAGCCTGGGCCTGTTTAAGTTCAGTTTGCTGGTCTAGAAGTTTCTTGAAATAAACTGTAAGAATGCTAGGGATAATTAAATGGGTTATATGTGAAATTTCTCTACTTTTCTTTCCCTGCAGAGGAAGAAAAATTTATGAGCCCCCACGCTACATGAGTGTCAATCAAGCTGCAGAACAGCTTCTTGCCATTATTCAAAACAGGAGGCTCCAAGGAGAAGAACCAGGTACTATTACTTAAATTTGTTTCTGTAAGCTACGACCCTTCTCAAATCACACTTACTGTTAAGCCTCTGAGCTCTACTCCCTTCCTCTTAATCTTATCTTTCTCTTGCTCTGCAGTAGAATTGGGGCTGCCTTAAATCCTAGTCATGAGATGGATTTGACAGAGCTTGAACATAATGTAGTTTAGTAAGTACAGATGAATGAGTGCTAGTGGCTCCTGGAGCTTTAGTCAAAGCCTCAGTTTGGTAACCCTGTACTGTTTCTATCTTTAACTGTGAGCTCTTTGATCCATTAGAATTGCAGGAGGCAGAAGGATTTGAGCATTTTAGATCAGTCAAGCTTCACTTCAAAAATCTCTTGCTACATTTTGTTTAGACTGCTCACACTCCGCTACATGAGTAGCGGCATCAATCTAGGTTAACTGTGATTCTGACTTTGAAGTCTTAATTAAGAGCAAACTATGAAAGATGTTTATCAGGAGCAGGAGTGAGATCATGGCAGCTATAAGGATGACTCAGTTGTCACAGAAAAAATCTAATAGGAATCCATCTAGCTGTATTCCTCCTTCTGAAAGTTTATTCCTTAAATACTGTTAGAATGAAAATCCTTTTAAGCAGCCTTCCCATTCTTGCTTATAAACATCCCCAAGAGTCAACTTTATTTTCTTTGAACAAGCTTCTTTCTAGGTCACTCCAATGATTTATTAATTGGAGGTTTAAGAAAGCAGTATTAACGTTTAAGGATTTTGAGTACTTTTTCTTTCATGATACCATTAGTCAATAAATTAAGGGTTTAATCTTTTTTGTTACAGAAATTACTGAAAACACCATTTGTGTTGGCCTCGCACGTGTGGGTGCTCCAGATCAGAAGATTGCGTCAGGCACACTATATCAGATGTCCACAGTGGAATTAGGTGGTCCACTGCATTCCTTGATTGTTACAGGCACTATGCATCCTCTAGAATTGGAAATGCTTAAGCTTTTTTCTGTAGATAATCCTAGGTTTGAAAAGAATGCATTTCAAAGCACCGAAAAATAAAAATGAGGCATTTAAAATTTTATTCCATCTTCAGTTTCATGACAGCATGAAGTCATTCCTGTGAATATTTAGAGCTTGCCTAAGTGCAATTAGAATCTATATTTCTTCAACAGACAGCACTGTAGGAGCATGGACCTGGTTTTACCTGAGGCTACAAATTGCAAGCTGCACCTGCTGGTATCAGCTTCTAACATGTAGACACCTCCAGGAACCTTTAAATCTTAGAAACCTTTTGTCTGATTCAGTTCACTGATATCTACATTAGTCTTAGTTTGATGACTAGGGAAAGAAGTGTGGAGAACTGAAGAAGTGTACCAGTCTGGCATCACTTTTACTGTAGTACATTAACCAAGCCTACTGCATATATTGTTGTAAGTGCAATTTACATGTTAAATTTTGCTTTTCAACTTTCCAGAAACTTAGTAGTTTTCTCATCAGAGCGAAACCTGTTAGTTCAGTTTCCATCTTCACATGTGGGAGAGTGAATACAGACAGGTGAGAATGATCTTTATGTCTAAACCAAGAAAAACAAAATACCCTTTGGACATTTGGTGGAACAGAGGGAGAAGCTGCACATTTTCTTATTTCAGAAGGTTGCAAATCAAAATAGAACTGCATTTCTTCATATGTTAATGCTAGCATTTATGAAGTGCTGGACTCAAGCTGCAGCAACAAAAATTAACTTCAAGCTAATTCTCAGAAAACACACTGCAAGAATTCCCAAGAATCAGCTAATAGATGACAGTGGTTGCTATTTTGACCAGTCTTGACAGTATGTAGGAGAACAAAGCAGACCTGTATGCATATTTTACTTAAACTGAAGATTTATTGGAAAGAAATTTGATCCCACATCTTCTCAGCAACAGAGGATATTTAACATTTTATATAGACTGTATTCAAGTAGAAAAGATTACATAAAAAATTTCTAATATTGCACTTGGGACATGTCATGGCTAAGCTACTAATGATTAGCATTCCAGAACAAAATCATACGTAGTCTTCAGAATTTTAGTGAGCTGCCTTGTGTTATCATTCAGATTTCTTAACAGGTGTTTCGATACACTGCACTGTTCAACTTCAGCTTACTGCTAAGAGTCATTCCTGTAATTTAAAGGTAAAGGCAAGCAATATACTGAATGGAATCAATATGTTGTGTGCTACCAGGAATGATTTGGCAATTTCTTCATTCACAATATTTCATGGTTCAGCCAAAATATACTGTAGTGATTAATTTAATCTCTTGTACAAAATCCCAGCACACACATGAAAGACTTCAACACACATAGGAGGTGAAATACACAACTCCTTTTACCTGCTGTTTCTACCAAATTACCACATAGGTAGGAACCTTTTGTGGCTCAGTGAAACAGACAAGTAGAATAACTAGTATTTGCACACAGTGAGACATGTAATCTTTACATGCCAGACACAGCAGAAGCATAGCTGGCATTTCTTCACATTATAGCAGTCTCTGGCCAATGAAGCACCAACAGTGATGGTCACTGCAACAAAGACTGAATGGGGGAGAAATCCAAAAAGGAATCCTAGCAAGTTGCAGACAGGCATTTTTATAGATGCGCAAAGGAGAAATTAACCACTGAGTCAGTATTAGGGATCAGAGAAATGGATTATTTAAAAAAAAACCAAAACCAAACCCAACAAAATCCCTCTATACTCATTCCCCAACACGCTTACAAGGGGTGGGATAATCAAGAATCATAGCAAGTGGCAGTCTGATGGCTGCTGGGGAAACCAGGACAAGGCTTAATTAGCAACTAAAGCTGTTGCTCTGAACTGGTTATTTAAAGATCTTGTTGCACAGGTATTGATTAGAATTTGCACTTCATAGAAGTATGAAGGTTTCTGCAACTGAAATCTGCAATGTGGGAGAAAAGCCATGACCTTTACAATTTGTTTGCACAGTGGGTGCAAAGGGTGGAAGACTGTAGTTCACCAGCAGTTTCTCTCTCCTCTTTTATTGATTTTCCCAAAACAGGTTCAACTTAAAATAGTTGAAAAGACCCTTTCTTTCCTTCCCTTCCCTTCACCTTTAAACACAGCTTTACTTCTTCAGAAAAAAAAACCAACTATGGATGATGAGAGTCACCAAAGTTCATTTTGTTAGTAGCAGTAGTTTCAGTTTTTATGTAAAAATAGCATCAGTAGCTCTTACTAATGATGCAACTAAACATATTTTAGAAGCAGTGTTACATACAAAGCAGTCAAATATCTGGACTAGCCTTTTTTGCCTTAGTTTAGCAAACTGCATGAGTAATCTAGCTCTCTGTAGGAGCCCAGCTGATGTAAGGAACAAGACTATCCATATGTATAGACTTCCAGGATTAGCCTACAAAGGACCAGTCTTCACTGTGCATACTCTTTTAAAAGTAGTTTTCTTCCACTGTTATTTACCATGATAAATATTTGAGGCATTTTAATACAGACACTCTGTAGCACTTGTTTAAACTTCTTTCTTTGCTGTAAAAATCATGCAGTTTGCACGCTTGGACTTTGGGACAATATGGTTTTAAGTTACTGTTTTCAGTCACAGAAAGAAACCCACAAAGATAGACCAGTACCCCACAGTAAGCTCCAGCTGCATGAAAACAGGAGAAAATCATACTTTGAAAACTTGGTTCAAAATTCAGTACTGGACACCAGGAAGCTGAGTTTTAGTAGATGATCTGCAGACATTCATCCATCTCTGGATGTCAGTCATTCACACAATCTTTGTTTAAGTAATGTGATGCATCTCCAATGAAATGTTAAAAGCAAAGCGTTACACAAGTAGCAAAGTGTTAGGTAACTAAGAAAACACAAAATAATGGTGCTTTGACTCTCAGGATAAGAAAAGCTGCACTTGCAATTGCATGATTTCTACTCCTAAAACCTGACCAAGTATCTTCTTAGTAAATGAAAAACAAAAAAAAAAAAAATCACATGTCACTCCATTTACTGACATACTAGATATGACACATCTACTACTGTCTTTTGTAGAATTTTGTAGTGCTTATCCTTTTTCAGAATGCCTAAAATGGTTGAAGTCTACTTTAAATCTGATTTCCCTACAAGATCCTCAATTGTATTTAACAAACAAATTATACATTTCTTACTATAAAAACATCAAGTTAACCTTAAAAATAATGAAGAAAGTGCTGTCTTGGTTAGGAAACTCTGACTTACACATATGCTTCCAACAGTCACATAAGTCATAATAAGCAACAAAAAGATGTCTAAAGTTACTAAAATCAATATTGTGTAATTATAACCAGTTTATAGACTTTTTCACTGCATTTCCCATATTTAAAAAGTTTGTAGATGTACATCTTCAAAACAAAACCTCCCCAAAAAACCCCAACCAACAAAAACCCAGAAACAAAACACCCACCACCAATAAACTCAATTGCCACTTGGGCCAATTCTCACTTGGAAACAAATTGCAGCAGTCGTCTTTTCCGCAAGAAAGCTACAACAGTGGCCAAACTCAGCAACTTGGGCAGCACTACAGTATTTCAGCAAGTCCAGGAATACTCGGTCCCAAAAGACACTGATGTAAAAATCATTTAAACCAAAGCCTGCTCTTGGATCATGATGCAATCGCAATGAAGTTGGCTAGTGCTTGCCTTTAAAATTCATATCAGTTGATCTTCCCTAGCTTCAAATAGTACTAATATTAACTATAAAAACAAAAAAAAGAAATGAAGCTGTCAAACAACAGGAAACAGTTTATATGCAACATACTTCAAAAAACAATATGAGGTATCACCACCTTACGTGTATGTTCTATGAACATATATGCAGACAGTATCTTAAACTGCAGTACTCAAATCTGCTCAACAGATTCTTCCACCCTACCCTGCACCATGTACCTTTCAAATCCCATCCTCCAGTCAGGAACTCCAGGCCTAGCAGAGCATCTGCAATGTGAGACAGAGAGGGAGCCTGACGAGGTGTCAGGCAGAAGGCTTGAGAAAGATGTACAAGAGTGCAGCCAGCTGAAACAGCACTTGGCACCTGCATCCTCAGGAGAAGTGAACACGATCAGAAAGCAGCAATAAAGAAGGATCTGGAGACTAGATGAGACTGTAAAGCTTGAAAACAACATGTATGTGGCTTTTCACTGCTATTTTTCTCACACCCAGTTTTCAGTTCCAAGCACAAGACTATATCCCCCAAGCTTTGTACAAAATTAACATTCATGTTTCATATCTCATTTGGAAAATTCAGGACCCACCTATCAATTTGGCACCATCCTGCTTTCGGCTGCAACAGAGTTAATTTTCTTCCTAGTAGGTGGTGCATTGCTGTGTTTTGACTATAGCATCATATGAATAACGTGGTCACACACTGATGTTTTAGTTGTTGCTAAGTAGTGCTTATCTTAAGATTTTTTTTGTTTCCCATGCTCTGCCAGAGAGGAGGTGCATAAGAAGCCGGGAGGAAGCACAGCCACTACAGCTGACCTGAACTAGCCAAAGGGATATTCCATGTTACAGGATGTCATGCTCAGTATATAAACTGAGGAGAGTTGGCTTGGGGTAGGAGGGAGTGGTAACCACTCAGTCATTGAGTGGTGACCAGTTGCATTGTGCATCACTTGTCTTTTCTTAGGTTTTCTCTCTTTTTATGTATTCCTTTTCATTACAATTTTTATAATTATTATATTTAATTTCAATTATTAAACTTTCTCATCTCAACCCACAAGTTTTGCTTTTCCTTTCCATCCCACAGCATGCATGGGGGAGTGTAAGTAAATGGCTGGATGGTGCTTAGTTGCCAGCTGGGGTTAAACCACAAAGGCAACAATCATGTTTTCACATAAGAGATCAAAATTCAGGTGCTACATAGGAACAACACAATGAATGCAAGAAACTCTTCATCTCTGTCATGAATTCAGCAACATCAGTGACAAACCGTTTCTGCAAATGAATCTTCAGTACTTTTTCATAGTGCCTAGCACTTACTACACAGACACTGTCAGCTTCAGAGGACCTTGATTTCAGTATTGCCATGTATCAAATACCAGAAAAATACTGAAAATCCATACCAGGCAGTAGCACCCATGATTTAACAGAAAAATGCTTCTCTTGTTTTTAACTTCACAACATTTTGTCTGTAAAATGTCTTTTAAAAGTCCTCTGTTACTAGGTTAACTACTACAGCATAGTGGAATTATCATCTGTAATACCAAGTCTAGAAGATTGTCTTTGAAAACAACGTCCAGATCTGAAAGTGTAGAATTATAAATGCTTGAAACTAAGACAGACTAATGTTTCTAGAAAAAAGTTACTGCACTGAATTTTTTTTCCTCATGAATCACACAAGGCTACAGTAAGATAGTAAAAAAAATACCAGACTTGTCAACCTGGACAAAGCATAGCCTTAAACAGCACGAACCACGGTCCTTATTTCCATTTCAGATATAAATACTGACAACAACTATTTTCAGTATTTGGAAAGGCAAACATTCTAACCAATTTAATAAAAATTATTACAATCTATTAAAGTCAAAGAGATTTAAGTGTTCACAAACAATTTAGGGATTTAATTTTTCCCACCACTATCTGGAAGATAAAAAAACTTGAAGCATTGCTTCCATCATCAGCATTTTCCCTCAGCTACCTGTTGTTTCAGTGACTATGAACATGAGTAGCATCATGTAATGTCTCATTACTCTCAACAATATGAAGAGACTAAGAACTGGAGTTAAATCTAATATTGCCTGAAATAATTGCCACAAGTGCAACAAAATATCCAGCTTGCTGTGGAAGTCTCTTCACAACAGCTCTGCCTTTTACATTTAGAATTCTTCTTGTCTGTTTGGTAAGATGCAAGTGTAAGGTCTAACATCTACAGTTAAGCATGTATGTGGGAGGGGTTGTGTACATCACTAGTAAATAATCAGACTGTGTACAAGATAATTGTAAAAGGAATAAAACCCCTCGATGCTCTGTATTTATGCTGGCAAATACATCTGATATAAAAGGCACTTTGAAAACCCAATATGGTTTGGTTCATTAAGTTTGCAAAGTACAAACAATTGTACAAACATACAATTATATTGAAGCATGTCAGCCATTGTGACATTATCTACAAGTTTCCAATTGTTGATAACACTGGTTTTATGGGAATGAACAGTGGTTTCAGCAGCTTTACTGAAGACATGACAGTTTCCAGTACCACAATCTTAGTAAGTAAAAAAACCCTCAAACACATACAAGTTTAGGGGCCACAAAAAGACAAGACCCAAAGTCCATACATTCATTCAATATTTACTCCTTAGAAGTGAACTCCATCCATAGCCCAAGGGCAGAAATCCATTCAGTCAATTCCAGAACAGTGGTGGAGGCAGACTCCGTCTTGAGAAGTATGTTGTTATACCATTACAGTACAGAAAACTTTGGTCCAACAGCACAGTATCAGAAATTCACTACATGGCTGCGACATCAATCTGTATGTAAAGCTGTCTTACTCCTGCCTATAGAAAGGAAAAGGAGAGTTTAAAAAAACCCCAATCCAAACCCAAATCTCTAAAGTCAAAGCAATTTAACTGTCCTGAACACCAGTCCGCATCAATAAGTTACCTAGCAAAAAACCACATGTAGCACATCATTCACTGACATAGTGGCAATTTGGAAACCTATGAACTTTGAAAGTGCTTTATGAATACATAGTTGTTCACACAGTCAAATGCACATATGTAATTATATATCAATATTAGCTTTGCTGCATTGCCTTTTCTGATTCATTCTAAACTGTCGCACATGAAGCTGCACAAAACCAATTTTTTCTCTTGTACAAGTTCAACTTTCTGAAGAGCAAGCTGCTTGAAGAGCTGTCAGTTTAAAACAGAACTAAGCACAAGAGCATTACACGGTATTTGTTGTTCAAATCAGTTCTACACTAAGATTTTCGCAAGCAACAATGACTACAGTGAATTTACATGACATGATACACTAAAACAACTTTAGGTACAGACGTGTGAATGGTACTAAAGCATTTCTCTTCATAAATCCTATTAAACTATGCTTAGACAGATTTGCTTAGTTTTATCATAATTATATAAAACAGCATTAAAAAGCAGTCATTAATTGTAACCTCAATGGCAGGCTAGCAACAATTTTGTGATAGTCACTAGTTATGCAAGATGATCTTGAAGCATTAGGTTGAACATTGCTAAAGATCTGATTGTCTTCAACTATCAACTTGCTTTTAGCTCAGTTGCATGGCAAAACCAACCATCAATTATATGAAGATTACTGAAGGTCAGTACTACAGAGAAGAAAAATCTCTACTTGCTCCAACTGTTCCTCCACTTACTACTATATTACTTATAACCCGTAAGGAAATAAACAGGAACACACTGGTCATATACAGCATGAGAACTGATGGTCATGTTTTAATGAGTGATCACCACAGTATAGATGTTACGAAAAGATATGAAAAATATGCAAAGACTGGATCCACAGAGAGATAGAAATGAATGACAAATACAGCATTAGCACAGAGTAAAACTTCAGTAGGTCCAGTCTGTGGTTAAAAGCCCTATCTCGAGGGAAGCCTTACCTATCTTCATGCTTCCTTACAGGTCAATATAGTTTCAACTTAATTTGATACACCTCATACAACTAAAACTGTTATTTCCATTAAGTGGCATCAAAAACTAATACAGAGAGGTACAGTAATTCCATCTGTAACACTATTTGGAAATTGTTCTATATAGTTGAAGCAGAGCTTTTCAAAACATACTGATACCAAAACCAGAAACATTTAGTTTTTCTTTAAAAGAATTAAAATGTCACATCACATGACAGGCAATTTACATATATATGATTTCCTCTAATGAAACATACCTGAGTAAAAATATTGTGAGTCTGGCTTAGAATCCACCTTCCATCAGCATCAGGAGCCACTAATAATTTCAAAGTCCCTATGTAAACATCAGTACAGAGGGTCCAGAAATGTGGATCATGTAAACTGTAAACACCTTGCAATTGTTGCACCTAAAATACAGGCAAATTTTTAAAAATATATTTCAGAAAAATGTTTGTCTGTATTACCTTTTTTAACAGAAAATCTTATAGAAGCTATTGCATTACTTATAGTTCACTGTGCATTCACTTAAGTGTTTATTACTTTGTCTCAGTAATTGTAAGAAAGGTGAAAAGAGATTGTATGTATGTCTTGATTGTGTATCTTGCTGTACTTACATTCTACATATCTTTTACCAAAATCATTTCTGAAAACAGTGGTGTCCAAGGCAGAAAAGTCAATTACTAAATTTGAGTGGTTTGTCCTGCCAAAATC
Organism: Bucco capensis; assembly: GCA_013396975.1. Lineage (NCBI taxonomy): Eukaryota > Metazoa > Chordata > Aves > Piciformes > Bucconidae > Bucco > Bucco capensis. Next base: position 144,458 of record VWZO01017231.1, read on the forward strand.
CTTCTTTTTCCTCTATCCAATCTTAACCAACCCTTCATGTGATTATTAAAATCTTGTAACTTCCTCAGGAAAGACAGCTCTCCTACAAGTGCTTTATATTAACTTTGCAAAGGTGCTTCAGTGTTCAGGTTATGATACAGTAAGATGTAAGTTAAACAGGAGTATCAGGAGAGATATTCAAATCCAGACTAATCTATGCATTCTTATAAATGCAATCTCAGTTTTAGCTGACCTCACTTTACTGAGAACTAGGTATTAAAGAAGACAAAACCTGAACAAAATAGAAAAAACATTACACACTTTGTATCCTCCCAAAGTACTTTGGGAGAAGCTTCAGGATCTATTTTTCTAAACCAATTAGAACCCATTTTAAAACACAAACTGAGCTGAAGCTACATGCAATTGAGAACTTCAGAAAGATAAGAATCCAACTGGTAGCTCCATTCATAGAATCTATGGCACCTTTCACAGGCATTACTGGAAAAACATCACAAAATATCCTCGTACACACAACTGAGGCTCATTCAGTCAGCAGCTTGATCTGAAGCAAATATGGCCTAAGAGCTCACCCTCTGGTAGCACTGAGGCAGGACATTTTCCAGGGAAGGAGGAGTTCTCTGCATCAAAATTCCAATGGATTCTTTTAAAAGTGGAACAATACTAGTGGGGGGGAAAAAAAAAAAAAAGGACGTTAGCTACTACTACATTTTCCAAAGATGCAGAAAAAAGAGCAACATAGCATTCCTTAATGCTTTTGAAAAAGTTTTCTGTAGTTGTTACACCAAAAGCTGAGAAAGTTACCATGAAAACTTAGTACAGAAAATGAAAGGATTGACGAAATTACTACAGGTTCTTACTAAAGGCAAGATTACTTCTCCCCCAGTTCTTCCAGAGACAACTGGTGGAAAATTACAAAACACTAATAGTTTAATCATGGGATTTGAGATTAAATCTCTTAGTGTCTTAAAAGTTATATGACAAAGCAGCTGAGAAATATAGCTCAAAATGAAAACCTACTTCAATAGCAATCCCTCACAACCAACCACAAAAATATGCAAGTGAAATGGGGTTTGTGTTTGGCTTAAGGATATTTTTCTTATGAGCTAAGATAATAATGGAGAGATCATAAAACAAAATTAGTATGGACGAGTCCAGCTATAACGAAGTTATTCTGTCAGAACACACAACTTAACATATTCTTGAAGTGAACTAAGTGTAGGGTCTCATCCAAGCTCAAGGATTAAACATTTGGAAACAATTAGAGGTAACTCTCCCAGCCAAATGGTCTTGTTTTATCAGCAAACTAAAAAAAAAATTAATACCCCTTTTTATTATTACTACTTTCCTTTTTAAGAAAAAAAAATCCAGGAGACCAGTAAGCCCATACTCTGAAACTACCACTAAAAATTCATACTCTTTAGCATTCGATATGGTGATTTTTTTTTTGTTTTGTTTAGGAGTACTGCATCATGTATGGCTCACTAAAGCACTGTGAAAGTTGGGAGAATGACAAGTATTTGTAGCCCAATACTGAAACTTAAATAGTAATCTAATTTCAAGTGCACATAAGTCACCTAACACCCTAGACCAAAAGTGATGATATATTTCAGAAACTGTAAGCTGAATTTCAGTGTTCAGCACTGGCATCACAGCTGGACTATCTAGAGTGATGGGATAAAAAGCATCCAGAAAACATTTGTAAAGAGATTAAATGGGCTGTGAGATTAACTGGGCTGTCTGTTAACAGAAACTACAGCAGCTTTGTTTAAAATCTCATAAGTGAGGTAGAATGCACTGCACAGACCAGCTATATACTTCCAGATAGTGAACAGAACGACCTAACTATTCCTGTCCTTTTTTTAAAGAGATGGTTCCATTTGTACATGGAAGCAGTGCTGGCTGATGGGACTGCTCAGCTCACTGCTTGGTTAATCCTTAGCCAGCGCCGGGATGGAATTAAAGGATGCATGACTCTTGCCTAATGAACCCCTGAAAAAACCACTACCCTAAAATTAAGTTTCCTTCCAGGTACACTGGTTATTCCAGCCAAATTCACTGCCTGATGCACTCTATCACATGGCCTCACATGGTTGTACTGCCACCAAGGAATCAGCTCAGAAATGGGAAGAAGCAATTAGTGGCAGGCAGGAGTTGCCTAAACTGGACCTGTCACCAAGATAATTAAGCATTTAGCAATACAACAACATGTCAATCTGTCTAAAGGAAACTTCAGTGGAGTGCCACATTCTACAGAGAGTAGATTACATAAGTTTAGGGAAAAAGGTTCGCTTGTTAAGGGATCCATCTCACTAAATTTCCATGTCACAAGAACATGAAAGAGAGCTGCTAAAATACTCTATTGGTGAATTCATTTCAGTTTAACTCACAATTTTAAATGCAGGTTTACTTCTTAATAAAAGCTTTGAAAGGCCAATACACAAGTTCAGGATGCAAACTGAATACAAAAATTTTGAACAGTCACTCCATTGCCATAAATTATCAAGACCCCTCCAACACATGCATCCAAAGACTTCAAAACATGCACATGTACAGGTTGCATATTTTTTCCCCTGGGGATAGGACTAAAGGAATGAAGAATGTAGGAGCTTGCCTTTATATTGGAACACATCACTAAGAGTGAAAGTAATCCATGAAAGAAATCTAACAAAAAAATTATTTATTTGCACAACTGACAGTAAATTAATCAGATGGAAATTAATGTACAAGTATGAGATCTGGAGTCTGTGGAACTCCAGGACTAGCAGGTTGGGTATGTTAACCCATTCCTAAAAAAGGACTTGGTCAGTGAAACTTGGTGACTCGTTGTGGAACAGGATGCACATTGAAAAGAGGAAGTTAAAACCCTGCTAGAGAACTCTTCATTTGAAGGTGCATTCAGAATTAAGATCTGCTTCATTATGAAAACCTTGTTGCCTACAAAAACTGATCTTCCAAGGTTAAGCCTATGCAATCAGCAGGGTGCATACAAGCTCCAAAGACTGTCTAACCTTGCCAGACAACGGTGTGCAGTTTTAAGCAGTATGTATTGGAACTCCTAACTCAAAATCAACTAATTCATAAAAAGATCAGTAGAGAAAGACACTCCACTCCTAGTATAGGTGAGAGAGCTCCACACCAGAGTTTTTAAGACAGAAATCTCACATGCAAGTTTTTGGCAATAATGCTACAGAAGTTATGCTTTTATCCAGACTTCACAAAAAAAGCTAAAGTCATGGTGTTCAAATGAAACAGCAGTATCTTAGAAGTCCAAAGAGCAGAGATAAATTATGATGTGGCTTGATAATGTAGGTGAAACCTGAGGCATATCCCAGGTCACACCTCCCTCTAACTTAGACACAGTGTTCAGCTACAAATTTCTCTCTTGCAAAGCTGATAAGGCCAAAACCCATCTGCAGTGATGTAATATGCCCTCACAAATGCCATTAGAACACAGAAGTCCATGCATGCATCTCTGCATCTGAAGGGAAACAGCACAAGGTAGTCTTTTATTGTAAACCAAACTGCCATGACAAACTATAAAATCCAGTGTTCTGGTGTCTAAGGTATTCTACTGTTTCATGCATACTACCAAACTACAAAATCTTTGATGAAGAAACCAAACTCCACATAGTATGCTCTTTTCTCAAACACCAACCAAAAAAAAGTATTACTTAATCATCAGGAGGCACTAGAGTTATAGTTCCATCTCATGTGACTGAAGAAAACACTAGGAAAGATGACAATACCAAGCAGGCTGAAAATGTGGTTAGAAATTTGACCAAGCTTTCCCTTTTTTTTCATTAGTCATAAGTGCAAAATGCACACAGTTGTCTCTGCAGAAACTGTTGCACTGGTACTTCCCCCTTTTTTTAATTTACAAAGGATTACTGAGGAAAACAAATAATGCTGAATTCTCACCAAGTGGAGAGTTTTTTCATGCACAAGCTGTCTATAAGCTTTGCTGCTAAAGCAGACAGTATTTTCTAATGATCTCTATCAAGTCTTGAATCTAAATTACCACCCTCTTTTGTGAGACAAAGGAAATAGAAAGAGGCACTAACCTATAGCAAAACTTGGGACATAAACATATCCTCTAAGAAAGCCATAGCAGCTAATGTGTGCTAAATGAGCTAGCATCTCATCACACTTTCACTTACACTCTTACAGAGAAAGCAAAAGGTGTTCAAACTGATAAAAGCTATTGATGTGAATGGGAAAAGTTCAGCCTGCGGCTACTACACGTGGCTTGATTAACAACGAAAGGTGAAAGCATCCAACTCTTCATCAACTTGCATTACATTCAGATAATGCTTATACCCATTCCAGTCTCGTCCTGTAAGCCAGTGCTTTTGTAGGCGTATCTAGCAAGGCTCTGGCATTGTCCTCATCTTGGACAATAAAGCTGAAAACATCTTTGAGATAAAGAACCCTTGACACATTGATCATACTCAGAGTATAGCAGGAAATCTATTTAGTGCTTTCAGCACTACAGAAAATAGAAGATATTTGTTACAGATTTTGCGGAAGGTAAACAAACACTGCTAAGACTCAAGACCAGCTTTGGGCTTCTTCAAATATCATAGCTGATCATAGCTGAAATTTGACAGATTTCAAAACCTATTTTTTTCAGCCACCTTCCACATCTACAGTGCCAAGATTATCAGCCTATTTCAGAACTTTAATAAATTTTTTTCTATGGGGCAATGGCAATTTTAATCAGACTGCAGACTTTACTCAAGACAAGGATCACAGGTTTAAAATTGACTTTTTCAACTCTAAATTATCTATTCTTGTAACAGCGTAGTATTTTGATTCTGAAACAAGGCTGACAGGTACCACTATCCTATAAATAAAGTTAGTGCATGCCATTTCACAATGACAGCTCAAAACAACACCAACAAGGATGCTAGTTTGAAGGAGTTTGCCTACAGAATATTCCTTCTCGGTAAATGCAGCATTTCATTTTAAAAAGTAATGTTTTTTATACTGTTACGCCCCAAACATTACAGGCATGTTCTCCCCCAAAGCTCTTTAATACCATATCATGTTCAAGCAGCTCTAGACTTTATGTAAAAATGATGTAACCCACGGAAACAACTTCACTAGATGACTGAAGTAAATTGCCTCATTTCTTTGACCACTTAATATGTAGTCTGTATGCCCTAGCCAATCTAGTATCATATTTAGTCTATGGTGCCTTCCTAGAAACATGTGGCTCTAGTAGTGGTTTCAGAAAAAATTCTTCCTTTATACTGAAGTTGTGGCTTTTGCTTGATGACTATTTTCACATAGCTGATCAGAATACTAAAATTGCTTCACTATTCCAGAGTAAGGCTTAGAATCCTAAGGCTAAAAATAAATGAACAGTTAGTTTTAAACATTAAAAGCCATTAAAAGCCTTAAATTGTTTATTGATTCAGGCACATCAAATTATGGGGAAAAACATCTTGGAAAAACCTTGAAGAGTGTCAATCTGAAAAACTATGAAACACCCAAGCTTTTGTAAGAAAAAGACTTCAAACAAAACACTAGTATAACAGACTTGTCTATTTTAAGCATGTCCTTTTTATGCTTATAGTTAAATGGACACTTGCATGAGACAGTACAGACAGTAATCAAAGATTCAATAGATATTACTGGTAACACTCAAGAGCTTCAACACGTCACCCATACCAACTTCACCCTTGACAACTGCCTATAGACTTATGATGCCGAGATTTTAGAAGATTACAGGAGGTAGCCCTCCAATTGAGAAACCACAAACTACAAAGCCCTCTGCTTGTCCAGACTCAACAGATAATACATAAATGGAAAAAACACAACTTTCTACAGCAAGTAAAAGCATAATGAAATTTTCCAAGTGGGAAGTATCTGACTTCATGCCTTTGCCTCTCTGTACCAGAACAGTTATATGTGGGCTATTCTTCTTCCTCCAGAAACATAGATTTTGAAGCATGAAATGTAATAGGTTTTAATATTTCTATATAATTCTTATGAAGACAGGCTATTGTGATGTAGACAGTCACAGTCTACTAAAGGGAAGTGACTGATCTTACCTCTCTGTAAAAGCTACCCGACTTCTGCTTCCACTAAGCTTAGAAGTGTATTTATTTGTCAGTGAAAACAACCTCAGAAAAAATCCCACAATGGATTTTCATTGTGCAGCCAGAATGTTCTGCATTAACTCATGAGGAGTTAAGTAGAGAACGTGTCACCCTAAGAGTTGCCCCAGTGAAGGATCATAGGAGCAACACAGACAAACAGTGTCAGTAGCTGACAATTTGCACTAATTAGAGATGTTGTCTACAGGAAGGCTCAACCATTTGAATTAAAAGCACTGCTTGACTTCTCTGAAGTAGTGTTGCTCAACCCTTCTTTCACTGGTGCAAGACTAAATTGGTTACAAATTAGAGGCTGTGCAGCTTTATAGTGCAACGATAAGTTCTTCAGTCATCCTATACAACTATTTTGTGATTTCTTTTGGCAAGTGTTGCCATCAGCTCAGAAAACTGAACAGAGAAGACCCACTAATACCAGCAGGCAAAACTCAAATCAGAGAGAACTGCTCAACACAAAACACTCAACATAAAATGAACAGTTATTTCATCTAGAATCAAGTGGCCTTGGATTATGAACAATGATTCCCCTCTGCATTCACATGCAACTGCTCTGATATTCTACTGGTTTATTAGACATAGTTCCAGGGAAGGGAATAAGGATTTGTGTTCTGCCTTTATTCCCTCTTTCGATACATAAGCATCTCAGAAAGAATACAGATTACACACACACAAAGAGCTCTGGATCAAACCTACTGCCTACCCACGCCCTGCACAATCTAAATCAAACTCAGACCATTAAACACTAACTTGGGAGGATACATGACTGAAGCCAAATTACTACCAGCTTAAGTGGTATATGCCCATTTTATGCAGCAAAAAAAGCAAAAAATAAAGTTCATTAAACCCTCATAAAACTAAAAGTGTACTAAGTATTAAACATTAAACTCACAGATAACAGTAATTTCTTAATTGTAATTTCTTTCATTTTTCATGTAACATTTTCTTGAAAATTTCCTTGCTAAAAATCAAGCTTTTAAAATAAATGCTCCTCAAAGAGCCTCATAAACCTGTAAAGGCATCTCATCACCATCACCTCGTTCAGCTTTTTATCTCAAACATTAATTGCACATGAAGAATCAAAACCACTGCTTTTACAGTTTAATTAAAAGAAACTATATAGCTTAGCACTTCTCCCGACATATTTGGGCTACACAATATATTCTATACACATTCTAAAGGATATGCACTTTGTATTTAAAATCTAATGACCTGTAGGAACACAGCATCAGCAGACTCTCAACAAAAACACAGCTCACTGCAATGGCATAAACAAACTGCAACAGCTACTTAATGACCTTAAAGTATACTAAAAATGTAAATGCACTACCATATCCACTTTTTGATTAAATATCTAAGGTAAGGTACCCAAATAGTATTAAGACTTTTGAAGAACTTTAACAGACTAGCTTTTGCATCTCTGACTCATGCTTGCTTTATTACAGCCACAGAAACCAGATCCTGATTTTTAATCACATGTCCATGGGTATACACATACCCATATCCCACTCCACCTGATCAAAAGTTGGTTTAATTAGTAAAAGGGACATGAGCAGGCTGCTCCACACAAGTAAAATTCACAAATAGTCCTCTGAAACAGCAAAAAATTATTTAAACTAAAACCAAAATCTCATAAAAAGTTATTTATCAAGGTTGCAGACAGGCCCCTAGAAGTGTCCAGGAATCCCTGTATGAGATATCAAATATCCTCCCTTCTCCCCACCTCAAACCCACACTTAGCCCATCAGCAAAACAGACAACTGGACAAAATTACACACAGCTCTTGCCACTATAATTTGAAAATTTTTACGAACAATTTTTTCCCCTTATATTTTAAATTCCACAAAATTTCAATATAATCTTTTCTCTAGGTTAGATACAGGTGACTTGAAGTGACAAGGACAATGCCATTATATATCCAAGAAATCATCAGTTTTGCCACCATGACTGTTACAAAAAATCACCTTATGGGAAAATCTGAAAAACCTCTTTCATTAAGTCTAGAAGCGCAATTCACACACACAGCATAGCGAGGAATAAGGCAGAATAAACAATGTGTAAAAGAAACATAAATGAATATTACTGAAATCAAACAACACAAAAAGGGACTCAAGCTCTCAATGAATATCCATCTGAAACTGTTGGTCATCTTGTTTATGATCCCATTTAAGTGCATTTCAAGCAAATTCATCAGTAGCTATGTCTGTTAGACTGCTTAAAAAAACCCAACAAACCAAAACCAAACACCCTGCAATTAGTATTTGCTCCACTACTGTGCCAGAATGTGTCAGTCTTCAAAAAATGCAGGCTTGCTTCTACTGACTAGGATGCAGCTGACTGCACTCAGCACAGTGATTCTAGAGATTATTTATAGTATCATGGATCAACAAAATAATGTTACAGGCTGATGTCTGGTATCGGGTCAAAAGACAGTATCACAAAACGAACCTTTCCATCATTTTCAGCATAGAATATGGACCTCAGGTGTTCTTCCTAACTGTGCTACGAGGCCTATGAACAGCTTTATCATGAAACCTCTATTATGGAAGATAGTCTTCTTCCAACCTCTGTACAAATGGAAGAAAAAAATTCTTATTCGTGGTATCTTCTGATCAGCATTCCACATGTGCTTTGCTGTACACAAAGTTAGACATATAAATACAATTAAAATAAAAAGCGTATGGAAGCTTGTGTTTTACTCGGCTATTACCTCAGCAATAGTTCCTTCCCCCTTGCTAACCTGCACATTTTCCCATTTTTTGAGATTTCAGTAATAGTATTAAATTTGTAATAATTTGTCCTTTATGAAATTACAGGAGATATAAGTCTAAATACTAAGTTTACATTACAGCGGTAATTTAACAGTGATCTCTAGCACACAGATTTCTGTGGGCATTTAGTGCCTGAAGCATATTGCTCTACTCTGATAAATGGGGAGATTCACATCAATAATTCTGTGAATGACGCCATGCATATGGTATATACATATGCCATATGTGGTATAAACATAAATAGCTGCAGTTAATCAGATGACATTCATCACTGCTGAAGAGACAAAGGTGTTCAGTTATTAGGCTGTAACTGGAGTTGTGGCACTCTGCCCTAGGACAGCACTGAAAAATTGCTGCCAGAAAAGCCTCAATAACAGCATCACTGAATGCAATGTTTGCGTGTCCAGTCTAATCCAAACAGCTTCACATTTACAGTGATCTTGGTAAGCAACAACCAGGAGAGCCCAGAACTACTTGAAGCATTTCCATCAAATCTCAAAAGGAATAAGGATGTCTCAGAATACCAAGAAAAAGACAGTTCTCACCAGGGAGAAAAACCAAAACAAAATACCATAAAAGTTAGCAGCCTTGATTGTCAAGGACAAGGGCACATCCTGTGCCAGCAGGCTCAACTCTGCTGCCCTGAAGCCATTCTGCTCTATTTACTGGAGTACATTAGTTTATATAAGCATGTAGTAAATACAGAGAGAAAGCTTTCTACAGTTTGAATCTGAAAGACATTTTTGTAGTATTATGCAAACAGGGTGAAATTTAAGATTTAAGAGCAAATGCTGTAGTTGTAGAAACGAAAGATAGCTCATGTAAGAGCACACCAAAACAGCTGTACAGAGCAGAGGTAACATATCACTTTTGGAAGAAAAGCAAACATCATAAGCCTAAATTAGTGTAACAAACCTTTTCTTCTAAGCTGTTATTTGTGCTGTAACTACCACCACAATACTACCGAATATCAGTGATAGCAACACTCACCTTACACCTATGAGTAGTGCTATCAGCATTGAACAAATAGGATCTGCTATCATTAGACCATAGTTCTGCATCAATATAGCAGATATGATTACACCAATACTCCCGAGTGTGTCTGCAACAATGTGTAGAAATACACCTGTAAGAGATTAATTGATATAATTACAACTTGGTATTCTTAATGCTAATGGGAAAGTGATTATAGAATTTCAACAAATACATAGACTATAGGGCACTTGAAGAATTTAAATTGTTTTCTGCACAGCAGTAAGAGGTATTTCTTGACATGGCTATCAACTTTAGCAGTGATTAACAGATGTAGCTAATTTTTTCATTTAATACCCACCCAGTACAGAAATTCATGTTCCCTGATGCCTACAGACAGTAAGTACTGTATGAAATAATAAGACTGTTAAAAGAAATAGCTCTGTAAGCTTTGAAATACAGTAATGTCTCTTCGACAATATCTTGAAGAAATTATTTGGAAAAGAAATCCAAGCAAAAGGATTTTGAGAATTCAAAAATACTGCAGATATTAACAACTTCACTCTATCCTAAAAGACAAAGAAACAAGCACAGTGCAGCTAGCTAAAATATAGTCTTTGGCGCCCTCTACTGGCAATGGCAGGAACAATAATTCAAAAACTTACTGGAATACAGTTCTCCAGACTCGGATAATTCCTTCTCAGAAAAAAAAACAAAACAATGCACAACTATAAATCAGCTCTTTAGTGATTTTTCCAAGTCTCCATTTGTACTGGGGTCTGGCTGGGAGTGAGCTTGGTTTTCTCCACATCAGCCTGTAAGGTGCCACGTTTTAGATTGGCGTGTTACCAACCCAGTTTGAGTTACAAATGCTTTAGGTATTGCCAAGCAGTGCTTGCACAGTATCAGGATCTTCAGTTTCCCACTCTGCTCCCACAGCAAGTAGGCTGGGGTGGGCAAGATGCTGGAAGGCCTCATAGCCAGGACCCAAATGGACGAGAAGGATACTCCATACTGTGTAACATCGTACTCAGCAACGAAACTGGGGTCTTGCCTTCCCAAAACAGCTGTTGCTCAGAGATTTCCTGGGTGGTGATATCTTCAGTGGGAGGTGGTGAGCAATTGTCTTTGCATCACTTGGGTATGGTTTTGGGGTTTTGTTTGTTTTGTGGTTTTGTTAGTTTGTTGTTTTTTTTCTCCTCCTTTCGCTTACTAAACTGTCTTTACCTCGATCCAAGAGTAGTTCTCACTTCTACTCTTCTAGCAGGAGTGAGGGAGCAGTTGCTGGGTGTTTAGTTACTGGCCAGAGCTAACCCCCCACAGTATTAAAAAATAAAACTATGTAAAATGGAGCCTTTTTAAAATGCTTTGATTAAATGTGCCTTTCATGAAAAGACTGACTTTCAAATATCTTCTACTGAAGTACTAAGACGACATATACATAACAGTGCATAATGTAAATTCTAAGTGAGCTTAAAAATGCTCCTTTTCAAGGATTACAAACAAGCTAGAAAACGATTCAATAAGAGAAAGCATTATGTACATTTGCATATGCCAAACAATTACTCTTATAGTACATCATTTTCCCCAAGTTTTGGACACTTCAAAAAAAACTAATCAAAACTTAAACCCGACATCTAAATTGCCAGTTATTTATTTGCACTAAAGCTCAGGAGACATGGATTCTAATACTACCTCAATTTAGAGTGAATTACCCTCTTGTCTAAACCAACTGTAACAGCTTGATGAAACAAGTTTTAAGCTCTGGTACCCTTCAACAATTATAATCAACCTGCATTTTTCAAATACATTCCAACTTAACACTGTTTTACAGTTTCCAGAGCATACATTGTGATTAGGCTCCTTAGGTTTCTACTTCTGACAATTGTTACCTAGATTTTTATTACTTGATTTTTCAGCTTCAGTGACAGAAGCTGAATCCCAACGGTATTGACACTGCATTACCTCTACACTTCAGTGAATGCCTAGCCATGCACAAGGTATGGCACTGTTCTGCTTACAGGTGTAGGGGACCTCATAAAAAAGCTTTCTAAGAAAAGTTTTGCATTGACACAGAGGCACCCTCTAAACCAGATGTGCAAGTCACAGGCAGACTATGATATAACTAACAAGCCACTATACTTATTCTCATCATACCTTGTAAAATCTGCTTGCTGGATCCAGCCATCCCTTCAAGAGAATGGTCATCTGTGAAGACAATTATTGGCATATTAACCTACAAAAATGCTCTCTCTAGTGGTATATTGTGTTACGGTCTTTCCTTCTGAAATTTCTTGAACAGACAAGCTGCTCACAATGACTAGCTTTTACACTAGCTATTGTTTTTTAAAGTTAAAAGTCTTAAAACACTTTTTTTTAAAAAAAGATAATACCACTTACACAATATGTGTATACATACAAAAAGATCAACATTTGCCTTTAATGGAAATAAACAGAAATAAGACCTTTCCAGTATTCAGCAAAGTATGGACCCCTTAAGAATACAAACCATACACACAAGCAAGAGTAAGGTCAAATAAATTTGCTAACTAGAAACATTTCACTTAAGCAAGCATTTATATACTTAATGTAAAACAACAAGGAAAAGACTTGAAGGTAGAACTAGGTTAAAAAAAAAATCCTCTAATCCAAGCAAATTAAGGCCTCTGTGGAACACATCAGAAAAATATTTTAAGAACTTGTTAAAGGACAGCAAATGACTTATAGTGAAGATATATATAATATACACAAAAGTTGATTTTAATATCAAATTGCACACAAAACAGTTATATTTGCTGTCTCACTGGGGGGTGAGGGGGCATGGGGAGAGGTTTCCAACCAAACTCCAGGAGAACACCTGGAAAACAAACACCAACTTTCTACTAAAAATAGCAAGGAAGGGACAAGTAGGTGTTTTTACACTCTTTGCCTCCTCCTGACTGCAAGTTATCATGCTATTTTCTGCTCTGTGCACATATTCAGTTACATCAGATTCTGGTTTATGGCTCAGGCAGAAAGGACTGACAACTCTGCATTACAATAAGGCTTTCATTTACATTGTTTCAAAGAGGTAGTAACCACACCTATAGGTAAGATACCAAGTATCTTTTTCATAACCAGCTTTAGAACAGATTACAGCTCCACGATGGTGAAAAAATCTTGAAGTGAGATCACAAACCAAGTACAACATATCAATCCCTTACTATCCAGAGTAAAATTGCTTATTCATCTTTCCCAATATCTTATCTGTAAAATTATTCAGCGAACACTAGCAAAGCAGCTTACCTTTGTATATTGTTTTTAATGAAAAATTGAGACTATGTGACAATTTCATTCTATTACTACAACATGTATCCATTTTGTCTTTGGCCAATACAAAAAATTACAGTGAACGTTCAAAATAAGTAAGTAAAGCAAAACTTCTAAAAACTTACTCTGAACTTACTGCAAGTGAAAGACCACTTAACAAAATGAGCCACAAAACATGACAGTGGCATAGCATACCACTTTTATGGAAACTACTTCTACACATGCTTGCACCAAGGTGTCAAGACTTTATTTTTTCAATAAATCATTAATAACAAATTTAAATTGAGTTAAGGTGGTTTATGACATTAACTAAGTACTTACCATGACAATAATTCTGACCATGAGTGTGTCCATGGCCATGATCATGAGTGTGTCCATGGCCATGTTTATGTTCATGGCTGTGACCATGACCTCCATGACTGTGTCCTTGGCTAAGACCACCATTAAATAGAGAATGGCTGTGTTCATGCCCTATAAACAAATATCAATGTTAGAGTATAAATTCCAGTGTTGAATAATGAATGGTATGTTTACATTTGTTTCTAAGCTACTCATATTCATCTTTTAGGTCATCTTAATGTATGTCTTTAAATAAGCTAAGAACATTAACAGTATGTGTTTATAATCTAAAGCTATGCTGTGATGCCATATAATTTGAGAAATATGATTTGAGAAATGTTTTTATACATTCCCACTTCTGAGACAAGATGTGGTATGCTTTGAAAATTTGAAAAATGTACACACAAGATACAAGCACATTAAAAATAGCTGTTTTAAGAAACAAAGTGATCTATCACTCACATATTAAAAATTCAAGCTTAAATAGCTGCTTAAAGACCAAAGACTCTTTTCTTCCACCAGTTTATACCAGTTTCTATGTTAAATTGAAAGAGAAACGGACTAGCTTTGCAGGAGAAAACCCACTTGAAATATTTACCATATATATTTAGGCAAATAAGTTCTGCATTTAAATTCAAAAGACAGTAGGCTGAGAAGTACCTGAAGCTGAATCATCCCATACATAGAATTTTGCTTAGAACTAGTTTTGTAAATTTTCCAGCCAACACCTCACTTAACTCCAGCTTAATTCTGCCAAGACCGCACTGATCTCTTTCAGTAGGGTGCAGAAGAGTGCATGTGCCAGAAAGCAGATTCTGTAGTTCTAGGTCTCCCAGATAATGGATATTAACATAAGTAGTATGACAGTGGCACTCTAGGGCTAGTTATAAAACATGTCAGTATCACAGCAAGTCATATAAACATTTGGTTAGGACTGCCACCAAAAAGATATTAAAATTTAATCCTGGGGTTCTCATTGAAGGATTATAAGGTCCTGGAATACAGTGTGCCAAGAAAGGAAAGGTTAATTATTTTTATAGACATCCTACCAGAGCCATGTGAATGCCCATGACCTCCATGTTGAAAAACAAATATTCCTATGAGATTTACAATGAATCCTAGTATAGAAACAGGAAGAAGTCTCTCGTGATGCACATCAGGAGGCTCAAGTGCTCTCTAAAAAACACAAAATATCAAAGAGCAAACCAGGAAGCAAATGCTGAGTTCCAAAAAATGTTTAGCTCCAGAAGCATTCTCATACAAACAGGCATACATAAAGATGTAACTAGAAATTACTCAGGACATCCAAGTTTTGGGATGGTATGCAGACTAATTCTTACTGTCTGAAGTTGAAGCTTTATTATTAGGAGTTGTGAAAGTGTGGCAGAATATTCTGACAGTCTAGCTAATTTTTATCATAAGAGTGGGATGTGGCTCAAGACCATATGAAAACATTCAAATTTGTTGTAATATGTAGATTGCCTAAGTCATCCAAACAAATTTCAAGAATCTAGATAATTTCTTCCTTTCTTCTTAGAAGGGTGAGGGGATGAAGGGGATGAAGGGAATGAAGGGAATGAAATGAAGCCTGAGAACAAACTGTGGCATTTTTCAAAATATCTAAAAGGCAGCTTGATTTTTTTTTGTTAATTATTTTTTACCCACTTTCTTGGGAAGATTTTTTCAATGACACATTACAAGTCTAACACAATTTACATTTTGTGCCAAGTGTTGAAGAATATAAATCACTACTGAAAGGGAGAGAAACATTTACTACCTTTCCTTAGGGACAAAAGGTACAGGCAACAGCCAGACAATGAAACTTCCAGCAGATGTAAAATTTTGAATGGGCACAGAGAAAAGGAGGCATCATCACAAGCAAAGAAAATACTTAGCATGGGAGCTAAGACCAGCAGGAAAAGAATGAGGTTTCAACACTACCCTTGGACCTTCCAGTAGTAGTTTTAAAATTTTTCTAGTAAGTTTTGTTGCTGTTTTTAGACTTGGAATGAAGTTTTCCCAAGCTTTTAGGCAATTTCAGCCCAGTTTGCATTGCTTTTTATGTATTTATAGGTTTATCTACATAGACTATTAGTTCCTGAAAGGTCTTCCCAGTTCTCTCAATTAAAAAAAAACCCAAACAAGGAACAAAACCCACTAGAACGTATTCTGAACCAGAAGTCTAAAGAAGTGTGTAGTGCACCTCCCATTAAAAAATAAAAGCATTAATAGGTTATCAATTTTACTCTTAATCCTACCTCACTTCAGTGCAGGCACCGATGATGTCTACATTCTCATCCTGAAATTATCACCTGAATCATCTTGTAAAAAAAATTCAAGAAAAGTGCCCTTATAGATGTTAAAGCTACTACTACCTCCCAGTTATATCAGACTTCAAGATTTGGAAGATCATGCTTTCTAATGAGTAAGTCTCACTTCTTCACAGAATATATTTCCATTTCTTATTACTAACTTCTCTAAATGACTAGTTTTGGCCTTTCTTTCTTGCCCTCATATGCCCTTTAAGAATGAGAAGTAAATCCTCAAAAAAAGGACAGGGTAAATCTCACAATATTTATATACAATCAAACCGCACTTTTTCAGAAGGTAGTACATATGTACTGAAAATGCTGGATTTCTGTGTTACAAAACAGCAATTTCACATGGTGCTATTCTCTGTTCAAATTACAGATTTTTAACCAAACAATTTCAATAATTTCATTGCCATTAAATATGCTCTACAAACAGAAATGTGACAATTGATACTTCAATTGACTCCATAACATACCTCAACACCTTCAGAAAAAATGAAGAACGCTGTAAATATAAGGAATAAACCATTTACAAAACCAGCAAGTACCTCTGCTCGCACATACCTGCAAGAAAGAAAAAAAAAGCAAGAGCAGATATTACCACCTCTATTTAAATGCTGAAAATTAAAAGCAGAACTTAAGAGACTAAAGTACAATCCTCTAGTTCTCAAACAGCTGCACTACACAGGGATTTGTTAAATGGAAGATGCAGTGTACAAGCTACAGATAAGTATATGAAATTTACTATGTTGTATTTTGACAGCAATTATCTGATCCAGATCAGTCATTACCTGATCTAGATGAAAGAAAACTTCCAATACATCAGTCTTCCCATTCAAGATCATTTCTACTGGAAGTTATGATATAAACTTATACTTGGAAGCCACACGGTAATATAAGCATGTGAGATGTAAAGTTCTGTAAAGTTCTGTTTACCATCAAGCAGTCATATACTAGTTTGCTCTCTCTCTTATAGGGGGATTTTGAGTAAAAGTTTTAAGTAGAAATTAATTATTTCAGCTACCAAATTTTTCCAAGAAAAAAAACAAAAGCCAGGTTAGAATAACATGTAATTCAACATAGCAAACATCAGACTTAATAAATTATGGCTGTTTGCTAATAAACGGAACACCCGCTATTTCAATTCAAAGCAGTAATTAATGCAGATCCTGCTCTCATTGCAATTAGTTCACGGCACAATCAATTCTTCCTAAATTGATTTCTAGGCATACTGGACTTTCCACCTTAATTAAACAGTTCTTTAAGTTTCAAACTACAAGATCCATGCTTAGACAAGACAGTTGAAGCTAAATGCTGACATTAAGGTCAGCAATGCTGTGGGAAATGCAGCAACCCATGTTACATGTTATCTGTTGTTAATTAATCACTATCACCAATTAGTAACTTTGTATTACCAGTATTATTTTATAGTGCACAACTGCAATATACAAATGAACCAAGTGCCCTTCAAACAGAACCAGCTGCAGCAGCTGGATTCACAAAGGGTGGTATGGGATGACATACCTCAGCCTTGAGGATCTGTGTTAATGGTAGCCACAGCTGTTGAATCCTGCTGGTTCTGAGAAACATGGTTTACAATCTCAGGTGCAGCATCACTGAGACTTAGCTCCTTTCAGTTATACTTTCTGTTCCAAAGAAGCTCACCAGCAGTCTCAGATTCCCTCTAACGCATCTCACTGCACTGGGAGGATAAACTCATGATGCAGCTGCTCTTACTCCACTGGTGCCATGAAAACGTGACAATGCAGGGCAACTTTTTGCTGTATAAATTTGTTTCCATTAGTATCATTACAGAGATCTCAGAAGTTATAAACCTGCTTCCCCAAACCAATGTCGTCTTATTTTTACTATTTCTAGGGGGATATTAAAGATTTACTTAACTCACCTTAAAACCCTACATTTTCAACATAGCTTTTCCATGTTCTGCAAAAAAAGGTTTTATTCATACAGTGAAAAATTACCACCCAGGCATTTACTAAAATACACTATGGTAACAGCCTGAAGTTTCTTACCCATATGAGAAAGCATCGTTTGACCTCCATTTTGAAATAACTGAAGCTGCTAATCCAGCCAAGAGAGCAGTACAGTCAAAAAACATATGAAAAGAATCTGATATCAGACCTAAACTGAAAAAGAACAGAAAAAAATGTTACATTCCATATGCTTCATGTTGAGTATGAAAAAAAATAGGATTTAATCTTTTACACATTAGCTGAAAACACTGTGTGTCTGTTTCAAACGTGGTTTTGCTAGCACTGAGGAGAAATCCATACTAGATCACCAACACAAATAAGATGACCACTTCTCTGGGCAACCTGTTCCAGTGTCTCACCACCGTCACAGTAAAGAATATCTTTCTAATATCTAATCTAAATAAGCCCTCTTTCAGTCTGAAACCATTACTCTTTGTCCTATCACTACACTCTCTGATAAAGAGACCCTTTCCAGCTTTCCTGTAGGCCCCTTTTAAGTACTGGAAGGTCTTCCCAAAGCCTTCTCTTCTCTAGGCCGAACAACCCAAGCTCTCTCAGCTTGTTCTCATACAAGAGTTGTTCCAGCCCCTTGATTATTTTCATGGCCCTCCTCTGGACCCACTCCAAGAGGTCTATGTCTTTCTTACGCTGGAGGCCCCACAGCTGGACATAGTACTCCAGGTAGAATCTTAACAGAGCAGAGCAGAGTAGCAGAATCCCTTCCTTTGCCCTGCTGGCCACACTTCTTTTGATGCAGCCTGGGATATGGCTGGCCTTCTGAGCTGCAAGCGCACACTGTCAGCTCACATCCAGCTTTTCACCTACCAGTACCACTAAGTCCTTCTCTGCAAGGCTGCTCTCAATCCCTTCATCCCTCAAACTATACTGATATCAGGGACTGCTCTGAACCAGGTATGTCAGGACCTTGCAATTGGCCTCATTGAACCTCATGAGGTTCACAGGGGCCTGCTTCTCAAGCTCGTCCCAGTCCCTCTGGATGGCATCCCTTCCTTCTGGTGTGTCAACCACACCACTCCTCTTGGAATCATGTGTAAACTTGCTAAGGCTGCACTCAATCCCACTATGTCATGGATCAAGATACTAAACAATACTGTTTCCAGTACAGACCCCTGAAGCATACCACTTGTCACCATTCTCCATCTCTATCACCACTCTGTTCTTCATGTGCCTTAGCATATCTTCTAGGAGGATCTGTTCTATGATCTTCACAGGCACAGAAGTGAGGCTGAGAGGTTGGTAGTGCAATGTTTCCCTAGCCCATTCCCTCAGGACTCTGGGATGCATCTTATCTGGGCCCGATTTCCTGATTTCCTCTAAAATCTAGGCTTAGTGTAAAGATACCTGAAATTAGTGTCTTCAAAGGTAAACAAGAGGTCTGACTAATAATTATCCATCACATCCCAATTCTTAATCTCCATAATGATCAAAAATTAGTAAGAGTCTTCTCAATTCCCCTAAGTCCACCTCTACAATGACAAATTTCTAGCAAGTGTTGCTTCAGTTTCTCATACATTATCTCATATACACGGGATTTTTTTTAATATAGTTTTCATTTCTGGTCACACAACCAAAAAATGGCTATGCTTAAAAGAAAAACATCAGAACAGACACACAGGAACATAAAGCTCTTATATCTGAACCAGTGAGAAAAATATTTGCATCTTCTGATCTACTAAAATAAAAGAAATCCATACTTGAATAAACAGTGAATAAACATCAGTGAACACCAAACACATTCAAGATGGTCTGCACATTGCCAACATAGTCTGTGCCCAAGATAGCACTGTGCCCCCACTAGTGCTACAGCAGCAATTACTGTAATCAAGGTTAAGAATTTTATAGTACATTTTGAGGGGTTCAGAGAAAAATGATAAATAGTAGGATGCAGCTGTTTCCAAATCCACACACTGCTGCTTTCACTAAAGATTCCTGACCAAGAGTTCCAGTAATCTGTGTCCATACTACAGCTTTTGATAAAGATTGCTTTAAGTTCCATGTGGAAGGACATACTTTTGGGCTTAAATGACATTTCTATAACTGTCCACTTCAAACTGAAGTATTGACTTACAGACTGAAATACCATAAAACAATTCTATCAAGAATAAAGCATGATAGAAGTACTACTACCATTGTCTGTTCTATACCCGTACACCATACATCAGAACTAAAGCCATTCTCCACTTCTGCTTATATTTTCCTACAGATTTTCCAGTAGCCTTTTAGTCAAGTCCTTCCCAGTTTTCTCCACCTTTGCGAATTTATTTTCTCATGAAGTACCACTTAGCTATACCAGGACCTGTTAATTCTTGTTTCTCACTCTGGGACAAGGCTGTTCAGTGCAGTGCTGGGGTTTGCCATCCAGCAACTTAAAAATGAAGCCACATTCCCAGACAAAGGATCTGTGTGGCAAGCAGCTGGCACGAAATAGTTACAACCACCGAGTCTCGTCAGCCAAAAGCCGTGCAGCACGGCCAAGCAAGACACCACTTTCAAAACACATTCCTTCCCAGAGCGTCAAGCCGAGCCTCCAAGCAGGAAGGCCTCCCCTCTGAGACGCTGGGATCTGGCTGAGGATATGACGGGGCGGGTCATTACCAACGACAGCGCTCCCGGTCAGAGGAAGCTCTCCAGCAGACCCCAACGTTCTGCGGACCGGCCCCTCCGGACCTCGAGGCAGAAGGCTGGGCCCGGCTGCATGGCCCCGGCCCACGACGCCCCGACCCGGCCTGGCCCCGCCGAGAGGGAGACGTGGCACTGCCGCTTCCTGCGCGCTCGCAGCTCCTGCCCTGCCGGCCGCCCCGCGCCCCCGCTTCCCGGTACCTGTTACTCCAGATGCCGTAGAGCAGCTCGACGAAGGCAAAGGAGAGATTGAGACAGAGGAAGAAGAAGAGGTTGCGGGAGGTCTTGTCCGCCAGGATGGACCTGGGCACGGAGCACATAGTGAGTCACTCGCCGCTGGTACAGCAGGAGGCAGCGCCGGCCAGACCCGCTCACCGGGCAGCCCAGACATCCTCGACATCAGCCTCCCCCAGTCCCTCCACGGGAGCTCGGCCACAGCCCCGGCCCCGATCCCCACTGCACCCGTCCAGTCCCGCCCTGGGCCTCTCACCTGAACCATCCCGAGACCTTCCTGAGCAGGTTGAGCTTGGGCGGTTTGTACTCATCGTCCTTGATGGAGAGAGGTAACATCTTGCCGGCACCGAGGGGATAGAGTACCCAGCCGGCAAGGCAGACAAGAGAGGCGGGCCGGGAGCACTCACCCCGCCGCCGGCCAACACGCCCGTCACACTTCCGGCCTACTACGGAGCGCCTGCGCGCTGCGACGATAGAGGGGGCTGTGGGGGTGAGCTCGCGTGCAGGAAGCGGCTCCGGGGCTGGTGGCGGCTCCTACCCGTCACTGCTGCAGTCTGGGCGCTGGTCGCGTCCTGCAGAGCACGCGCGCTGCTCGAGCTGGAGGCGTAAACCAAAACAATCCCCAGAGGGTGACTTTCTGCTAGCGATGTCCGGTGTTCCCGCGGCAGCTCTCCGTGCGGTGGCCCGGCCCTTGCGGCCGCACTTGGGCTGCGGCGTAACGGCCGCGCTCTAGGAAGCTACGCGACGGCCAGAGTTGCTGGAGCCAGGCAGGGGGCAGAGGGAAGCTCCCTTCCCGCGGCAAGACCCCGAACTACAAACCGGGGCCTGCCGGGAGGAAGTGGGGGGACGCCCCACAGGAAGCGGGGTACGGCGGCGCCGCCGTAGCGCTGCGGCGCCCGTGTCCGGGCCACCCCTGAATCGCCGAAGCGGCCTGCGCGGGCGGGAACCTCCTCTCTCTTCTCTTCCCCTCCCTTGCCCTGCCCTGCCCTACTCGCTTCTGCTGGCGACGCCTCGGAATCCCAGCCCAGCTGCTGGTAGCACCTCAGCACTGGGGAAGCAAGCGGCAATACGGGCGCCCTCCTGAACGTGAGCGAAACCGCGCGTCAGGGACGGCCAGGCCGGGCTGGGCGGTGTGCGGGGGCACGGCGTGCCTTGCCCGGGAGGGAAGCTCTGCGCTTCTGTTGCGTGGCTGCAAGGGATTGTTGTGAAGCGCTGTTACTAGATGCTCGCCACGAAGAGAGGGGAAACCGTTCAAGAAGGCTTCGTGGAATTGGGATTAAAATACCATATTTTGACATAGGGGTTTTGTTAATTTTGTTTTGAAGAGGTGTTCTCGACAGGCGGTATTGTAATAATACTTAAGAGCTCAATCTTGTGGTGATTTAACTTAATTGTCGAAACTGATAGGCACATTCTTACAGGAAAGTGCCACGATGCTACCTTTAAAGATACTGTATAGGCATTTATTTTAAATAAAGAGTATGTTATATCATCCTTCTTTACCATTACAGCCTACTGTGTGCAACTGAGTAAATGCAAGAATGTATGGCAAGCCAGGCAGTCTCAGTGCAACAGTAGATAACATGTATTTTCATATCAAATATGTTTCTAAATTTTAACTAATTAATCGTTACAGTAGTACTGGTAAGTATTATGACTAGGTTGCAATCAAGGAAAGAGAATTCACCTTTTCAAAAGCACGTATGACCAAGATATGGTGGACCTGAGAAATACTGAGCAGCCACTGCTGCCAGTCATTTTTACGAGTCAGGTATGACTGTTTACACCTATAAAATGAAGGAACCAAAACAAGTAATTAGCTTCTAGAAATACTTTGAATGATCCCTCCAACTTCACAGAATAAGTCAGTGGTAAAATTGAAATTTAAATATGTGGACATACGCAGATTGGTATACACACAAATTGGCAATTTTGTATTTCTAAGAAATAAGTTTGTATAATCTAAGCAAATTCCTTTTACAAATTTTACATAGGTTCTTGCTCTCTAAACTTTTATAGTACCATTCTTAAACAAAACACAAAAACTCCTTTTTTTTGTTCAACTAGATCTGAAGGAACAAAAATCCCTCCAACAATCCAGGAGCCTTAACAGACACAGATTTCTTAAGTTGCTGCCCTGTATCTTGTGCATCTTTTCCTTTTTGTGCTTACACTCATACTTGCTTTCGCTTCTGCCAAGCTGCCAAACCAGATGGGAAGGACAAAATGCTGTGTCTTAAACCTCTAACACAACTGGTAAGCTTAGTGGAAGGAGAATGTGAAGGGAATGAGCCAGAGAAGAAGATAATTTTATTGAGACTACTTAATAGACCGTTATAGCCAAATATGTATTTTAGTGGTGGCTAGTGAGCAAAGCAACGGAGTGGGAGGTTCTGAAGGCCTATTTGTATCTGTAGTTGACCCTAAGAATGGAACACATAGACATTGCATTGGTACAAAGCAACAGTTTTACAAGCAGAGACATACGCTCTGCTTTCCTGTCTAACCAGCTGGTTTAATAACTTCTTTCTGGAGTGTTCATTGAAAAGTAGACATGATTATTCAACTGAGCAATAGAAAAAGGGTTTAGATAATAACCAAGAACTTGTACATCAGTCAGTAATTGAGAGGAACATTTACTTGTAAGAGAATGTTGGATAGCATGTGGGATAACTGGTGATCTTCTGTGGAGGTTACGGAGTCAGGAAGTGACCTTGGAGATATCAAAGTATACCATGGAGCAGAGGAGGACTAACCATAGAGCAGGAGTTTAGCAAAGCAAGGATGACTTGGCAATATGCAGATGCTAACCAATGCTGCCATATTATGGTTATATGTAACCAGTAGCAAAGAGACATGTGCTAGAGAAAAAGTATATAAGAAGACACTTGTAGTTAATAAAGAGACTTGAATTTGCTGCTTCACCATAAGATGAAACCTGTGCAGTGTCATTTGCGTGCCCCAACCGCGACAATCTTCAGTTATAGAGTCCCTTTAATTCACAGCGGATTCAAAGATCACAGACAACTGTCCTGTAAAAACAAGAGGGGAAATAGATTCCTACTTGGCAACAATGAGGTAAGTTGAGAGGTTTTTTAGACTAAAGTAATTGATACTAATATTTTCAAGCATGCTGTATGCACTGTGGAAGAAAAAGATCAAAACGTCTGTGCAAAACCACACAGATACTCGCAAAGGATTTGATGGGGCTGTCCTTGATCACTTAATTTGATCAGAATTCCATGCAGAAAGCCTAAAAATTACTAATGGAGTAACATGAGTAATACATACAAACAAGTAACTGCTTAATAGTAAGCTTAGAATATTCATGTTATATATAATTCATACTAATCTTGCAAGTTAATTACAAAGAACAGATGTGGATGACATGTGATTTGAGGTGCAAACTATGGAATGCAGTTGCTTACTGGATCCTGCTGAGTTATAGTTTATGAATGTCTGGAGAACTGGGAGTGCTACCTAAGAGGCTTGAATCTTGGGCTACCTTTGTAGGAGCTGCTTTTTAAGAGCTCCTTTTTAGCTCCAAAATCAGGAGGATCCCGAAATGCTTTATACTAAGGCTGCTCCTCCAGTTAGCTGATACATAGCACCTAACATGTGACATTTCCAGTTTCTGCTGAGTTCTGGATTTAGCAGACCAGCTTACTGATATTGCAGTATTTCTACATTACTCTATTTGGCATGTGTCTTTCACTCCAGCTTTATAGACTCAGTTACTGTGATCAGAATCATGGTTTCCACATTAATAACCATTATTGAGCAGATATATAAGCTGTTGACAAAATGCCCAGCAAATCAGTGATTATTCATTCTGTCTATGATGCCTAAGCAATGAAAAAAGAAAGAGCATTTTATTTTCCCCTCTCTGCTGGAGCTCTTGAGGAGGCACCTTCTCTCCCTTTTGTTTGACAGCCAAGGGAGAGCTCCTGCAACACTGAATATACAAGCTTTATTTCTAATTTCAGCTGGATGGGTTTGATGAGGCATGTAAATGTTCAATCAAAACTGCAGAGTATTTGGAAAATAAGAGATGATGAACAATCTAGAATTAAAGAATTACTCTAAATAAATTTTCACAAAACAACAAAATTCAAAGTTAACAAAGTTAAAAGTAAACACTAGAAATTGAGTACTGTATCTGTTTTGATAGCTGAAAGTAATTGATCCAAGTCCAAAAATCCTCCTTATTTGTTTACTTAAGCTACTTAATATAGTGCGAGTTTTGCTCTAGCAATGGAGATACCTGTATGTGGAATTAATTACTTTTC
Source organism: Bucco capensis (assembly GCA_013396975.1). Lineage (NCBI taxonomy): Eukaryota > Metazoa > Chordata > Aves > Piciformes > Bucconidae > Bucco > Bucco capensis. The sequence goes on from VWZO01017231.1 coordinate 169,434, forward strand.
CTTTCCTGTTACTTGTTTTAAAGGTATTTGCACTTCTGTAAGCTTCCAGGAAGAGTTATGGGAATCCGCTTACTACGCTTCACTTCTGTGGTGATCATTGTCTTACTTCTTGTGGCAGGTGCTTTAACAGCTTTGCTTCCCAATATCAAAGATGACAAAATGCTAAATTTGAAAAGGGAACCAAAACTCCAGAGTCAATCTGCCTTGGATTCATTTACTCTTATTATGCAGACATATAATAGAACTGACTTACTGCTAAAGCTTTTAAATCATTATCAAGCCATCCCCCATCTACATAAAGTAATTGTGGTGTGGAACAACATTGGTGAGAAGATACCAGAGGAAATGTGGAATTCTCTGGGGCCTCATCCTGTCCCTGTTGTCTTTAAAGTTCAAACTGTAAATCGCATGAGGAACAGACTCCAGAATTTTCCTGAGCTGGAAACAAAAGGTAATAAGGACTTCATATCACTATTACTAATATTATTTTCATACTTAAAATCTGAATGCAGAAAGAGAGATGGTTTGAGTTATACTATGAATAAATCCATGGATCTGTAGGGCCACTTGGTAGAATGCTGGTAGTACAGAAGAAACCTATGTTATGGTATCAGATGCACACCACCAGCAGGGCAGAGGCTACCAGTTAAGAGCGAGGGAAAAAATAGAGAAATGTCAAATACATTTCATGGGCTTTTGCAGCTGTGTCTCTTCCATTTCCTTTATCAGGCATACATAGTTCAGCCTCTCTTCCCTTTATAGTGTAAACAAATACATGGTGCATGTATTTGTTCAATCTCTGCATTAATTTGTGTTTAAGTAATCTGGTAAAAAGTTCATTTAATCTGTTCACTTCAAGACTAAATTCTCAAGCATGTTCTGCTCTTCAGAGAAACTCCCATCCCCAGCTGTCTGGCTTTCTATTTCAGATTATGCCTCCTTTTAATGAGTATTTTCCCCAGTCCTTTGGCTATTCATTGAAATATTCTTCCTAAGCTCTTACCAGGAGAAGCACAACAATAAATCCTGTTTGTTTCAAGTGGAAAAAAACCCCATATGTTGCATTTTACACACCTCACCTTATTTATGATTAGTAAAGGTAATTCTGTTTACTGCCCCCTTCGTAAAATGCCTTGCTACTCAAACCCCATGACTTCAAGGAAAACTGTAGAAACTTCAACTTCTCAAGTGTTTTATTTACTGTGCTAGGATTTATGCTGACTTACTTAAAAGATTTGATGCATCTGGAGTTTTGATCTAATTTTTGCCTAAAATTTAAGGCAAAGGTTCTTCCTTCTTGTAGGTAAATATTTTGAATGTTGCCTGTGCAATTTATTAAGCTTATTTATTTAGAACTTCCACGTAGTGAGGTGACCGGTATAGGTGTAATTTTATACTAAGAATCCCTTATGAATCTTACACACTAAAAACAGCTTCTAACTATTTTAGTTTTACTTTTACACAAGGTTAGTAGAAATTTAAGTTGCTTTGCTAAACACTTGGAAGTTTTCCAACACCCATCTCTCCAGATGATGAAAGGTTTCTTAGTTTTGTTACAGCCTGGCAAATAATCTTGAGATTTAGGTTTGCCTCCAGTTACAACAAAGCTGCTTTAAAATTTAAATGTGTTTTCTCAATCCGCTTTCAAGGAGTTACAGTTCACTTCTGCAGTGGTTATAGAAGTTTCACAGCTAACTTGTCAAATACTGTGCTGCATACTCTCTGTATCTATTTAATCTTTTGATAAGTTTTTCTTTCTTTTCTTCCTTCAGCTGTTTTAATGATGGATGATGATACACTAGTCAGTGCTCATGACCTTGCTTTTGCCTTTTCTGTTTGGCAGGTAATGGTAATATTTTGCACTTTGGCAGGCAGTATTTGTGAGTTACAATTGATATTAATGGTTTTAATTAGAGTAATTTTGGATCGTAATGTTTGACCATTGATTTTCTAGCTGTGAAGTTAAATTTTAAAAGGGTTGAAGCATTGAATAATAGAAACTGCAAAAATATTCTTCAGTAGTAGCTATACCTGTAATCTCTAACTTGCAAATTTTTAATTCGTACATGAACACTGAAGTGCTGACTACTGAATTGATAGTAAGCTGCAAACAAAAGTTTGGTTCTTTTCTCTCTAAGAGAAATAATCAGTAGACTTATTTTGAGTGCCAAATACACAGCTGCAAATTGTGGATAGATGTTTCTTGGCAATACATGATACAGAATAAGGCATATTTTGCCAGTTTTGTAAAACTCTGTTTAACTGCAACATCTATGCAGATCAAAGGACCATATGCTGACAGTTTCATTCTTGCCTGGCAATAACCTTGTGCTCCTTTTGTTTAAAAAGAGCATCAATTTCTTCTGAAAAATAACACCCATTGTCATTTCACTGTGTGGGCTTTGTTTTGATTTTTAAAATTTCTTTCTCTTTCAGCAATTTCCAGAGCATATAGTCGGATTTGTTCCTAGAAAGCACATTTCTACTCCTTCAGGTGTATACAGTTATGGCAGCTTCGAGTTGCAAAACCCTGGATTTGGAAATGGAGATCAGTATTCTATGGTTCTTATTGGTGCAGCATTTTTTCATAGTGGGTATTTAGAAGACTTTCAAAGACAGCCAGAAGCTGTTTTTGCCTTAATAGATGAAACTCAAAATTGTGATGATATTGCCATGAATTTTCTGGTAGCTAAGCACACTGGAAAGTCTTCAGGAGTGTTTGTGAAGCCAGTTGATATAAGAAACTTAGAAAAAGACACCAACAGTGGCTATTCTGGAATGTGGCACCGAGCAGAGCATTTGTTACAGAGATCATACTGTGTAAATAAATTGGTTAATATTTATGATGGCATGCCTTTAAAGTATTCTAATATCATGATTTCTCAGTTTGGTTTTCCTAACTATGCCAACCATAAAAATAAAATGTAAGCCAATGAATTTCAGGAGTTAGATGTTAAATAACACTCAGTGAATTGTACTGAGTTCAAGGAGAGAAGAAGGTATAATTACTGCATCTTGGCCGTCCTTATTTGTAGCCTCCGAATTTTTTTCCAGATGGCATTTTATGGTGTTTTTTTCTTTCCTTATTGATTCTCCAAGGTAAGTTCTGAGAAAAGTTAAAGAATATATACTAATGTTTAGCTGTGATAAAATCATCCTCTTTCCTTAAAACCTGCGAAGCTGTTAGAATTAGTTAGTCCAGTTCTTCAGAAACACACAGACATAAATGCACTCCTACCTTTCAGTGCTTCTGTTTTGATTTTTTTTATTTTAAATCTATGTATCTAGTCAAATGAAGTCTAGGTATATTTTTGATAGTTTTATGTTGAGATGCTTCCTTACCTTCCCCTACCTCTCCTCACCTCATCCTAGCCAGTTCCCAATGAAACTATAGAAGGCCTACAGCAAACTGTTGGCCAGGCTTCTAGACTCCTGTACAAAACCCCTTTGAAGTTTGTATATAAGCTATTCTGTATTCTGACATGTTCCTGAAGCTGCTATGAAAGCAAGCCAGAAAAAGAGTAGCTCACTTTTTTCTCAGTCCTAAAACCATTGTCGACAATATCTACTGCTGCTGAGATAGTGGAAAGTGATCTCTGAGGTGACTTTTTTTCCTATTATTAATTTGCCTAGAGTTGCTGAAACGTAAGCAGCTGAAAGGTAAAACCTTGCCGCTGGAAATGTAAGAAACATGAATACATGAATACAGAAGTTACATAAGCAGCCAGAAGAAATAGATGTGATGTTACTTATTAATACTCTTAGTACTTGACTTTTATATTTTGCATGTACATTGTTAGAAAAACAAGCCCAAGAAAATCCTCACCTTTTAAAAATATTGTTTACAATTCCTAATGAGAGCAAGGTATTCTGCATTTTGTGTACATTTTGTAATATTATATGTCTACTGTTTTTTTAACTACTCTTTCAAATGAGTATTTTTTGTTTTTCATCATTGTTTTCGGTAGCTATTGTAACAATTAAAATGTGCAATTAATGGGTAAAGCGTTGTAAAAAAAAAAAAGTGATTTAAGGTACAGTGATATTTGACAGGGCTGGACTATTATCAGTCTCTGAATTCCCTGGCTTCATCCATAGCAAAACCAGAGCTATTATTAACAGCTTTTGTTAGATTGTGACTCTATAGTTCTGGAAATGTGTTAAAATACAAAGGACAAACCTTTTCCACTGCAGTTACAGTACTTTTTTTGTGGTATGGAGGAAAGTACAGAAGACAATTATTTTCCTGGACCACAGAGAGGAATCAAATCTGGTATCCAAAGTAGATTTAGTTTCATCAGCTTTTAATTAATTCTTAGTATCAGTTCAAAGGTATCCATGGGCAATCAATAATAGCTAATACCTAGTGCATGATTTTATATTTTTTCGTAGTAAGTTATCCAAACAGAAAGTGGTTGAAAAATGTAACACATTCTTTACAGCAGGGCCAGTGCTGGGTATGGTTCTTTGGGTTTCTTCCCTTGAATCAGTGTTAAAGGATTTGGATTCTGTTCAGTGAAGTCTTCCTAGTACTTTTGTAAGATTTAAAGGGCAAAATCTCGACTTCGCAATGTAAAGTTTCCCTAATTGTGTTGTAATAGTGAAAAGTAGATTTTAATTACTGTACTGTAGTGGTAAGTACTATACAAACAGGTCTGTCATCTTTCCAGAAATGCAACTTTCCTAGTGGTTGTTTACTGCATTTCATTTACCTACTGGTCTTCTGTAATTTCTGTTCTGTGCAGTAACAACTATAATGGTGAAGACTCACAGATGTTACTTACTTTAAAATGTGAAATGAACTATCAACTCAGCCAAATCTTAGTATTAGGTTCTTTGCTGGGGGCAAGGAGTTGATTTAGGTTGCTGGGGTTTTTTTTGTTCTTCTGTATCAGTGAAAGAATGAATAGAAATTATACTGGTAAATTTGATTTGTACCATTGTCAAATAAAATACATAAACCAGATTTGCGATATATTTCTTTTCAGGTTATTGACCAAGTTTTTCAGTGTTAGATGTCTAAAGTAAGCTCATAGTTTGCATACAGATGAGCAGCACCAAGATTTTGTAAAAGAAACGTGTACTTGTTGTCACATACACTCAATTTAGGTAAGGCCCATCAAAAACCACAGCGTTTTAAACAGTTAAATTGCAAAGTCAAAGGTAATACTTCAGATCTAGCCATAACATTCATTGTGCTTAGGGACCAAAAGCAGTTTATTTTTTTAAAGGCTTATAACTTTTTATCTCTTGATAATTATGAAAGTGCTGTAAGATTCTTTAATGAAATATATTACTTTCAACAAAATAATATGCATGTGATAGTTAAGAGATTACCTAGATGTCATTTGGAAATATTTTGGAATCTTACCAGGTTCATCACCACCTCTGAATATTCTGTAGAAATTAATGTTTATGCAACACAGCATTTTTAAAAATGGTATCTAAAAGATTAATTTCAAAACTTCTTGAAAAAATCAGGACATAGTCTTAAAATGATGCAACAGGACTATGAGTGCTGCTTTATATAGAATTCAAAAATGCCACAAGATGTCACTGTAGCCTTGATAGCTTCAAATGTTAAAAATAATAATTGGAATTGATTATACAAACAAAATTGTATGAAGTGAAAACATTCTTAAAACTAGCATTTTACATGGTGAAATTCATTAGATAATCCCATGAAAAGCTATGAGACAAAATACTGGAACAGAAAAAAAAACATGGAGGTTATTTTGTAGATATTTTTACAGGGAAGAGAAAGAGTAAAAAGTACTTTCTGTGCTTACAAAGACTGTAGCATATTGCCACATGGAACCAAAACCACATTTGTTATTTTTCAATAGGTATATAACCAGTATATAAACAGTGAGTCTTCAGTTTTTACTTTGCCTCCTAGATTCACTAGCCTAGGTAGATGGATTTACAAATAACAAGCTTGTAATGCAAACTATGGAGCTAGGGATTCTAGATACTGGAAAGCTAGCCTGCTACTCTGCTCCATCTTTGCTTTTGTCACCTGAGGTAGCTTTGTTAAATCTAAAATGAGAGATCAATGGATTTTCTTGAGAACTACATTTTTTTCAACAACTTTTAACTCAAAACTTCCACTATAGTTCAAAGTAACACATTTCTGACTAGGCTTATACAAACTCTTCTCAAGCAGAATGCAGCACAGACTTAGAAATTGTTACATTAAATTGTAGTGAAAGTTTTGAGTAAAAAGTGGTGTTAAAAAAATTGTAATTCTGGAGAAAATATATTGATATCTCAGTATATGTCATCCCTTACAGAATTGCTTATAAATAAAAACAAATTTAGTTAGGGGTTAAATACAAGTCAAAGCCATATAGAACAATATAGGAAAAGATAAACACATCGATTTCAATGAAAAGCAGATACCCTCCAACAACCTGCATTTAATTTGCTGTTGCAGAAGACTACTGTCTCAGTCTTGCAAGTATTTTGTATGACATAGTATTTACTACTGAGAATGAGGTTTCTTACCTAAGTTCACAGGCCCAGGCCGAGTCATATTTAGGAATATTAGTTCTGGAGCTATGAAAAAAAGGAAAACAGAGCAATCTAAGAACACAGGTGAGAGTTACTGGACCCCATAGGAAAAAAATAAATAAGCAACTACAAAACAATAGCACAAGTATTTTCTGTAGTACTTCAGCATATTTGCAAGGCTTTAAAGATTATCCAGTGCTCATAACACTAGATTAAAAATTGAAGAATCAAAAGTGTTTCACACTTCAATTGAACCTCTGCTACAAACACTAGAATTAGTTATATGAACTGGTAGTTACAGTAGGTAGTTTATAGCATTAGGAAAATACGGTGATAATAATGTAGACTACAGGGCTGTGTATTTCTTTGTATTACAATGTCTTTGTAAGGTGTTTCACAGGTGGATTTTTTTTGTTTTGGGTTTACAGCTTTTGCAAATGAACCACCATAAAGTCAATAATTCACTTCTTTAAAACATCAAGCTCAAGTCATTTTGTGTAGTTTTACGACAGCCTTAGAAATATGTGTGAAACTCTTCATCGCTAGATGGCTTCTCAGGAAGAGCAACAGGCCGTAGCTGGAACCAGTGCCTCGCCCCTTTCTGTTCGCAAACTGCTTCCCCGAGATCCTGCTCCCTTCAAACGACACTGCCCCGCAGATACAAGTCCTAGATTGATAGCAGGAGGGCCCAGAGCTGACAGCGGACTACACACGAAGTGCCCGCGCGTGCCGCTGAAGGGGGCGCAGCTCCAGAGGCACGCTTGGCAGCAGCCCACCTTTAACTAGGCACCGCTCGCTCATTGGCTGAAGTCTAACGAAGGCAGCTTTTCATTGGCGAGCTGATTTTCTATCGTGCTAAATCGTGGTGCAGACCCGGCCAGGTGGGGTTTTGGGTGCGTAAGTTTGTGAGGTGTAGAGAGAGTGCTCCGCCGGTACAGTATTTCTCCGTTGGGGCGGCCTCGGGCCCAGCCTGCGTGGCTTGCTCACCTTCATGCTGAGCTAGACCTGCGCTGCCTGAGGTATTGGCTCAGGTTTGCTTCTGCCACCTCAGGTCCCGCGAGCTGTAGCTCAAGACCCGCTCTGTCTCCGTGGGGCGTTTTGTCGCGGGCTGCTCTCAGGCAGAGAAAAGAGCGCCGCAGGGAGCAGACAGCCCCGTGCTCCACAGGGATATGGGCGTGAAAGCGAGGCGGAGGCGGAGCGGTGCCGAGTGCAAAGCTGCTGCCTGGCGGATCAGGGGCGCTGGCGGGCTGCCTGCCTGCCTGCCTGCCTGGTGGTTATGCGCTGTGAGGCGGAAGGCGGGACTGCCGGACGGGGTAGCTGGGGGGAGGAGGCGGAGGCGCTGGTCACTAGCACGTCTCGGCCTCGGGCCAGGCGAAACAAAGACTCGGTAACGCTGTTGCTAGAGCGCCGCTGGTCGCCTGGTAACCGCTCGCTGTCTCTCTATCCGGGGGCGTCTCCCGGCTGGGGGCGGGGTGGAGTTGAAGTCCCTGTGGGTGCTTGCCTGCTCGCCCGGCGGCTCTCTGTGTCCCGGAGCTAGTGCTCGTCTCCGCTCCCGCCCTTATGCGGGCTGCGGCAGCGGCGCTCCCAGCAGCGGGGCTCCGGGCGGGCCGCCCCTCCGAGCAACGGGTCGCTTCCTAGCGAGCGGGCCCCGGCCCCGCCGGGGCTGCCCGGGAGCGCCATGAGTTCAGAGCCGCCCCGCGCCTCGCTGCTCCGCGCCCTGTTTAAGATGGAGCCGGCGGCAGCCACCTCCGAAGTGCTGGGGGGAGCCTCGGAGTTCGTGAAAGGTGAGAACGGGCCGAGGAGCCCTTTCTGTCCCTGGCCGCGGGGGTCCGGCTCGCTGGAGCCTCCCTCAAAAAGCAAACCGGCTGGATGCTTTCCCGTCCTCCTCATTTCCCTCCCCCGACTCCGTGGGGCTTGCTGTGTGTCTGGCTCGCCTTCGGCCCCCTTTGCCTTGCGGTTTTCGCGAGCTAGCTGCTTGTCCCTGGGCTGCTCTGGGGCACGCCTAAGCAGTTCCTTCCTCCTCTCTTTTCCGGTAAGAAGCGGGGCCGGCACCTGTTGCTATGTGTTGCTGCACTGTGGGTCCTGAGGGGTGCCCGGTCGGTCAAAGACGGCTAAGGGAGTTCTTGTGGGCAGGGCCCGCGGGTGAGCGGGTACTTGCGCTCCCGCCACTGCTCACGCAGGAGAAAAAGGATCAGCGGTGCGGGTGCCACTCCCGGGCCGCGGCAGGGCAGGACGGGGCTGCGGCGTGACAGCCGAGCCGTGGGGAAGTTGCAGTCTGTTCTGTCCATCTGACGCTCTTGCCTTAATGTGTCTTTCAGATCGGTTGTACTTTGCTACTTTACGAAACAAACCGAAAAATACCGTAAATACACACTACTTCTGTACTGATGAGGAACTGGTCTATGAAAAGTAAGTGTTGTGATCTGTTGTGTGTTGCATATTCAAAGTGACAACCTGGAGATTCTTCCCAACACACTTTAATACTATATAGAATATTTTTGCCCCATTTAGCTACTTGCACAAAGAATGAGCACAAAGTTAGCCTCAATATATTTATACATTAGCTGAAACTAGTTTAACAAGATCCCTATTTAAGAAAAAAAGCAAGCACAAAACCAGCTCTGAGGCCAGTTAAATGGCTTAAACTGTGGTTGAGCTAGGGGAAGGATATCTGAGCTTTATAAGATTTGTTTGCAATTTGGAGAGGATCTCTTAAGACTAATTACATGTTATTAAATGGAAGAATTAAATACAAGATTGTTCCATGTATTAGTACCAAACAACAATAGTTTGTCTTCTATGTATTTTCTTATAGAGTATGAAGTGATTGCCTCTTACACAGAAACATAAGAATGCAAAGCTTACATGTGCCTTTGAAGAACATCTGCAAGTTTTGGTTTTTTTAAAACAAGTCTCCAGAAGGTTTTAAGATAACACTTCCTGCTGGCTTTTGTAGCTTTAGGACAGCAGCAGAAGTATTTTCTGTGCAATAGAAGCTTCTTGTGTTCGGAAGACACTGACAACATACAGAAGTTAAAGAGTGAAAGTGTTTTTAGTTATGAATACTATTAAAGGACATTTAAATGCAGCAAACAAAGTAATTGCACTATGCTCTGGTTAAAAATCACTCTGCCATGTGTTCCCAGATCAGCTGTTTAATGTGTGATGATACATCTAGCCACTTGACAAGGGGTTTACTACAGCACAAGGGAAACAAAAAACTTGGTCTTACTTCATAACTTTCTTTCAATATGAGTTGAAGAACTTGTGAGCATCAAGCATTTTTCCAGTGACTTCAACACTGCTTCTGTGAAGGTGTAAACCAATATTCCTTGGTTTGTAGCTTAGTTTCTATGCACAGCTAACAGTTTTAAGGTTTCTTTTCTACGTGTGTTTTTGAGTCTGTATTATCTTGAGCTGTGTATCTTCTACAGGAGCTCCCAATGATTTGTTCCCGAAGTTGACTTTTGCAATTTTCTTCTTGGATTGGGAGGAGGTTCTGTTGTGATCATTAATTAACTTATATTGGAAGGGACCTCAGGAGTACCCTAGGGTAAGGCTGACGTAATAGTAAAAGCAGGATTCAACTGGAGAAGGTCCTGTACTGTATGAGTATGTTCCCCTTTCTGTAGTGAAAGAAAACTTTGATCTTGTATGTCTTCTAAGACTTACGTGTTATGCTTGACCTGAAGTATTGTTTCTAATTCTTAATATGGTTCTAGGAAGGGTAGAAGAATCTTATGTGGGATTTGATGTTGGGTATGGGAAGGATATAGTGCAGTTCTGTACTGTTAGTTACAGATGAGTGTACAACCAAAGACTGTAACTGGAGTATTTTGTGTGAGGACAGTATCCTTAAAAATTTAAAAAAATAAAAAAAAGACTGAGAAATTTGGGGGGAGGAGAAGTAATTTTCTTCAATGTGTGTAAAAGAAATTCAGTAAATATACTCCTTAACCCAATTACCTGTTAACTACATACCAGGGTGTAATCTGATACCAGGTATAATTACATGATAATGGAAGGAAGCGAAGTTTCCTTTGTCTTCTAGGGCACATCTATAGATTTTTTTTAATAGATTTTTAGACTTGTAACTCATGGTGTGTTTTTTTTATTGATAGTTCCTAATCTATTTGAGGTAGAATTAAAGTGACAGTTACCAGGTGGTATGAATTAATTTTATGTAATAACCTAACTCATTTACATAACAGTGCTAAACTTCCTCTGATATTTGTGTTGCAGCATCCATCACTATCAGTGTATGTGATACTTGGTAATAAAACCATGCCTGATTTTATTTTTTTTTCTTCTGTTTTGTCTTATTCCCAAGCAAGTTTGTTGTCCCAGGGAAGTAAAAGCAGGTGTCAGTAGGGTTACAATTTGATCTTTTTTTCCGATGTCTTTCTGAAATTAGAAAGCTATAGGCAAAATGAGGAATAGGATGCACGTCTCTTGGTCCTTGAAAATACTCATTTTACTATAGCTTTCTTGTGCTCATCAGAGAGATTGGCATCAGTCTGTTATGTTTCATAGGCTGCACAGCAAAGTGAGGGGCCTGACATCAGGGCTTGTCTGTAAGTAACTTTAATATACCAGATAGGATCTTCTGCTCATTTTCTCAGGAATAAGAAAGTGATTAGAAGTATTTGTTAACATGATAGCAAAATAAATATTTGGAAGTGAGTTTTGAAATTCTGTAGTTCAGAACAGTGGTTTCCAGAGCCTGCATTCAGAATGGCCTGCCCATGGTGTTTTTGCTGATCAGAATTTCATGGCCACTTATGGTTTTTAATCCAGTGACTTGTTCAGGTTGTTACAAGGCAGAGGATAAGAAATTTCTGCTTGGACATTAAATCTTCAGCACCTGTGATGCATGTGTAGTTTTGTTTCTACAACTGTTTATTGACTGAATTTTGTTTAAATGCATCATTTTAGTGACGAGACAGAGATACTTTGTGCGTGAAAGTAAACTGGTTTTCTTTGGGCTGTTATTCTGTTAACTTTAGTGTAGCTCTTAGGTGTAAAGTTACAGAAGTTTATTTAGCTGACTTTGTGTCAGTTTGCTTTTATTGAAGCAATATATGATCTGAAAACTTTTGGAGTTTTCTGATGAGAATGTACTTGCTGTCTGATTAGAGAGCATAGTACTTAAAAATTGCGCTGCCTTGTTTCTTTTCCTTCCTCCCTGTTCCTGAAGAGACAGACATAAGGAAGTAATAGTGTACATTAATAGTACACCCCATTTTTTAAACAAAACAGCTGTAGCTTTAGATCTAATGGATTTGGAAGTTTTGGTCTGATAAGTGCTAACTTGCTTTGCAGCTTGTCACGTGATATATCACAAAATTGTACGCAGAATGTGGTTATGTAATACTGAGTACTTTAGCCTTCGGTTTTCACTTGAAGTTGTCAGCTGTTCTAATGAATTCATAAGTCTTATTTAAACAATCATACTTTTGAAAATAATAAAGATACTTTAATGCTTTTAAGAACATCTCAAATGCTATCTGACTAGCAACTCTCTACAAAGAACTGTCAATATTTTAGTTAAATTTGCTGCAATTTAACCTTGAACTTATTATGCTAGGGAAATGATGTGTGAATTCCTTAGCTGAGAAAACAAGAAACCTGAATGAATTTATCCACTTATGAATTCTTGTTTAATCTGTTGCTGTAAGATTTTGTCAGTCTTTGTAAAACTCTGAGGTCCCTCCTGAGAAAGTCTCCACTACTGCTTGTAAAGGAATACAATCTTTCAGGGTAATATAGTGCAGGTAACTATTACTTCATGAAAATGAGTTAATGAGAAATAATCCAAATTGATGAAGACTGTCATTTGGCAAACAGACAAGCCTTGCCTTGGCAAGACCTCAATTAATGAGTTAGGCACTAGTAAGAAGCTTTTTATTCTCTAAGAATAGTGTCTTTCATGTTTCACCTTTCAGTAAACAGATCTGGGTTGAGAATATACACTTGACTGGATAACTTGGCTTTCACATTTTTATCAAAGCAACTTTTAATGTCCTTTTTATTGTTGAGTAGTAGGAATCTGTTACTGATAAATTATAATGACAACATTCATAAATCATAATGTCTTTATTCAGTCATTTGTTCTTATTTTGGAGCTTTGGTATAAACAGCTCTTGCAGATCTGATCTTTGACATCTTGTGAACAGCTTTAAAAGTGATTAATATAATATTCTCTATACACCCTGTATTTTACACTGAAACTTTATTTAAAGCTATGGTATGCTACTTGCCCATTTTGTGGCAGTCTTGGTGCTACCTACTTTGAGTTCAAGCACCAGTAGAATAAGACTCTAAAATGCTTAGCTACAACAATATTAAATGAGTGTTATTTGGACTTTGACTTTTAGTATTTGTTTCCTTCACTGAATGTGTATATGCAACGAAGTTTCTCTTCCCTTTGAGAAGAATAAGCATTATCTTGTTTATTTTTACCTGGGCTGCTTTTCTGTGCCTATCTATTAACAGTACTTGCATAGGAAACCTGAACTTCTCCATCGTTCTGTGGCTCATACCATTTGAAAGGAAAAAGAAAACTTACACTTAGCCTTATTACAACGAACAGAGCTCCTGCTTCACACAGAACAGGGAGTTCCTTGTTCACATTAGTAGTTTTTAAAGACTTGAACTTGACTATTGGATAACCAAGATAACTTAGTAAGCTAAGTATTTAAAAAAAGTTAGGACATTTTCCACCTTCTTAATTCTGTCAGTGTACATACAGAGCAGAAAAACTTCATATACTAATACCAACTTTTGTATGTCCAATTCTTACAGATGAATATTAAGAATAATATTCCAGTTTTACTTTGTTTTCCATCTTAAACCAAGAGATTTAAAATCCACTACAAACAAAGTCAAAAGACCTGAGACCGGGGACTATAAATTTATCCTACGAACACAAGTTTATATTTCAAACTTGCAAAGTGCTATCCCCTTAACACATCTCTCTGCAGTCCAACAGTTTCAGGTGGGAATCTTCTATCCGTTTGTCCATACCTCTGCTGCTGTATCACAAAATTGCAAGTGAATGACAGTATAAAACTACTGTTCTGTTGTATTCATCTGTGAGGGGGAAAGTTTCAGGCTTCTGGGTAAAGTATAAATAGTGCAATTTATCTTTGAAATTTAACTTGATATCTTGGCCATAAATAGATTGACTGTGATGTTAGTATGGAGGTTATCAATTCATTTCAAGGTCTGCCAGGCTGTAATATTCCTTCCTTGACTACAACCAGGTTCTATCTAATAGTTCTACATATGAAAGCTCTTTATCAGTATTCTGCTGTATCAGTGGCATTCAAATGCTTAGTAAAACGTTACCTTAGCATTCAGAAGACATGCTCAAGGCTTGAGCTGGCTCATGGCAGCTTTGTGTGGCATCTCTTGAAACTGTAGTGAGAAACAGCTTGAGTTACTATCCTATAGAATTGTGGACTACATTTCTTTCACTGTTTAATTCCCTGGGAGTATGTATAGTAAGAAAGATTAGACCAATGAGCTCTTTATGGGCTGGCCTTTCTAGGTGTAAGATCATTCCTATGATACAATACAGCAAATATCTCAGGTCTTATGCTGTGAGAACTGATAGGAAGGAGTCATTCTAGAGTCTATTCTGAGAATACAGGTATAAGAAACACATACTCCTGCTTCTAGGTAGCATTATGATAATATTTTTGAGGTAGAGTATTTAAGTAATTAATATAGCATAGTCAGGTTTTGCTGCTTCTTAGTTTGAGAAGCATAAGTATAGCAAGTTTCCATGGGATGAGGGGGAAGAATAATTTAAGCTATCATCCATGTACTTGATTAAAACAAAATATAATTAAATGTGGTTTAATACCATACTTGCCTTCTGTTCCTCATACCTGATTTCCACCTCCATGGTGAATGACTCTCTCTATTAACTGGCTAAAGCTTAAGAGGCATGCTAATTTCTTACTGTGTATAAATGCTTATTAAAACATCTAGATACAAAGAAAGTCTATTACCTGTAAAAAAGATGGAAGTAAAATAATACTGAATAGATTGTTATCAGTGACTATAATATGATTTGTCCTTCCTTTTTTAACTTTTGCCAGATAAAATTACTTATTCAGATCATAGAATGGATTGGGTTAGATGGGGCCTTAAAGATCATTTAGTTCCAACCCTTCTGCCATGGGCAGGGACACCTTCCTCTAGATGAGGTTGCTCAAAGCCCCATCCAACCTGACCTTCAACGCTTTGAGGGAGGGGACATCCATGACTTCTCTGGGCAATGTGTTCCAGTGTCTCACTGCCATCAAAAAGACTTTCTTCCTAATATCTAATCTAAATCTGTGCTCTTTCAGTCTGAAACCATTACCCCTTGTCTTATCACTACACTCCCTGATAAAGAATCCCACCTTGTCTTTCCTGTAGGCCTTCTTCAAGTACTAGAAAACCATTATAAGGTCTCCCCAAAGCCTTCCCCAGACTGAACAAATGCAACTCTCTTAGCCTGTCTTCATAGGGAAGATGCTCCAGCCACTTGATCATCCATGAGGTTGACGCTGGCCTACATCTCAAGCCTGTCAAGGCCTCATTGGATGGCATCCCATCCCTCCAGTGCATTGACTGCACCATACAGTTTGCTGTCATCAGCAGACTTGCTGAGGATGCACTCAGCTGATTATTACTGGCGTGTCATTTCTTCCCTGTTGCCTGTAGTCTCCATTTTCCATCTTCTCCTTATGTTTAACTGTATGTCAAAACTCTGTTCCTAAGAAGAAAATCCTCTGGGTGAGTCAGGATTAAGTGTCTCTAATTCAAGTAAAAAAATGGCCTGTTATGCTAAAAATGAGGGTGTATATGATTAAACCCTTCTGTTTAAACATGTTGGAAGCTGTATTTAGTTCTAAGGATATAAATCAAAAAAGGGTTTTGTAGATCAAAGTTCATTGATTTCATTACAGAGCCTTCTGTTATCTTTCAGAGAATTCTTTGATTTGGAGGCTTTTAAAGCTCGTTTCACTTAGCTCTCTTTTAAAAAGGACATTCAAGTTTCTTGCAATTACAAGGTATTCAATAGAGAAAGTTAAAATTACACATGTAACAGCCTTTCTCCCTCATACCTATCACAGTGTCTTATCAAGTAAGCCAGTGGCTGATTTATACTGCTTAACATGGTGTTATGTAAATAACCTGGAGATTGCCAGTGTTGGTGTATGGTAATAATACCTGCGCAACAGTGACCAAAAGTACTCTTTTCTTTAAGGTTGTGTTTGTATTCTGAGAAATATCTTGTTTCTGCCATGTAAAACAATAGTAGTACCAGAGTCTTAAACACTGTTACTTCTGTGCCTCCCACCCTTAAACCCCCTTCCTGTGTTAAGAGAAGCACAGAATGATGGTAATAATAAGTGATGGAAAAGTACTTAGACTAAGATTGACATCTTCAGCTTGGAGATCAAGACTGGACATCAATAAATTTTTAATACCATTAAGAAATCCTACTTGGTTATTCTTCATAGTATTTAGTGATATTCTTAAGTAGCTGTAAAATCTTTATCTAGGATAATATTAGCATGGCTTAAAGGGAAATAGATCGTGTCTTGAAGTTTTTAACTTTGTAGTTTTGTCCAAAACCAGACTGGGTATCATGCAATGAAGAAAAAACTTCCACACATAGTGTGTATATGTAATGGAAAAGATAGTTACTGGAGCATCTTAAAATGAAGCTACAAATGCTTTCAAATTAGTTGTTACTGTTGTCTTCTTAAATGAATCACTAGAGGGCTTACCTCTTGTACCATATATATGGCTACTTCATCCCCCAAAAGTTACTGATTTGCAGCTTTAACTGTCAACAACATTCATGTTGCTGTTTGCTTAGCTCTATTGTATAAATAACACTTTTTTTTGTTCTTTTTCTCCCAGTTTCTATGGAGATTTTGGACCTTTAAATTTGGCAATGTTATACAGATACTGCTGTAAACTAAACAAGAAATTAAAGGTAAGCTTTGCTTTTAAACAATGTTCCTATATTTTTCTTTTGAAATTGAATTAAAATGTAGTATCCAGTTTGAAAGTGGTTAAGTGCTTGTTATATAGATGGTTACTACTAAGCTTTAAGGTTATTCTTTGTTCTGAATTCTTTTCCCTCTGAAGAATGGAGAAAATGAATATGCCCTCATTGTTGCTTAGCAGGTGAGGCACTAAAGGCTATGTTCACCTTCTTTCTTAACCTTACAGTTTTCAAGACTAGAGTAACAAAAACCCCCCCCAACCCTCTGGATATTTTGAGTTTGTAGCTATTGATGTGGGTATGTTAGTATGAATAACTGAAAAAAAACCCACCTTAAAAAAAAACAAAAACCCACACCCATGAACAAGAATGAAATATGGGCCCTGAAATCACACTATTTAAACTAAATCTCACTCAGTGGATAAGTTAAAACTTGTAAATCTCATTCTAATGAATAAAATGCTGCTTCTAATAAGTGTTATGGAAATGTGGTTTTACACATACAAAGGGTTCCTTTTTCTGTCTTACTTATGGAAGGGTAACTCACTATCAATTAATTTGTAGAAGCATTCTAATTTTCTTGCTTCCATATAGTGATTGTTGACTCAAGGCAGTTTTGAGTTGCTCATCGCTAGTGAGATAAAGCTTTGGTATTTTTGGCTACCGTGGTAGCTTTTTCTTTGACTGCAAAGTGTTGGCCCTTTCTTTCTAAGTTATCTGGAATCTGTAAATGCAGCAGTTAATTATGAAGATCACCATGACTGAATTTTGTTTTAACAACGCTGTCCTGTCCAAAGCACAAGCCTGATGTGGTTTGATGCTGGCCAGAAACTGAACACCTGGCAGTGCTCACTTGCACCTGAACCCTATGGGTGACTGGGGAGAGAAAAATTCTGATCTGAGATAGACAGTTTAAGCAGGGGAATAAAGTGGGCAGATGGGGCAGAGGGAACAAAACAAGTGGTGAAAAGGCACTCACCACCTCCCACCAGCACACCAGGTCAGTCAGTCTCTGAGAAACTGCTCTTTTAGAAAGATTGCTCCCCAGTTTTCTTGCTGAACATGTTGTTCTAGAGTGTGGAATATCCCTCTAGTCGGCTCTCTTGCCTACTTCAGCCTATATACTTTGGGAACAGAGTGAGAAACAGAAGACTTTGCTTGCAAAGCATCACTGTTTGACAGTAGCCAAAACATGTTATTAACACGTTGATGTCACAAATCTAAAAGGCAGCACCATACAGGCTTCTGTGGAGAAAACCAAACTCCTTCCTTTCCAGACCCAGTACACTGAGCACATGGCTTTAGACTTAACTTTTTCCTGTGAAAAAGTAATTTACAGTGTGTGTATAAAGTTTATGAATGGCAAGAAATGAAATGTTTTAATTCCAAATTATTAATAAATCACTTGTGTACAAATTACCAAGAAGACTTTTCACTGAGTATTACAGATTTAAAATATTAGACCTGTTACTGACAGAAGGGGGAAAATGGGTCAACAGATGTGGTAACATTGGCCACTGTTATGATGATTCCTGTATCAAAAATGACATTGTTTTGGGACTAATGTTAGCTGCACAAATTAAACCATTATTAAAGTTAATTAATGCTCTCTGCTGCTTCCAGGGGCATACTGACTTAGTCATGTAGTCTTGAGAGGAGGTTCTACAAATTGAGGACTTTGTAGAGTTGCTGTTACCTTTTTGCAAAAGAAGTGTCTAGTGAAAATTCACATTGCTTTGTAATATACAAAGTTAATTATGAGTAAAATCAAACTCAAGTATTTCTGAATTTGAGTGCCTGTGTTGATATTGGGAAAACACTGGAGTTGCCATTTTTGTGTTAACACTAAAGCTTATAAATACATTTCCTGGTTCCACTATACTATTCAAACACATAACCAGTGATGTTCACTCACTAGGAATCTATTTTTTTTGCCTTACTTAATGTTGTTTTTGGCCTTATATGAGTTCTTAAAGACCATAGAGAATACTTGCTTTGTGAAGTGGTTACTCCAGAGGAGAACCAATAATAAACCTACTATTCTAACTTTCACTGCGCCTATGAGAGCTAGAGAGATTAGTTCTGTTTTTTTCCAGGTTCAAATTGAGACAGATTGGTTTGGGACCTAAATACAATTTCATGTATCACCGTTGAAGTATAGCTTCATACTTTTAGAGTTGAATTACAACACCTTCAAACCTTGACCCAGGTACCAAGTTACAAGAACACAACTAATAAATACCTCAAGAGTTGAGTTTGTTGTTTTTTTGTTTGATTGGTTCTTTTTAAGTGATTTATTATTAAACAGGAATGTCTTTATAGTCTTTATTCTTGTTATAAGACCATCATTTGTGTTGAATGAAGCAAGCTGCTCATTATAAATGGCTTGTAATCGTGATGGTACAAAGATCATATATTACAATGGAAAAAATACAAGAAAGCCAAATTCAAAGTGAATTATTAATTCTGACACTTGCAGGGTTGATTTAGCAAACAGTGATGTCATTTTAATGTAACTTTTGTTGCTGCTGCCTTACTAGAGGCTGTTTTCAAATAGGTTAATTAAACTACTGATGCATAATCAAGAAGGGTAACCTGATACTTCCAAATTGTTGCACTATTACCTGAAATCAAACAGCTAAAGCTTGGAATACCACCGGAGTGGTATAGAAACTTGCACATTAATAGGTTCCAATCTGTTTAATTGGCACAACCCTTCGGGTAGGCCAGTACCTGCTGATGTCAGCTTTGTTCTTCTAATAGTTAAAATATGTGCCAGACTCTGTCCTAATTTAGATACTATATGCAGTGGGTAAGTGGGCTTGTAAGAACAAGGCTGTGAAGCATGCATCTCGTGTACTGTATGCCTAGCTACAAAAGGCTACTGCTGTTCAGCTTCACTAGTTAAGAATTACAAATTCACTTTCTACCCTTCTGCCCCTCGCCTTCTCATGTCTGTCCTTCACAAGAGTCAGTCACTGAGAGGATTTCTGAGGCCTGAACAAGTGTGTGTAAGACACAAGTTCATGACCTGTGACTCGTCTACAAGCAAGACATCGATACAATGAGCAACTGCAGCAGCAGAAGCATGATAATTCTCATGTTGCACCAGAGGGACATGTAGGCAGCTTGTGATCAGTCTTTCAGAGATAGGAACTGCTGATTTGACTAGTGACATGAAGAAAATCCTGCTGGGCAACCTGCTGCTTGCATACCCTTACATTAAGGATAACCATGCCCCCTGACCTGCAGCAAGAGTTGGCTGATAGGAAGAAAAGGGCACTACAGGTGCCTTTTTCTCTGGAAATTCAGCCTCTGCTGCTGGGTGTTTGGTGTTGCCATACTGCAACACTTTTGGGACCCTGAGGCAATCACAGTGCCTATGCCCAGATGCCTTCTGTCATGATTTGGTGCATGCCTGGTTGGGTGTGCACTTCATGTACCGCTCCCAAAAAAAATCTTTAAAAGAAGCTTGGCATAAAATATATTTGCAAAATCTGGTAGTTTTTGTGTGGATATGGTTTCTCAAATGGAATTTAAGATGGACTTTTTATTAAGTTTAAAACTTCTATGAATAGGAATGGGAGAAATGACAGCGTAAGATTTCATTTAGACAAACAAACGCCACAAACTTCCCTGCCAAGATTTTCAGCTATGTCTCTGTTGGGAGAATAGTTAGATATGGAGGCAGTTTTTCTGCTTGCCTCTTTCCTTTCTTGGAGGACAGGTGGAGAAGGAGAAAGGCTACTGGTTGAAATCTGCTAATGGCAGACTAACATTTTAAAGTAAACCATTGTAACTTTATGCTGACTGGTTTTTAAAAACAGTTAATAGTTCTGTTCTGAAGAGCTGAAGAGTTTATTCTGACATTCGTTTGCTGAGGAAGTTGGAGTTAAAGTAGTAGTTAGGCTTTACAGGAAAACCTTTCTGACCTTATTCTGTTTGTAGTGTTTTGATTGCTGATTGCTATGGAGATGATCTTGACTAGCCAAGTCAACAGCAAGAGAAATGCTCAGCTGTGCTGTCTTTGTACTTTTTCTTTGAATCCTTTTTTGGGAAAAAAAAATGCTTGACTAAGCAACTGTGATCCTTTTTTGAAACAAATACTTTTTTTTTCCTGTTTAAATAAGTCTGATTTCATAAAAACTACTTTAAAAAAACCCTGTGCTTTCTGTGTGCAGCCTTACGCAATCTCAATTCAGAAGCAGGGAAATCAGAGAGGGAGTATTGCTGAGATAAATGATACAAATAGAGAAGATCAAAGGTGGGAGAAGGACGGTTCTGGCAGGTTTATGATCTATGGGGTTAACGTTTCTTGTATGTGAACTATTGCTGCTGAATCACAGAGGGATTGGTTTTAATATAAATAAACTGGTGGGCATGCAGATGAAACTATACTAATTGCAAGCATCTCTTTTAGGACAGCTTACTTTTGAGGCAGGTCGTGTGTACGTGTTTTAATACATCATTTTCTATGAACAGTTTTGCCAGCCTTCTATTCACTGTTATTTATATATACATATTGCATATATATATGTAGTGTAGATATATAAAAATAGTATTTGCATTGATCCAGACTTGTTAAACCTAGTGCAATAATTTCTTGCTTGAGCAATATAAGTATATTAAACCATTTCCACTGAATAAAATACTGTAAAATAATCTGATAATTCTAAACAGGTATCAGTCTAGACCACAGTGGCACCTTCTAAGCCTGTCATCAAATTTCTGTGCAAGTGAACCTCTTTTGAGGTCTTCAGGAAACAAGTAATCTACTCTTAAAAGTTATCTCACAGTGAAAATGTGTTCTGGAACCCCATACAGTCAAAATTCATTTTATCACCTAAAACAAAAACCTGCTGCACTTTTCATGTAACCTCTGCTTTTAGTTCTGAAAATTGTCTTTAACTATATTCCTTTGGGATATATCTTGACAAGAGGCTGTTCTGTTATATTGTTAAATTCTGTCTTCTAGGATGTGTGAAACTGCTAAAATTTTCTTGCTGGTAAAGAAAAACACCTTTAGTGCTTCATAGCACATGCCTTAATTTTGTTTTAAAAGAAAGATTATTTGTAACTATGTTATTATATTATCTCTAACTATAGCTATTCTGTAGGCAACCAGTATTAAAAAATTACTCAAAGTTGCACATTATCTAAGGGAATTAAAGCTCTAATCCATTCAGGTGGAGCTCCGGAGCTGTAGAAGGAGTCACTTTAAAGAACTGATTTTAACTCTTTTCATTGAACCTAGCCAGAGGAATAGATTTACCTTATTAAATATAATCAGAAAATCAAGATTTTAAAAAATAGATTGTATTATTAATAGATTATGAGTAGTTGATAATATTAATGTTGAAAGTGTACTGAATTGAGAATTTGTGTGTTAACAGAGGCATTGCACTGACACTTCTGTAAAACTTGATTCTCTAACTTGTGTGCAAATAGAAAGTGGTTTGTTTTATAGGATTCTGAAAAGTAAAATCCTGATGCAGTTTTTCCTCTGGTTGCTATAAGCTTATGCTGTAAGCTGTTAATTAATTTCAGTTTTCAATTTTGTGTTTAAAAACTTTAATCAGGATGCAAAAAAAAAAAAATGTAGATTTTTTTCATATAGCAATGAGGCTCATAAGGATTACACCCTTATATTTTGAAAATGAAGCAATGAAAATGATATATTGCTTTCATTTAAATATTGTGTGAACTTTTAGGGTGAACTGTCACTTTTAGGATACTTAGGATACAAAATGATCTTACTACACAGAACTTACTTCAGGCTACCTAGCAGAATGTGCTTTTTGCAGTTTAAAATAGCATTTCAGGTGAACCATAAACTGTTGCAAAGAACTTCACTTTAAAGTAAGTCAACAAGTTATAATTGAAGTTCTGTCAGTGTTGCATAACTACTGTAATCTTATCCCACCTACACATCATGGGTGGAATTGCAGTGAGAGAACACTAAAATTAAAAAATTGAGGAGGGAGAAGAAAGGGGAGATCTTTAAAATACTGGTACTAGTTTTGTCAAGTTTTAATAATAATTGAATGCTTCACTAATGAAATAACTACTTGTGCTTTTTATATTTGCACATACACTGAGGGAGATGTTGCTGTTGATCTCAATATGCAGCTCCTTCCAATCAACAGCAGCCAGCTATCTGATGAATTGCAGTCCTATTTAGATATACTCTGTTGCATTAACTCACAGTCCTTCCACCTGTGAAAGTTGTGTGTAATAAGACTGGACTGGAATGTACAGTTAGCACTGCTATTACAGGTACTATTGGGGTGGGGGGAGAGAAGTAAGGTACTTGTTGTGACACATCATTTTTTCCCTGAGTTTATCGGCTATTCGGGGGAGTTTTTTTGAAAAATTTGATTCTGTGCTTAAAGCTGTCCTAAAATTTGCAAGAAATTTAAGATGAGAGTTGAAGTTTACAGATTTGTGGCAGTGAACTACAGTTGGCACTACTTAAATAAATAGAACACAGTTCTGCAGGAGTTACCTTATCTCCGACTCCCAAGTGTCATCAGTGTGAACCAAGAGTAGGAAAAGTACATTAAAATTGTCAAATTGGAGTTAAAACCTTAAGTTGGCTAAGAGTAGGACTAGTGTAAAGGCAGTTCATAAAATGGGCAATTTCTCAAAGTAGGAATGCACTTCAGATACTTAGAAGCAGAATCCACTATGTCTGTTAATGACTTCCTGGAAACTAATCATATGGTAGAAATCTGTCAGGAAAAACATGGCTGATAGTGTTGCAGAATATAATGAAAGTGTAGCAATTCATGAAGATAAAATAAAAGATAATGCAGTAAACTGCCCCACCTGCCATTTTAAAGTGACAATTTCATCTCTCTCTGGCTCTGCTGCGCTTTGTCGTTATTGCTCTTTTCTGATGCTTGTTGGTCTTGTTTTCAATGGGAGTTTTGTCCACAGGATTCTGACAGAGGCTTCTCTTCTTTCTAAAGAAAGAATAATTGCAAGTGTTTGTAGTTTTGTCTCTGCATAGCCCTTTTCTCCAGGCTTTTCACTTGTGCAATCATTTAATGTGTTTTTTTAATAAGTTCTTGCTGTCAAAGTTTTCTGAAGATGTCTGTCACCCTAGTTTTAGGTAGAGAGTGGTGTTTAACTTACAAAATGCCTGTAAGATTGATTGCTTCGGTTTTTTGTCTTCACAGAATAATGTGCTAAAGAGATTTAACATATAGAAGGGTGATTTAGTCTGAAAATTTCAGTGCCTTTAATCAATGCTTATAAGCTATTGTTCAAATATTTAAACTTGGGAAAAAAATCCAGTATTTTACATTGTACATTTTGATTCAGCTGCATTTTATAGGATATTTTCACACAGCAACCTGAGATCTGCCTTGATGTAGCAGTTGTTTCCCTGCACTCATCTACTATGTAGGAAAGCTGTTCATGTTTTTTTCTCCTTTAATTTTAAGAATCTTTCTGTAAGAATTTTTTCTGACTTATTTTTCATTTTGGGAATAGTGACTTTTAAGTATGCTCTTCTCTCAGTAAATATGCTGCCTGATTGTTGTTTTTTTAACAGTATTTCAGTCTATCAAGAAAGAAGATAGTGTACTATACCAGTTTTGACCAGCGGAAACGAGCAAATGCGGCATTTTTAATAGGTGCATATGCTGTAAGTATTATTTATCACATGGGTACTTCTAACATTCCTGTAAGAGGTATTTGCTGTGTGTAAAACAGCATCTCAAGGGATGCTCCTTTAGGGAGGTAGGCAGATTGTCATTTGATTCTTCTCTAAGCTGTCTTAGAAAATTCTACTGTACGAGTTTTAGGGAAGCCTTCTCTTTGGCACTTAACTCCATTTACTTAACTGGACAGGGAGTGGTTTGGCAGATCATGTTAATGTTTCCTGTCTTTTACTGCAGATATTGGATGTATTAGTTACTTTCCGGCTGGATAGTAAAATAACTAGCAATACTAGATAGGTAAAAGCTTTTTATTTCACATCTTTCTTCAAGGACCAGAGGCATAGTGATTATTGGGTGGATTTCTTTTCATAACCTACCCAGAATCATGGAAAAATTGAGGTATTTCAGCCTTCTAGTACTACAGAAAACATACAGTACACAGGGCTGTCTTAGTTATACAAGTCTAATTTATTATGATACGATATATAAATTTTGATAATCCCAAGATGACACTGGCACAGCCACTTGTGTGTCTTCATAGCAGTGTAGCTCAGGCTTCCATTTCATCTTCCTGCTCTACTGTCTAGAATTGGAGCAAGCTTGTAGAAAACTCACTCTTTGCAATAACATGTTTTATGCTGATAAAGTATTAAAACACACTACTAATCCTGAGCTGACATCTGCAAGGTCAGCTGAGTTCTGGAAGCCTGAGTTAAGTCAGACTTTGTACTGTATGAAAGCTGATATATTTCTTTCAGGCCTGAGGTTGTGCTGAAAGCAAAGCTCAATAAATGCAGATGATAATATTGAAAGAATTTAGGTTACAGTTTCTTGTAATTAAATAAAATATTTTACTGAAAGTATGTAGATAGTCTGTAAATGCTCTCGAGAAAGATCTGTTTAAATTTTTTAAAATAAAAAAATGGGCTTAAGTCCAAATTTTTTAAATCATTTGGTATGGTTTTTAACCCTCAAGAGTAGTCCTGATGGAACAACTTTGCACAAGGAATAGTAAGAACAAATGAATAGAATGTTTTAAGTTTGTTAACATTTTTGACCATAGAAGACTATATTTAATAATGCTGGGATTAATGTCTCATTCTGTGTTTTGTATTCTGGCTAAGGTGCCTCCAAATATGATAGTATATCTTTATAGTGTTTACAAATCTATCTGAATTGTAGCATCTTTGTAATGATTCTCACACTATACTTTGTAAAGAAACTTCAGACTTTTCATTCAGACTGCTTTTTGAACAGTTTGGAACACTCTTTCACGTCATGATTTAAAGCTTGTCTGATTAAGCCTACCTAGAGAGTGTTTATCTAGCATGTACATGGATTACAGCATCTAACTGCCTTCACTGAATTACTCTTGTCTGATCCTACCTTCACCTTCCAATACCTCTTAGAAGCCTTGGAAAGTATAGGGCACTGGCATTTTGAAGGAGATGAGATTATCTTTTTATTTCCCTTGTCCAGTCCTTGTTATGATTGTCTCAGCTAGCTGTTGACTAGCTGTTCTCTGTTGATAAGGCATTAAAAGGCCCGTATCAGTACTAGCTAGACTTGAGGACAGAGCAGTACTGTCCATGAAGAGAACTTGCAAAGCCAAGCTGTAGGAACAGAAAGGTTAGGAGACAGAACTCCAAGGAGACGACTCAGCAGCTAAGTAAGACTATGCCATATTTGCAGTATTTAACACTTAAAGATAGGAACAGTCTAGTATATTTTCTAGTCCTTATTTCAAGGAGTTGCTTAGCAGCCAAAGCTAGGGATAAGGGCTTTCACTGGGAGGGGAGGGCAGCAATAATTCAATGGCACATCACATAAGGAGTTGGTAGCTTATGTGTACAATAAGGTAAATTAGTGTGCCACAACTGCACACGCATTTAAGCCTTGCCTGGTCTGTTTTAAGCTGCTTATAGCTCTTAATTGCTAGCATGTGCGAGTGATCTGCATCTGCATTTGATACTTAATCTGCTGTCAGACTAGCGTACGTTGTGTCTTCTGACTTTTGAAGATACTATGTACAACAAAGAGTAGTTCTTTACAAATACAGTTACCAGTACAAAAAGAGCAGTAATATTTACTCTTTTGTTAAAAACACCTTTATAGTCACTTTCCAATTCATCTCAATTTAGTATGACATTGAAAAGCACTTTGTGCAAAGGTAGCCAATATGTTACATGAATATGTCACCTCAGAATTATTTCTGTAGATGTGTGTTCCTAAATTACTGTTCATTCACTGTCTTCTGTAATGATTGATACTAATGCAAATACATTCATAAAATGAGTATTTATTCTAAAAATTTATTTATGATCTACCTAATAATCTGATTTTTTTTAATTGCAGAAGCTTAGCTTTTATTATCCAAGCATGTTCATTTCACACTCAAGAAATAAGATATGCATTTTTGGAGAGCTTTACCTGTAAATGCTATCTTCAATCAGATGCAGTATATGTACACTCTCTTGGGGTTACATGATGGTGTGGTTACTGGCCTGAAGGAATCGTAATTGTATTCCTCAGTAAAAGAACTGTGTGTAATTGGCAATTTGAGCTATCACACTTTGAATATACAAATATTCAGACAGAATACATGTACTGTTTAAGATTTTCTAGGTTTTTATGTTTTTTTCCAATTATACAGGCTTTTAGAGACCAGAAAGTCTTGTAGCTATGAATTCTACCAATGTGTGAAAGTTAACGGAGAAGGCTTGGTTTATTTGTCCTAGTGTTAAAATATTAATTGTTAAATGAAACGTGGAAAAGAGTGGATCAAGTTCTAGGAATGAGTTTCCAGGGGTGATTATGCATCTTGGATTGTTCCATTAAACAACTCCTTAGACATGCTGTAATGAAATACCCTATAGCTATTGAAATATTTTAACAAGGGAGTCATAAGTTAAAGCAAATTTAAGTCTTAAAAATGTATTGGCAATAGCTTACCTGTTTGCATGTAGCATTTCAGGAAGATACATCTCCTAAATCTCAGTTTTTGCAATGGACTTTAAATATATTTGGGCTAATCATGTCCTTACTTTAAAGAATTCGGCAAAGGTTACTTCTATCATAAAGTTTAGATTAAGAAAAAAAAAATGTTATAAGAAGAAAAGAACATGCAGACTTCTCTGATCTCACAGAGAGGTTCAGGGTTCTTCCTAAATGGTCCAGACTACAACACAGACTGTTCAGAAATGGGATGTTTTTACAGAAAAACATCATTATTGTTAATGTCTCCACCTTTTAGAAAGCTGGGAAAAGAATTGTTTCTGCAAATTGCTTCAAAGATAAACAGAGAATCTATTTATAAACATCAGAAATGGGGTGCTGCTCTATTTTTGGTTTTTCTTAGTGGATGTCACTACTTCAAGTACTGGATACACGCATTGTAGTGTTTCCTTCTCCATGATCTTCATTTATTGTGTTTTTCTCGACAACTGCAATAGTTTCATTTTTTCAGGAGCTATGTTCAGTGTGTCTTTCCCTCTCCTTTTTGTATTAATATCTTTTTCCTTTTTCCATCTTGGTGTCTTTATTATGACCTTTGTGGACAGACAACTGGCAGCGTTTGGTTCCAAATGTCATGTATAGGTGTCTTTGAGCAGAGACAGCTGTGAAATACCGTAATTTCTGTGAAATAAAAAAATGCAGCATTGGGACAATATTCATGTAGTATAAATTTGCCCCGACTTGAGATTCGTGTCTAACTGTGTAAGATGGAAACTCATCTTTCCCTGAAGTCCTCTGAATGACCCTCTAAGGGGATTTTGACCATAAGCAGGAATTTAGACTTTAAATGTAAGTTAATGGATGTGATTATTGATGGTAATTGACATTAAAAAAAATCAGTATTTTTCTCTGACATAGACCCCTACCGAATTCTGTTACACAGGCTACATTATTCTTAAATCTAAAACCTCCTTTGTGCTGAGGAGGACTGTAAAGGAAATGTTAAAGAGACTTTCAAAAACTAACATAGTATTTTACAAATGACTCTGAAAGCAGAACAGCATTGCTATATTGCCAAGGTTGAAAACATGAAGTTGGTGCTATTAGTTAGCAATCATAGCTGTAAATAGACAATTGCAACTTAAAAAGAAATGGGCCCCTTTACTTTTTGAATTAAGTAAATACATATATCTATTAAGTAAATGCCTCAGTCTGCTCCAGCAACAACAAAGAATCCAATAATTCAGTTAGAAACAATTGCTCTAGCAACACAGAATAAAATTGAATAGTTTTCATCTAGAAATTGTGGTCTGCTTTGATGGTGGAAAGGCTGCACTGCGTTCAGAGATTAAAGAGTGGAATATGGAAATTCAGGCAAATGAGAAACCATGTAACTTGGCCACTTTTTGTAAATGAAACAGCAATATTGACACTGCTGCATTATTGGGATTTAACATTTGAAAATAAGTGGGGTTTGTTCCTCTTTTGGGGTACTCATTGTACTGATCCATGCTATCAGCATGTCTATGGTGAGTGGATCAATAACATTGCAGGCTGTGACTGAAATACAACTCCATGCCAGGGAACTGATCTTTTGAAGGCAAATCACTATGCGTAGAGGGTTTTCGTCCAGAAATAGAGCAGTTGTTCAAAGCAGTGAAATAGGTGGTAGGTGAGAAACAGAGATGGTTCTGGACCCTCTTTTCAATTGCATCAAGGCAAAGATTTTTTCAGACTATTTTACTTGAGTTAATGCTCTGTCTTTTTTTTATCCTTGTCTTTTCTGTCTGCCTCCTCCATGCTTGAGGAAGAAATGCAAGAAAATCTATCTACAATGTTGACATCTTACATACTAAGAATCCTGTTAACTTGAGATAAAACTCTAAGCATAAAGCAAATTGCAAATATTCTGGGAGTGACGACAACTTACCTATAGTCTAAAGTGTTCAAGGTCAAAAGTTCATAAAGCTTCTAGATCAGGAATTAACCTAGGTCTTGGTTAAGAAAATAATTATTGGAATACCATCTATTCAACAGTTAAATGTGTGTAGCCGTGTGTTGATTGTAAGGTGAGTTGGGGAGAAATGGCCAGGAAAGTTGTGTACCTTTTTTACATAACTTGTTTGTATGTGTGAAATATGCTGCTCCAAACAGGTAGAAACCTTTTTTTGTTAATAAGGTACTTGCTTAATATGTATTCCAAGTTAGGTTTATTTTAGGAGCAGTTTTCCTCTACAAATAGGAATTGAAATGGAGCAACATGTGGTTGTATTCCATCTTAAACTAGTGCAGCTGATACTGTTCAGTGATAGCAGAATGAGCCTTGGCTTAGGGTGTTGCAGTAAACATATGTTGGTCTTACAGTAACAGGTTCAGCTTGCTGAATTGGATATCTTTGTTAATTAGTAGTTTGGTACTGATAGTTAGGAATCAAAAATATTTGTGTTGGAAATGCAACGTTCAGCTACGGTGGAGAAATATTTCCTTTTTCAATTGCTGTGATGATATTTTGACTCATCTGAAGTTGGAGAGAGAACTCCTAGTATAGATGCCTGTTTTTCATCTTGGTGCAATGTTGAGTCTGTCTTAAAGTCTCTCAAGAGGGGGATAACACAAAATGGAAATTCCAGTTTCCGTTGACTTGTGTTGATTTCCAAAACTGTTTTTGTGCGTAGGTGTGTCTTTTCTGGCGTATAAATGTTATAGGAGTTGGGCATGAGGGAGTATACTACACATTCTTAGGAGTTTAGTGGGCTGGTGGAAGCTTACATGTGGCTAATGACTTCTCTGAGCTGATTTCCCCCCCACCCCCTTCCCCCATCTCTTGTAGGTAATATACTTGAAGAAAACACCAGAAGAAGCTTACAGAACACTTTTGTCTGGATCTAATCCACCGTATCTTCCATTTAGGTATGTAAACGTGACAAATGGGCCTAACTTTTGTCTTTTGGAATTTGCTAAATATAAATTTTTCAGATTGCCTTCCCAGAAAAGGATTTCATATCTGATACAGACATTCTTTCAAAATGATTGATTTCCGGAAAAAAATATTTTTTACTTCTAGTGGAATTACTTGCTCTGTTTTGCAATAATCAAGCCATTTAGATTGATAAAAGTTTTATGTAAGACTTCTAGTATTGCAGACTGTCAGGCTTTAAAAATAGTTCTTAGCATATTTGTGATTTAACAATTAAAACTTTTCTTCATTGTGTTTTACTATTTAGAAGTCATTCAAATCTTGTAAATTACCTAGTACCTAGCCAGCTAGACTTACATGAGTGCAGGGGATTTTATGCTGTTATATTTTCTCTATTTTACAGAACAAGTACTGATGTTTAAGTTAAGTTGTTTTGCCTTTCTGTTTTTAATAAATCACAGATAATCTCTGTCAATCTGTCTTTATTCTCTGTACTGAGGTCATATTGCAATGTGAATCTGAGGAGTTCTAGCTCTCATGTCTCTCTAATAAAGAGACTACTAGATTTTGTTTTTTATGGTATGGAACATAAAATGCCCTTGTGCTTTATGAATGAAAATACCTCATGCGATTCCTACACAAACACTGGCAATAAAAGACAACTGCAAGAAGGTCTATATTCTCTTTCTTTAGGAAAGTTGGCATTTTACAAGTCGTGTTCACTGCCAGCTACTGCATTTGTAAATGTAGGCTTACCTTGTCTGTATCAAATTCACCTGATTCTACAGCCACTCGGCAGAGGAAGATCAGCTTGTCTCTCATCTCATAGCTTGTACAGGAGCCAGATACAGTATAAACTGTTGAGATGGTTTGATTATGAAATATAAAACCATTGAAACATTTAAAAAGGCTATCAAGTCGGTGATAGCTTTTATTGACAGAGAGTTTATACATTGACCTGGTCCTTAATAGCTCTTCAAAGCCCTAGAATTTAACTGTGCTCTTGATAACCATATATTTTTTTTTTTTTAGCTAATTATAAAAGATGCTTGGAACAATGCATTAAAAAAAACTGTTACTTCAAATGTTGGTGGTTTTTTAACATTCTTTGAGGCAAACTCTGTTGTTCTGAGCACATTAACTCATTCACATTAAATATGTTCTTCTGTGTCCATACCAATATTTCCCTGCAATATTTCCATTTATTCTGGGGATTACTATGTAGTATTTTAGTGGAGTCTAATAAAACTGATTCTTCCTCTTAGATCAAATTCTCAATAGTTATTCTTATTCAGGAGTACTTCTTTCATATAAGAGCTTTTAATACTAAAGTGACTTTTTTTTTAATCTTCTAGGCAACTTTTGAATAAACTAAGGTTAAAGCAAACTCTTAGTGGGAGATGTGTGTTATGTGAGAATAGCTGTATCTTGCTCACCCATTAAAAACATTCACTGTTTGGAATTACAGTATATCTTTAGATTCCTTTCTCCTCTACCCAAGTAAAGATTAAAGCGTGTAGAAAAGAGATTCTGACAAAGAACCACCACCTTGATTGGCAGGTTCCAAAATTGTAAGACAGAAAACTTGCTTGTTTGCAGAGCAGTCTCATATGACCCTAATTGCTGAAACCAAAGGCTGCAGACTTTTGCCTTGCAGTCAATTTCTTATAATAATACTAATGATAGCAGTAGTAGTAATAATAATTTTTTAAATGTTGTTTCTGCTGCTTGACTGGTAGGGAGTAGTGCGAGTAATTGGCTCTGTGATTTTTTTAATTTTTTTTTTTGTGAGGCCGATAAGAACCACAGTAACAAATTTAATGATGAATGTGGTGTTAGTAACTGCTGAAAACAAACCTTCATGAATTTGAATTCATAAAGTTCTATTTCAAAATGGAATAATTAGCTACCAGCATCAGCAAAGGAGGGGATCAAAAACTATAAGAAATATCAAGATTTTCTGAAGATAACTTTGTATTATATACAAAGAGCATTTTGTCTTTCCTAGGGGAGAGAATACTAACTGAAAACACTGAAGAAGGCAATTTCCAGGAGAGCGTATGGTTTTTGTAGTCAGAATTGTCAAAATGATTGCCAAAGTATAATCGCTTCATTCCGTTCATCAGCTTCAGGAGAAGAGGGCAATTAATCGTACAGAGTAGGCAGTCTACTGAAATGCAACTCCTCTGCAGTCTGTGTGTTTTAAGCCCTGGGTTCCTGTGTGATTGGCTAAAACTAAAGCTTTTGGGGAAGGCTGCAGGTTTTCTGTGGTGTGGATGGGTGCTGGTATGCTTTTGGTTTGGTTGGTTGGTGGTTGTTTTTTTTGTTTTGTTTTAACACAAAGCTTTGACTGTTTTAGAGGATGGGAGGGAGGCAATCTTACTGAGCAAAGCCTTGCTAGTTCTAGGAGAGTTACAGCGTTATGAGCTTTTGCTAGAAGAATTAAACATCATGATTTCTTGAGCATTCTTTCTTATATGGCATGGGGCTGGAAAGCACTTAAGTTTATTTTGGAGCTGCTTTGGACTGCGTCAGGTCTTGGCACTGGATTAGAGCCTAAGCAGATTCTGTTACCTGCAGTATAGTTTGTCCTGCTGGGGGGAGAGGGCTGTATAATATAGCTGTACGGGAGGTGAGACAGAGAAATGAGGAAATAAACTGAAGGATTCCGACAAGATAGGAGGCTAAGTAAGAAATGGGAAGTCTGATAGTTAGGGAGGAGATATGTGGAAGTTGAACTCACAGGAAAATGTTGGAATAGGCATGTAAAGAGCTTAAGAATTACGGGATCTGAGAGAAGGGCACAAGTAGGTCTGATAAGGGACTGCAGTGGAACAACAGTAGTGTAGGTCGTCTCTGATTAGTTTCAAGTGCAAAAGTTTTTCAGTGAGCCATGATCAGTAGTTGCAGGTAGGATGTTTAACAGTTTGTTAATTTTATATCTGACCCGTTTTCAATTTGGATAAAAAATAAGACCACTTTCAATAGGTAGAGGCTGCAGGATTGTCAGATTCTTTATCGAGTACTGAGGTAAGTTCACATGAAGTGATTACTGGGAAACTGATGTACTTTCATCTAGCTCAGTGACCTCAAAAAGCCCTAATCGGCTTAGATCTTCAGCTGGTATTTCATTTAAAGACAGCTTCAGCAAATATTGTTCAAGGGTGGAAAGGAATCAGAATACTTCTCTTACAAGATATATGGAAATTTTGTCTTGTTTTTATGATAGAAAAACTAAAGACAAAGCAGGAGAATAAGGTGCTATTGTCTTTGAGACACTTTCATCTTATTTTTGGCTGATTCACTGTCACTTGGTGACGCTTTAGTCTCTTGAAGATCTTGTATCTTCTCACTTCCATTTAAGAAGGCAGTGCTAACACCATTTTAAATCGTCATAAATACCAGTTTCCTATTGTGAAACCAAGTTTTAGATTTTTACTTCAAACTCCTCTGTACTGACTTGATCTAAAGGAGAAAAATATATTTCAGAATTACAGCATTCAGTTTCTAGATACATGATTTTCAAAGCTAGGTTTTAGATTGTAGTTTTTGGGGTTTGTTTCTTTATTGACAGTTGCTGGGGAAACAAACTATTTTGTTATTGACAGTCTTTAGAGGTTTGGTGAAAGGGAAAGTGCTATGTGGTATTGAGGTCAACTACAATAATTGTGAAATCAGATGTGGGATTTGCAGCTCAGTAATGCCGGCTCAGATTCATACTACATCTGTATCTCAGAAATAGTCATGTTTTTCTCATTTTGAAAGCAAATAGAGTGCAATTGAGTGTTGGTAAAATCACTGTTTGAAAGTCAAGGTGGTGAGGCATTTGGTCATAAAAGACTGGAAGAATACTGTAATGAAGCATTTGATCAGCAACAGAAATCAGAGCACCAACACTGTAAAACTGCAGAAGATGTCAGGATGTGCTCTGTTCTATTATTCCGATACGAAAACAGTCTTCTTTTCTTTGCTTTGTTAAACAGAAACAGTTGAACGAGTTGAACAAAAAGCTATAACATCTGAAATTCAAATAGCTTGATTTCCACCAGTAAAAAAACATAGATGTTTTTCTATACACATATGTAGTCCCAGTAAATTAAAAATCACTACTGTCTTAAATGTAAGCACGTGCATTAGTTTTGTTTCGAATAGGATGGTGACTTTGTGCAGTGGACAAAGGAGACTCAAGTAAGTTTAAAGAGGAAGAATGTCTGGAATTATAAATTTCATCAAAAATTTTGTTTCTTCAAGGTTAGTAAAGGTATTGTGCTCTTCCTCATAGCAGTCAATGGTTTCATTTCATTTTACTACAGTACAAAGTGTGGCCCATTCACAATCTATGGCATTTAATGCGAAGTAAAATTAGTAGTATTTATTGCCCTAAAACTTTTGAAGTATGTCTGTCATTGGTAGAAAGAAAATGCATGCTGGTGAATCTAGCACTATATGATTGACTTCTGAAGTCAGTGTGGTATGAGAATATAGCTGTTCTTCTAACAGAATTTTTGTAAAGGTTAGTATTGGTTCTGAAAGTATCCAGTGTCTTTATCCATGATCTGAAAATTTATACAAAAATCAATAGGAAGACAAGTTGATACAAAGGATGGTGAAATTGAACTAGCTGTTCTGTATTGGTTTTTAATTAGTTTTCTCCAGTAAATGCATCAACTCGGGAGGATCTGGAAAATTAGATCAAATTTCTTTTTAAAATATTTACAAAGCTTCTTAATGATTTGGCATGACTTCTGATTCCTCTGGGATAAAGAACTTGATAACTCAACCTTAGCCTGGAGGAGGCAATCCAGGTGACTAGGGGAGATTTGGTTTGGTTTTGCTTTTACCAAAGAAAGAATCAAAATAATTAATGTCTTAAAATACCTTAGGCAACTCCCTCTAAACAAAAAGATAGTTTACTCAAGTAATTTATTTAAAACATTCAGGAAATTGGGTCATGATAAACTCCTGAGTTTTGGCTTTGAGTATTTCAAGGCCTGAGACATGTAGTTGGCAGTAAGATGGACATTAAGGGTCTATTCTCTCTAGTATTTCTGCAAAATGCTCTTTTGCTAAACTCTAAAGGAATAGTAACAGTCCTCTGGAATAATATGAAATAATTTATTTTATAGGAACACTGGATATTAAAAATGTCATTTCATAAGGACACTGAAACTTTGCTTCATCAAGAGACTACTTTTAAAATTTGGTTTAATATTTCAAACATTTACATATTTAATTATTAAATTATTATTAAATATTAATATTTTAAAGTGCATTTTGTTGCTTGTTTTGTATTCTGAAACTAGTAACTTGTGTTTCATCTCCTAATAGATTCCCCAAGCACTTACCTTATGTGTACTTCAAATATTTGCTCTACTGTATCAGTGGATCCAGCATGCAGAGTCCTCATTGATTACACATAAAACTTCTACCAAATAAATTCATTTGTTCTTACAGCTAAAATTTAATACCTGCAGATAGCATAGCTTAAAATCCTGCAGTATGAAACAATACAGTTTCAGAAAGGGATTTGCAACTGGAATTGATTCTAATAAGCTAGTTGTACTTCTGGAAACTAGAAAAGAGAAAAATATATTCCTGGATTTACCCTGATTGGGAGTTCCAAAATAAAAATGGCTGTGATTTTAAAGGGGAACAAAAAGGTGCATAGACTTCATTCCATCATCTTGTTTTCGAAATTACAATAGAAGGACCTTTTATGATTTGCTTGTGTTTTCTTACCAGAAGTTACTTGAGAGGCAGAGGGAAAGAGAGATATTCTGGCAAGGTCTGATATAATACACTCAGTATTTCCATGGCTCATCAAACGTCATGCTTTCCCTTGAAGCATTAGGTAATATTAAGCGACCACTTCCAGGTGTTACTTCACTACCATGCTGTACTGTCATTCATATCTAGTGTTTGTTTTTGGTTTATTTACATTATCACATTCCGTCACAAAAGATAGATGGGGGAGTGAGTTTTTTAGATGTTAACTCATTGTGTTGCATTTCTTTTCTTAAAACAAACACAAACATTAGAATACTGCTATTCTTTTGAGTTTCTGGGAATTTGGGATTGGATTTGAACAGCTTTTTGTTTTTTCATTCCAAAACTTTGCCTATTTGAAACTTTCCTATCTTTCAATCTTTCTGTTATTTCACTGTGTGTGGATGGCAAGTGTCAGAAGAGCTGTTTTCTCCAGTCAGAGTGCACCTACTTTAATGTTTAGGTGTACAGGATGAGAAATGAGACATTTGAGGCATGGATGATATAGGCAATAGATGTTAGCTGCCACCATCCATGTGCACTCTGCTGGTAATAGCTGCTGTCTGTGGGAACTGTAGCTAAGAATACACCTGGAATTGTGATAGGCTTATCTTCAACATCTAGGTCAAGTTCAATGTCCTCCCACCCTTCTCTCTCTTACTGTCATAGCGTTTCTTATTATTGGATTAGAGATTATGTGGCTTTTCCCCCCAGTATTATTTTTATGTACTGCAGTGCCTCTTCAGTTGAAGTAGTAGTTATATACCCATAGGTAAAATTTAAAAAAAACAACTTGTTATAGCAAAATAACATGTAACGTAAATCCTTAATTGTGTTAGGTTTTGTTTCTGTCAGCCTTTCAGAAAACTGTTACAGAAAATCTCTTAAAGATTTTCTGCTATGCGTACATTGTCACTTTGGAGCCTTAAGATATTTGACCAGAAGACCTTTTTATTTGCTAAAATGCCTTTGTGCTAAAATGATCTGTTATCCAACTTTGCTCTGTCTGGAAAGTTTGTCTTGTACAGCTTTGCTGTGTTCTGCTTATCTAATGTAATGAAAATAACTTTGACTATTCATTTTTAAAAACTTCCTTGTTGGATTTGGATACTGAAGGTTTATTCACACTTTTAAGTTTCCATTCTGAAACATTGTAGCTAATTAATTTTTACAAACATAAGGGTTCTTTCTGGAGTAACCTGCCTGTGATATGACACTACCTACCAAAACTGTAGCTTTTCATTTTCTTGAATACATTTTCTATGAACACTGGTTTCTCATAGCTACTACAATTACTCTGCTTTTAAGGAATGTGTAGGAATATTCTACTCTTAAAGTACTCGATATTGAAGAAGCATATCAATATAACAAATTTCATACTACTTGTGACAGGTAGACGATCAAAAAAAGGAAAGATTGACATTTTGAATCAATTCTAGATCAAAGATATATCTGGCTGGAACATAAAATTCTGCTATTCTGATATATCACAGTTATTAGCACTCTGGAGATAGAGCAAAACTATAAAATACTTTTTTTTAATGATTGGTTAGGAAATAATCTACCCAGGCAGAAATTTGTTAAAATGCAAACTAGTCTGAAGCACACTTTGAAAAGTATTTTTTTCTTTTTTCCACAGTGCATTTGTTGCTGTTTATTTTTGGTGGTGTTACTTGTTTTTATGTTGGTGTCTCTTACTGCTTGAGTATGTTTTGCTTTGGGATATTCTGTCATCTTTTAAAGAGAAATTATTTTTATAATGGCAGAACTGAGATTAAGTAAATCTAGATTTTATTATATCTGGATAATTTTTGATCACATCTGTAATCAGGCACCAAAATAAGAGCGTGTAAATGGAATCCACATTAGTAGGTTTTTTGCCTTTCCCTGTTAGTGTAACTCAATTAAGGCCTGAATAATGGTTAAAGCAAGTTTTCCTTTATTTGTGACTATGCTCTCAAAATTGAGAGAGGATGCAAAGCTTCCTGTTCCAGGACACCATAAATAATTTGGTAAAGGGTGTATAGTTAGCTCCTGGAAAAGATGCACTTAAAATAATTTGCAGTATCTAACTGCATCTTCACTGAGCTATGTCTTTGGTAGGAGACTGCTTTAGCATGAAAAAGCTTCTGAAATGATCCCTTCTTCAAACTTTAATTCAGAGTTTACAGAAGGGGTTGAATAACATGAATATATCTGTTGTGTGTTGCCTTTCCCTGAGTTCTTAAAATAATTGTGTATATTAAATTAATTTGTATTAAATCTATAGGGATGCTTCATTTGGGAACTGCACGTACAATCTTACGATCTTGGACTGTTTACAGGGAATTAATAAGGTAATAACACTTTTCCTTAACAAAACAGATTTAAACTGACTTTTAAAATGTTAAAATATATTAGAAAATTCCATTTCAAAGCAAAATGTGTGTGAATGACTGTTATGCTGTCATGAAACCGAAGTTACTGAGAACTATGTTTGACTACTAACAATGGAAGAAGGTAGCACGTTTACCTGGCTGGCCTGGACTTTGACAGCATTCTGAGCTTTACCTTATGAGTCAGAATGTTCAAATGCTCTAGGCCTGGCTGGGAGCAGTTCTTAACCGTGCAAGGGAGTGCACTTGATCTGCTAATAGATCATTTATAACCACTGGTAAAAGGGAATAATGTAGGCTGATAAAGTCAAGTGAGACAGACACCTAGATATACTGTGATTTAATCTAAGTTGTTTATGCATGTACCTTGGCCCCAGCTTTCCCCCAACACATTTGGTTCAGTGTTTGACACTATTTTTTCCAGAATTGTTTAAAATAAATTTCAACAAGCATGGTCCTGGGGAATATTAAGTTCCAATATTGGGGGTTTTTAATGTTATCTCACATCTTAGTTGCAACCTTGTGTTATAGTATATACTTCATGCTATAATTAAAGATTAAATTTTTTGTCATTTCCCAGTGAACTTGATGAAGGAAGCAGGCTATTTGAACAGTTTTGTACAGACACTTTATAGACTATTTGTAATTCTTAAGAAAATATGGCAAAACAAATGATTCCTAAAAAATGAAAAAAGAGATTAAGCTTAATATTTTTAGTTCTGTGGGGGTGGGAAAGGAGCTGTCAGTTAATAGCAAGACTCTAATTTTTGTGGCATTCTGTGGATCCTGAAGCTCTGTTGAAGTTTTCAATTTATCTCCAGCAAATACATCAAAAGGACTTTGAAAGTCATTTTTTCCTCCTTTGTTCCTGTAAATTTTTTTATTGACTTTTTGTCCAGTTCACCTACAGAGATAAAACCACTTTGAGCAGAAACCATATACCTTGCCAAAGTAAAATCTTCGTCTACCTGGGTAAATATGGTGTTTGTGTGCACGTAGATTATATACATGTTATGCAGAAGTCCCACAGATTCTGGAGTGCAGGCAGCCATCAATGCTTAAATGAAATATATTTCCAAAGCCAGCTATTCAGACAAACCTCACGCTATCTTAGGTTTCATGACAGATCCAGTCATTGAGCCTGTGTTGCCTATAGCAAAGCTGTTTTTGCTTTATCTTAAAAAAGATGCTCTGCATGTAGCAAATAACAGCAGGCTGAAAGTTATTGTTTTTTAAATCATAGGTTATGGTGTGGTTTTTATTGTACCTGAATGATGTTTAATATCCGTACTTCTCAGAATGTAGTTGATTCCATACAAATACATGCTGCATAACTTTCTACCACCTATTCCTTGGAAGAAATTTGGTCTATGAAATCCTTATTCATGGAATTGGTTTTAATATGGTAATATACACAAATATTTTGTACAAAATGGACATATAAAATACAGGTAATAACAGTACTGTATTCTGTATATACCATTTTGCCTGTGTATTGTGGTGATAAAATCAGAATATCTCACAAAGTAAAGAAAATCAGTTCCTTACTGTTCTACATTTTGTTGTATCCTACTGCATGAAAATGCATTGAGCATAGAACTCATTGAATGAGTGTATGACAAAAAAGGAATTGCTTTTTAATTTGTCATCTGCCTTACAGAAAAAAACATAGTGGGGTGAGGAGAATTGATTTTATGATCTAAGTGATATGCAACAACCTTATGTCTCATTGTAATGTTTTTTGAAGGGGAAATAATGAGTCTGAGATACCTGAGCCACATTGTTATTTGTTTGCATTGTTGACATAGAGGCTTCAATAAGCCAGAAGCACAAGCTGAGTTATGATTCTCAAAAAATGTGTTATAAAATGAGGTTACATATCATATTTCATTAGACTGACATCTTGTTACCTTTTAGGCCTTGCAGCATGGATTTTTTGACTTTAAAACATTTGATGTGGATGAATATGAACACTACGAGGTTTGTATGTTTAATAATAAGTCAAATGTGTTTGGTAAAATAAGTTAGAATATACAGTATCTCACAACTTGAAAAATACTGGAAACACATTTTAATACAAGTAAACCCCCATGTTCATATGTAAGGTATGTGTATCCAAACCTGTATGCTGTATGTCAAAACATGGAGGATGAATATCCTTGCAATATAAGTGCATCACATAGTAAGTCTACTGTTTTCTTGTAGCCCTTCTGGTTTCTGGGACATCTTTAATGCTTTCCCAACCTTTCTCCAGGATATGATCCAAACTCTTGCTGCTGACCCATAGAATCTGTGTTTTCATTCAACAGTGAGCACAATTTGAGCTTTTTTAGTAAGAATCTATTATATAGGGATTCAGTAACAAAATTACATCCAAAATATTTCCCTAATTAAGGCTAATAAATTAAAATTTAAAGTATTAAATTGCTGCATTTTTGCTTACTCTGTGTACAAAAGGAAAATGTTTGTTCTAAAACCAAATTATGGTTAGGGATTCTTGGGATTCTGTATATATAGTAGGTGTTAATCTTCCCGAAAAGAAGTGTTAAAACAATTAAGTAAAGCTATCCTATTACGTTGTTTAATGCTTAAAATTATTATACTTTGTAAAAAAAAAAAAAAAAGTATGTGTGAATGATGTTTAAAGTATTTTGCCTGCTGGCTGAATTTAAGAAACAAGAACTTGTAATCATCTTTAATTTTCTGTCCATGTTTTGGTATGTTTTCTATTATTTTACGCATTGTGGTCAGATTTGTATGTTTAGATATGTCCTGTGCTATATTTCTAAAACTAAATGTTCCGGATTTTTGCAGTATGTGTAATTACATGTGTAGTTACATGGAGAAAAGTTGCATAAGACTTAAAGGGAGCAGGCTAAGGGAAATTATTTCATGTTACTGTATTATCAAGGCAGCTGATTCCCCTTTTGTTGAACTAAATGTGAAGTACTCAAGTTACTATTTTTTTAAAATAATGTTTGGATGCAGTGCTGAGTATAAACACACATCTATATCTGTAGTTCACAATGGTTAAAAGTTAGATTATTCACAATAACCCGTGTAGTTATAAGGAACTACTTAAATCCTAAATAAAACTGGTAATACAAACAAAAACACTTTTAACTTATTGAACAGGACTCCTTCCTTAAAGTTTGTAGAGGTGCTGCAATGGTGAGGTTGCACCCTGTGATACAACTTGGAGAGCCAAGGGCTCCTGACTTGACAGGAAGATCAGTTTGCTTATGCAACCTTGTTAACTTCACTGTTTGAGGACATTTGGAGCAAGCCTAATGGGCTTAGCTAAGCAAACAGTTGTTGAATTGATTACAGTAATGTCTATTATCAGAACATTTCACTCATTAGGATGTTTTGATGAGTGGAGAGCTAGAAACACAAGCTTGATAATGCAGTTGAACCGAGTGCCATGTCCTTAAAAGTCATGCTGAGAATAACTGCATTGCCAAATGAGGAATGAGCACTCTTCAATTGGGGAAAAAAAAAAAAAAGCACTTTTGATAGTTAAATATTTCCAAAGAAGCTTCCAATTTTGGCAGTGATAGAATTTGCAGAGCCTTTTGAGGTTTTAGTTTTAAAGTGAGCAAGAAATGCAAAATGTCAGTTTGAAAGCTTTTCTTTTAGTTTAGTCTTTTCATTTCCACTAATACTTTGCTTCTATGATTACTGGCTCATCAGAGCTTATGCCAATATGTGAATTTCAGTTTCTAGAGGGGAAGGATAATTGTTTTTGAAGGCTAATTGGTTGTAAATTTTTTGTGAACTGCATTTTTTAGCAAGTGCCTTACAGGGAAGCACTTCATTCTTTGATTAAGACATACAAGAATGTTGGTGTTTGTATTAATAAGCAGGTGTCTTAAAACACTGAACCATCGAAGGGAGAAATATCTTGGATATAGGCTCTTTCTTCTTTTTCGGGGGAATTTTTTGCATTTCATTTGAGATTTCTGAGAAGCAGCTTATAGTTAGTTGGTTTGTCCCGTATAGTAAGCTAGCTAATTACATTTAAAGTGTTTGTGGGCATTTTTTTAATTGCAGCAAAAACATAGTAAAAAATAAAATCTCAAGTATTTTTTTAACCTTTTATGTAGAGATATTAAAATAGTTTTCTCTTTCTCTTTTGAAATTTTTATAGCGGGTGGAAAATGGATCTTTCAACTGGATCATTCCAGGAAAATTTTTGGCCTTTAGTGGACCACACCCAAAAAGCAAACTGGAAAATGGTATGGTATATATTTTTATTCTAGTCTATCTTTTTTCCAACATGTTAAACAGTCGCAGCAAATGAGCAGAAGATAACAGAAGTTTATAGATTAATTTTCATCTTCAGAAATAATCATCAGTGACATATTAAATCTGATCATTGAACTTAATTCCCAATGTTTTGGAATTCTTCGTTGCTAAGTCAGCTACTTTCATTCAGTTACCAAGTGCCTGAGAAATTCATGTCCCTTACTTTTTTTCTGGAACCTGACACCTGATAGATAAGTACACAGAATTAAAGGTGAGTTGCATAAAGCAATGGAGACTGTATTAAAAGTTATGTAACAAAGCACAGGGGTGACTTTAAAAAGAAGCTTGCCTTTACTACTGAAGATGCTTGGGATAATGGGAAGAATCTGTGTGATTCTAATGGAAGAAAAAAGAGAAACCTGACTGACAGAGCGAAAGTAGAGATTTGGTCCAGCCAAAAGGAAAATCAGTCATTTAAAAACTATGATAAGATTTTTGCTGAATTTCACTTTTTTGTGTGTGCAATGTCACTTTGTTTATGTAAGCGTGTTTCCTGAATATCTAGAGAAAATACTTAGGTTGGTTTGGGTTTCTTCTCCAATAACTGTTACACAGTCCCTTGCAGAATTTTTTCAAGACTTACTTGAACTGTTCCATGGAATTTGGAAAACCTGTGTTTTATTTTTAACATGTACAAAACTGAAAATTGCTAAATTAAGACTACTGCTTAAAATCCAGTTACGAGGCTACAAATAAACCTTATCCAAGTAAGTGTAAGTACACATTACAAAGCTACATTTTTTCTTTATGTTGTGATTCTATTTACATTTACTAATGTATATATATGACTTGCAGAAATGACCCAACTTTTTTGAGGAAGCTTTTGGACTTTATTTGAACAGGAATAAAAATTGTGGAGATAAACCAGTGAATATGGTCAATGACAGGCCTTCTGATTTTTGTGATAGCTATGTTGTTCCTGTATTTTGTTTGAGACATAATTGTTAATGGAAAAGAATAAACTACCTTTTACATACATACATTCTATACATGTGTGCACACCCTCATCAACGGAGAACATCTATTTGGTGAAAATGTCCTAAACTGTTGTGGTGTGGTTGGCCTTTGACCTCCTTCCATGCCCTCTCATCTTCATCTAAAGGATCCTTTTGTCTCTCAGCTGAATCAAGGCACTTTTTCCACAGCAGAGCAAGTATAATTCTGATACTGCAATTTATCATTTGACTGTTCCTCCTGTCCATAGTATAGATCACCAGTCTACTTTGCTCATAAACAGTGTTTCCTCTTAAAGCATGTTTTTATTTTTTGATCTGCAGCTTGACTATAGATAAAAAGCTGTTCTGAAATGCTGAATTCATATATGTGCCTAGCTTATGTAAAACCTCCTACTTGTAGAGAGGAATGGGCTAAACAGGAGACAGTACAGTTTTTAACATACACTGTGCTTTAATTTTTATTTCTGATCCTTTTTTATTTTAGTGGTCTTCAGGAGCATTTTGTGGACAGGTTTTTTATATCAATTAACATGTTTATTCTGAATAAAATATTAAAGCTTTTTCTGTATTAGCATGTTAATCATTCTTTGGGGGAAATAGATTAGTAGGACTTTTAATGGCTCAGATGAAATTCAGTGATTGTTGCTTTATCTTTATAGGTTATCCTCTTCATGCACCTGAAGCCTACTTTCTCTATTTCAAGAAACATAATGTCACATCAATCATAAGATTAAACAAAAAAATTTATGAGGCAAAGCGCTTTACTGATGCTGGTTTTGAGCATTATGACCTGTTCTTCGTAGATGGAAGCACACCAAGTGACAGTATAGTTCAGAGGTTCCTGAACATCTGTGAAAATGCTGAAGGTGCTGTCGCTGTACATTGTAAAGGTATGTGCTCTTCTCAGAGTGAAGTTCAAAACAAGTATAAATTCACAGAGTTTATTTCAGGTGATGCTGAATTTTCTGGAAAATAGACACTCAG
Organism: Bucco capensis; assembly: GCA_013396975.1. Taxonomy (NCBI): domain Eukaryota; kingdom Metazoa; phylum Chordata; class Aves; order Piciformes; family Bucconidae; genus Bucco; species Bucco capensis. Next base: position 213,890 of record VWZO01017231.1, read on the forward strand.
CACAAAATTAATGGAGAAAGATAGAGTAACCTTTAATTGGAAGCTTCCCCGCCATCTGGGTTCAGTACGTACTGAATCCGGATGGTGGGGAACCTTCCAATTAATTTTGTGCTGAGTGTCTCTTTCCCAGAAAATTCAGCATCACAGGAATTAAGCATTTAAAAAAACAAACCAAAAAAACTCCAAACCACTTTCTGGTTGTGAAAGTAATAGTTTTATAATACTTGACTAAATACATGATAAATATTTGTTATTTTCATGGGTGCATTAAGTTCTTTCATCCTACACTGCTGCTTACAGTAACTGACAATCTGTTGTTTGTTGTTCTGGGTTTTTCTTAATATCACTCAAAGGCGTGAATTTTAGTTGATGGAGATTTCTCTTTTGTATTATGCTTTCACAGCATTATGATAATTGGCTAGGAAGTATAATAGACTGAAAGGTTGTCTTTGTGCTTTTGGACTGTTCTGAATTTTTCTGTAGAGTATGACTTCCACGTTTCAAGTTAATGTGAGTTATTGTGATGCCAGCATTTCAAACTAGCCTATTTCAGCAAATCAGCCAGAAAACACACAAAACACGCTTAGTCCAGAATGATCAACAAAGCCTTTGAGGGATTCAGCTTGATTTATGTATAGAGTTGTCTAAGGACATTGTGGAGACAAATGTCTTGCTAATCTGAAACAAGAATAGTGCTATTCATATTTTTTTATGAACAACAAACATGCGTATCAAAGACAAATAAGTTTATTTGCTAACAAGCTATTACTGTGGCTAGAACCCAGAAATTCTGGCAATGGTAAACTAGACATCTGCTAATGGATTAGATGAGAGTATAAACTATCGATTAGTAGGAATAGATTGTTTTTCTCCACGCTTAGTTGCTACAGCAAAACAATATACTTTTCTAGTGACTTAGATGTGCACTTGCTGAACTAAAGTATTTTTGGCCTTTCATCTGACTATTTAATAAGCAAACCAACTATGACATTCTTTTTAGGTTTTTTTATAGCCTTCTAAATAAGCCTGTACAAAGTTACATTAACTCTGCATTAACTGTTGATTTAGTCTCTGTTGGTTTTTTTGGTACTCTTATTGCAGAAGTATTCCAAGCATACCTTCCACACTAGAAATTGCTTGTCCCAGAAGTTATAAAATGATTTAATGCAAAGGGTTGCTATGGAGAGTTTGTACATTAGCAGGAACTTGGAGAAAAGAAGTCTTAATTACCTGCAATTTTTAGAGACCATTTTCTTATTCAGATGTATGTTTAGCATAGGACAGCTCTTGGTTATCTATTTACATGTTGCATTCTTTTTGTGTTTTAAAAACAAAACCAAAATTCCAAGTCTCAAACTCTCTAACAAAACTTCCCCTTTTTAAATCATTTGTCAGAGCTAATCTTCTAATAAACACTTAAGCAATCTTACTATTTGTGAACTTATACTTCCATCTTTTTAACTGAATTAACTTTCCAAAAACTCACAGCTAGATTTAGTTTTTGTTTAAATGTAAAGAGCTGGTAGTTGTGCATAGAAACATCAGCAAGGATGTCTGGCTGATTAGAGAGTTTCTGTTTTGATAGTTGATGCATAAACAATAGCTGGCCACCAGGAGATTGTAAACTGCAAATATTGTATTTGTGGGAAAATAAGATTTAAATGTGTAGACACTTAACTAGTAGGTAAGAAACAGGGCTAGAAAGATTAATTCTTAATATTTTTCTGATAGTAAAAGCTAATTTTTCTCTCTCTCTATTCTCCCCTTAAAAAGAGGAATAGTTTGTGATTTGAGAGGCAATGGGTTAAATTATTTAAGCTATTGATATATAAAATTATATATTGGTTAACATTCATTACATGTACAACATACAGATAGCAGTCAATAGTTTTATCAATTGGTTTTCCAAAAAAACTGACTCAAAAAGAAAAAGCTGCTGGCTGAGAAGACACATGGTGCTATCTTCATCTCTTGTGATGTGCATGTGTATTTGAACCTTGATTTGCAAAGTATGTGTGTTGGTCTCTGAAAGGTACTTTGGTTTTGTTTTTTACAGGCCTGTTGTTTTGGGGAGTTTTGGTTTGTTTTTATAGTTTGAAGTATTATGCAAGTGCCAAGTGTGATCACTGTTGCATGTGTTCCTAAACATGGTTAACTTTTTAGAAGTATGATACATTTGTTCTTATATCTACAGCATTTAAGTCCAATTATGTGATAAATGGAATACTGAATCAGAAATTATTTCTTCAGATATTAAGATGCTGAATAACATTGTAAAGAAGTCTTCTCATATCCCCTACTTTAACTTGATAATTATGAAGTGCTTATGATTTCATATGTGAATGTTGCTCTTTGTCTTTCTGTAGCTGGCCTGGGGAGAACAGGAACACTGATTGCCTGTTACATAATGAAACACTACAAGTTCACACATGCTGAAGCCATTGCTTGGATAAGAATATGTCGACCAGGATCTATTATAGGACCCCAGCAACACTTCCTGGAAGAGTATGTATTCCTTCTTTGCTACTAAGAATCAACTCTTCTTTAAATACTTACCCATCTTACACTTCTACTAAGATCTACTTTCTGTCAGCTGATGTCATGTATTGCCTGTTGCAATGTATTTAAGGTTAGTTAATTAGTGATTGAAATCAAAACTTAGACAGTAGCAATTGTTTTCTCTGGAGTGCTGTGCATTGTGTCACCTTAAGGAGCAGAGGGTCTCAAGACTGCATGTTTGTGTTCTGGGGAATTTAGGAGCTAAAGACAAATGTGTTGGAAGTGTAAGGTCTGTATGTGGACAAAAATTAAATCAACAGTAAGGATTTATTAAAATGTTAACATAGAAAGGATAATTTTTTATACTTTATAGCCTATGTTGACACTTAAAATTAATCTTAAAATAGTATCATTGATTTTTTTTTCTTGTAACTGAAGATTAAATAAGTATGTGGTGAACCGCTTATGATTTGTTAGATTCCTAGCATAATGTACATTGTTCGCTCCAAGTCAGAAATACTGTCATTAGCAAAACAAATGTATGGTACAGCTCTGTCTGAAAATTGACTGTATACTTTGGGTTGAGGACACTTCACGTACAGATCATTTGCATGGGTGATTCAAGCTTTGGTCCAGACATGAAGTGAATGACAAAATTGCACTGGCTTCAGTGATATACACATTAATTTCATGGTGGTTTCTACATCGTGCTTACTGATATTCTTGAGTTGATACTACGATGATATTTTAGTTGGAGGAATTTTCACTGATACGAGAAAAAACATATTGAGAAAATCCAGCACAAATTTGTCTCTTTCTGCAAAAAGAGACTGCAACAGCTCTGTTAGATACTGTATAAATAGAGTAAAGCATGCACAGACCTTGCGTCTTAAAATCTGTTAGGATAGCACAGAAAGAAACAGTACTACTGTAATTCATAAGAGAAATTGAGCATGAATGAGAATTCCTGTTTATTGTCCAGTGCAACTAAATGGGCACTCCTTTATTTGAGAGGTGGCCTACCGATAGTCAAAACTGTGAAACACAAACTTTCGCAAACAGCAAGTGGTCACTGAAGGCAGATTAAACTTCACACCAAGCTGATATTTGGATGGTTGGATGATACACTCTTAAAAATAACTTCCACAGTAGAGCAAATTAAGAGAGAAAGGTAGTGTGATTAGTAAGTGCTGTTTATTTGAAAGACAGGAAAACCAGAGCTTATGTCTTTTCTGCTGTGGTGTCTAAATACTTGGTTTGATTTTTTTTTTTTTATAGATTGACAAAGATCCTTTAGATATTTTCTTATTCATACTGATATTATTCATAGATAGGAGCTATAGTATTGTTCAGTAAGAATTTTCTTTTGTTCTAATGGCAATAGATAAGTGCCTTGACAATCAGACAAAATTCAAGAAGTATCACCAGTAGCGTCAAAATGGCACTGAACAAAAAAGGAGCTAATAGTATGACCACTTCTGCTGTGGAGGTCAGCTGTAGCTTTACTGCACGATATCTGTAGTCACAAAACTCATGCTAATAAGTTGGAAAGAGCAGTATCATCATTTATTCTACATATTAAATATATTAAAGCATTATCTTTTTTTCTTTTTTTTTTCGTTGGACTTGGTGATCTGAGAGGTCATTTCCAGCCGTGAATATTCTGTGATCTTACAGCATTTTTTAAGTTTTGTTTCAAAAGCCTTTAAAATACCAATGCCAATTCCTATTTAGTTAATCTCAAGTAGGATTTTGTAAAATGAATTTCAGTACATGTAGTATTTCTGTGATGGCAACAGACTTGGCAATTCTGTGGTGTGTTGTTTTTTTGTTTGTTTTTTTTGTTGGGTGTTTTAGGTTTTCTTTTGTCATTTTTTTATACATCAAAAATGATGGGGGGTAGGGTTGGTATTTTTTGTGATAGACATTTGGATTTTTTTCCAGTTGTACAGAAGATTCAAATGTTGGTAGTCTGTTGAGTATCATGTTTTCATATTGTGTTTTATGTGTATGCAAATTTGTTGATGTGAATTCATTTGGGTTTGTGTCCTAAAGGAAGCAAGCAATGTTATGGCTGGAGGGAGATCTTAGCCGATCAAAGCAGAAACAACGAGTAGTTGATGGAAACATTAACAGAGTTCTCTGTGGCTTGAATGACATTTCAATCAGTGACAGCTTGAATGAAGGACAAGACTTGGATCAGTATGGGGAGGTAAGAGTTCAGACAAGCAGAGATAAAGCTCATCTTTTAATAACAAGCTAAAGATAAGTTTTAGATGTTTTTAAATCTTGTGTTAGTACTATCATCTGGGAGAAGCGGTTAAGAGCAACTATGCATTTGATTAATCCTGTCTGAGCTCTGTAATAATTAAAGAGCTTTTATGTTGCTGACAGAATCCTTTACTTGATGTAAAAGATCAGGGATGTAGTGTGCACCTTCTGCAGACAGTTATTAGTATAAATTAAAATAATCATCTGTCATAATCTGGAAGAGCACTTTGAATCTATTTCTGTGAAGGTCCGGTTTCCCTTTTGGACATTCAGTTTGCAGCTTGGAATATGAGAAGTTAAATATTTACAACTTTACTGCTTCTAGTATTCAAGGCAACTTAATTGTAGGTAACTCAATTAACTGTGCACTGTGTTGCAGTTTATGTGCAGGTTCACAATATAAATTCACAGTGCTCCTTTTTTCTACAGTAACTTTCTCTGTAATATGTATATTTAAGGGTTTTTTATAGATGTCATATTAAATCTGTTTAACATTCAGTTTTCAAAATATTTAACTTATCTCTGTATCTCTTTGGATATTTGATAATATTTCAAGACCTTATACTGGGCTCTCTAGAAGCTCAAAACAAAGTTCCCAGCTCCAAAAATGCATAAGGTCCAAGAGTTAAGAGGACAGAACAGTTACATGCAATAACTGTTGGGCAGGTAAAGACAGTGAAACGAAATTTATCACTAGTGAGGGTGAATGATAGGTAACAATGGCCTAGCATATAATCTTCAATAAAATCTATCTATTCATATTTTCCTATAATTAATGCAACACTTGGACTACCACATCATTTGATTATCTTATATTGTATTACTTCTGTCAATCTTTTCTCTCGGTTATTGGCAGAAACTATTGCTCTGTTTTATGCAGAGCAGTGAGGTCACTTAGGCACAATAAGAAACGCATTAATACAAACAAATACTTGATATGAGGTCCAGTGAAGCGTAACTGGTATACTTTTTTTTTTTGCAATTAAAAATACTGTAATTCTCCTTTCGGTTTGTGTAACTTTTGTATTTCTCTGCTACTTAAGATACTGTCTCTACTTAATACTTGGGTCTTAGAAAATTATTTTGAGATCAGTCAGAAATAAGTATTTAAACAGTGTTGGCATACACTTAATGTTTTCTAAAGCTAGAAAAAGTAGAACTATGAAATCTGTTCATCCTATATTCCTTACTAAGAAGGGAACTTTTTTCAAAACTATTTTTCTAGGTGTCATGAGAACTTACTGGGTTTTTAAAAAAAATTATTAATTTAGGAAAGTGTGGGATTTTTTTTTTTAGCTCCTCCTGCACTACACACAACTTTTTATAAATTCCTTCCTCATCTTACGCTTACCACAAAATTGTGTGTTACTGCTTCCCCTTCCATATTACTGATAATTTTAGAAATATTTATGGAGGAAGGGGATGGAGTTTGTTATATAAAACCAGACTACTTTAAAGAAAATAAATACTGGCATTAGACTCAAGCGTCCTGAATTGACTTTGAAGTTAGATTCTGCAAAAAGCCTCTGTGAATGTGCGTTGTACAGTGGCACATTTCAAAGTCTGCAAAGACAGAGTAGTGCCCCATGTATGTAGCCTTTTAAATTATAATCTTTGCAAAGGAGCTATTTTATACTTTGAAACTACACTTAAATATATTTCATTGTTTGCATACTTTGTTTCCCAGAATGATTTTGAAGACAAAGCAGGTGTGGAAACTCAGGATGGCATGACGCAGGGAGATAAGCTTAATGCCTTAAAAAGTCGGAGATGGCCATGTTCTGCTACAACTGGAGCTCTGAGGTAATTTGCAATTTTGAGTTTGGTTTACACTGTCAGATCTTTATGGCAAGTACATGGCCTTGTTTAAGGCAATGGTACTTGTACCACCTTCTGTGGTGGGAATTTTTCCAGGCATATATCTAATAGTTGCAGATTTGGTTTGTTAAGTTCTTTTTAATTTTTTAATTTTTTTTTAATTCACTTTGCCTGTTCAGGATACCTACTTACTATGTAGCAGTAAAAGATAAAGTAAAAAATACCTCAAAATCTTCAGATTTATATCTATGTAGCATTTTAAAACTTAGGTGTCAAAATATTCTTCAATGAACTTAGTTATCTCTCTGTACTCCTTATAAAAACACCAGATTTTTCAGAACCAGTAAAAATGTACTTTGAAAATAAGTCTGAAATACCTCTCTGTTGTTTAACTGTAAATTAATGACTGTGAATAATTCTTAACTCTTGTTGATCTTGTACTTTAAAGCCAGTATGAGATGTGCAGATATGATTTGTGGGAGGAGAAAGCTTTTTGTCCTTTGATGAAGATGGTTGCTTTTGTTTCTTTAGACTGCAAGACATGAAACTGCACACCCGGTCAATTTCACAACCTTTCAGGTATTAACTTTAAAATATACTTCTATATATACTTTGCAGGTTTTAAATTTTCAGTGTTTTGAATCATATCAGTTGATTAGCAATTTCAGATTGCCGAGAAGTGCAGGTAACAACTTTTGTAAACAACTGCAAATGGAGAGTGGCAGAATCTAATGGACAGAGGGGTACAGCTCTACTTTGGGAATACTTTGAATACTTCTTGATAAATAATTGCCTCAGTCACATTTTCTGTTTTCTATGCTGTTAGGCAATGAAGGGTTACTAGTTAACTCATAACCACTTTATCCCTGTAAAATCAAATACTTGTCTCAAAAGCTTAAATTGGCTCTGTATTGTCCACATATCACAATTTTTGTCCAGTATCTTTTAGTAGATAAACTTAAGAGATATTACTTAGTGGATACAATCAGTACTTGGGTTTTCAGTTTTCTTGGTTTTTTTTTTATTTTATTGTTGGTTGTTTTTTGAAGAAAATGTACCAGATAAATATTGAATATTGAGCTAGAAAAGCCAATAGTTTCTTCTCATTTTCTAAATGTTTTTGTTTATGACCTCTAATAAGTAGTGACAATGCCACCCGCCTCCCACCCCCCCAAAATGTGCGGTCACAATTGACTTAGGGTTGTAGGAATGGGAGAATTGAGTCTTTTGGATTTGTAACCACCACATCCTTTACCCCATTGTATCTAAAATACAACATGTAAGACAAAATATCTGTCATAAAACATGAATTCTTAAAAGAACACATTCTCTTCAGTTTTGTGACACTGCAGAATTTTGAGATGGATGATTCCAGATGTCTAGCCTTGGAGATGCCTATTTACCTTTTCTTGGTGTGAAATTAAAGCTATTTCTCCTTAGTGTTATTCCTTCTGTCCTTGTCACTGGAGACTTGTACCCAAGTTCTTTCATCCTGTGAAAGCTGATCATGATGACATCCCCTGTTCTAAGGGCAGAGAGAATTTCTTACTACTGTGAGACTGTTTGTTAGTTTTTAAAAATTGATTAATATGGACAGCTATAATGTTAACATTTTTGAGTAGTGCTGTGTACTCTGCTTACAGCTTATTATCAAAATATGAAGAATTTGGTCATTGAGAGTTCCGCCCTAGAAAGAGCTGTTTCTGTACAACACTGTAAAAATGTTCTTGCTGTCATTTAGAAATTATAATGATCTTCTCCTGACAGCTACAGTGTTGGTATGAGTTTTCTACTCACACTTGCTTTATAAGCACAAAAAATATACATTCTCAAATTTATAATATTTAAGATGTATAATCAAATTCACAATAAATTTGATACAAAAGGGGCACTTAGCCTTCACAAATTACCAAGATCAAAAATATCTGTAACTGTCTAATGTGGTACAGCAGGGGAAAAACTTGGGAGTGGGAAATTTGAGAGGTTTTTTTAAAGATATTTAAAAACAAGCAGACTAGTTATTGCTGTTCAATTTTCAGTGGTCAGACTTGAGATTTCCCACTTTTTAAAATACCAGTCTATGTGTTGAAAGACTGTATGTGTTTCTGAGATGTATATTTCAATTATAAAAATCCTGTCTCACTAAAACTCTGCACTCCTTTTAGACTGAATACTTCAGGTAGCACAGAAGTATCCATGTCTCCTCTGAAGGCCTCCAAAGTGATGGCAGTTAATTCACCATCTACAGAAAGAATAAGCAGAATTCCCACATCCTCAGGCTCTAATCTTAAAAGGTTTTTTTTCTTCTTCTCATTTTGGTACAAATACTTACTGTACACTAAAATGGTTTTCAGCACAAAGGCAGTCTATGAAGTGCTTGCTATTCTTGGGTGTAAGAAGACTTAAATTTACTTACAAAGTGATTTGCTCTTCCACTTGCCAAATTTTAGTTACCTGCAGATTTAAAAAAACAAACAAAACCCTAGATTTATACTACTCCTGTAAGCATTTTGATGGGATTATATGTCAAATAAGAAATAGTATTATGTTGTCCATAAATTTAGAGACGTTCTGCAAGTACTCCCACGAGTCTATATGCTATTAATCTCCAAAGAATACCGAGTGGTAATTACGATGATTTTTTGAACCCTTGATTAATTGCTATTTAATTCCATTATTACTACTATACTTAGTAATTATGGATGTTAAACAAAAATGAGAATTATGCATTTTTAATAACCTCTGGGTGCAAATATTTACTTGCAGAAAATAACTTAGAGATACCTCACAAGACCCGTTTTTATACTCAAATTTTATATCACGTCTTGGTTACTTGAAGACTCGTACCATGTTACTGATTCTGAGAAATAGGAGTTCTTAAACCATTATATGTACATAAAGTACTTAAATGTAGATCATCCACTGTGTAAACCTTTCAACACAATCTCCTGACATAACATGGTTTGACAGAGGTGAAAGCTGGCCAGGGTAGTGCTTGAATAAACAAAGTTTGAGAACTCCTGACAAACAATTCTGGGTTTCAGTATTTGAGAGCTAGAGGATGAGCCTGTGTCTAAACACAAATTACTTCAGAATGGTCTGTGTTATTCATCTAATATCTTCTGAATTGTGTATTTTTTGTGTGTGTGTGTGTGTGTGTGTATATATATATATATATATCTATATATACACACCTTGTATTTTTTTTTTTGTTTCCTTACTTTTCCATTCAGCATTTCCATAAACTCCAGGCTAGCCAGTTCTCTAGGGAACCTGTATGCTGCTTCAGATGATGATGAGAGCAAAGTGACATCATTGTCCTCTAGGACAGGTTTTTCTGTAAGCCATATCTCCAGCCACTTGAATGGCAGCTTGCAGCTACCTCACAGAAATAACCGTGAACTAAACAACAACTTATACAACAGAAACAGCAGTAATGGCAACAACCTGAGCAGCCAAACCAGTTTTCACAGCACCGTGACAGATGAGTATGCATCAACCTTCCTTTATGAGCCTTACAACTCCTCCAGCACGATACCAGAGTCAATCAATTCCCGTAAGTTCATAGCCACAGCAGCACTTTTAGGCATCTGACCAATGCTTATCTTCCTTGCTTCTGTGAGCAACCCTATCACACCAAAAAAAATTCTTAACCTGGCATAATTCTCTGACTTCGCTTAATGTTTCTGAACAGCGTCTTTGTCTGTTACTTTTTCAGTTAATTATCATTTCAGCTGCTTTTTTCCATCTTTCAAGAATCTAGATCATTGAGGGTTTCATGAAAATAAATCACTTAACTTTAAACTAACACCTTTTCTGATTCTTTTTTAATGGCCTTTATTACCCTTTATATTTTTTGTTTCAAATTTTTCATAACAGGTTCTAAGTTTGTGTCTTAATCTTCTACAGTAACAGCTTTAAAGAAGTCTTTGTATATATCACACTAAATGGAAGGTACAACATTCTTAAAAATAATGCTCACTTGAAAGATGAGTCCACTTGAAGCCTAGTCCTTTTCTAACACCAAATGTAAAAAGTGTTTTAGAGCAAGATATTTCTGATGGTCTCACCATTTCAGCATTCATTCCTCAACAACTTTTCTGCCTTGGGTTTATTTTGTGCCCTTTTTCTGTGTAAAAGTATATGTGTAAGGAGGATGAATGGATAAATTAATGCAAATTGCAAGTGATTCTATACAAAACAGAGCAGAGATACTAGAAAAACTTGAGTTATGAAATCAGAAATAACAGCTATTTTATGAGAAAATATTTACTACTGTAAATGTAAAAATAACTTAAGACACCCAGTTTCATAGGATTTTATATCCTTAGTAAGATATTAGTAGAATATTATAAACCTTAGCACAGTGTTTTTAATAGAATTATATTCCTTGCAATTAATTGAACCTGTCAGCTTCTGTTTAATCGTACTGACACTTAGGGGTTTGGTTTTTTAGCTGCTGGAAATAAGATTACCTTGGTATAAAATGAATTTCAGAATATTACACCTTTTTTCCCCCTTTGTTTCCTTACCACTCATAAACTGTTTCAGTTTAAAGAAAGTTTAGTGTTATATCTGCTACTGTTTTAGAACGTGGCCAGTCCCTTGTTGTAAAACAGCTGATGCATACATGGCATGTAACTACGATGTCAGCTGAGAAGATCATTCATGGGTTGTATTCTCTTTTTTTCCTGAAGAAGTGTAGGATTTACTCTCTTGTTAACAGCAACAACATGGCACTATTTCAGAGTTCAGAAGCTGAATGTTTATAGTCTGGGATTATGAATTGCATTTTGTGAGGATAGATGACAGTAGGAGGTTCTTGTTTCATTATAGGATTAAATTGCACAATGACTGAAACCTAAATAGTATACAAAGTGCACTGAAAATTAAGTTAGTTGAAGGAACTTGATTCTGTGTTCTCTTAAATTCAATAGTTACTTCCACTGGAAGAGGAGTTACTGTGCTTAGGATGTGCTTGCCCTAAAGCAACTCCTTAAAAAACTTCATACTCTCAGACTTCTTGTTTGAAAGTATGTTTAGCTGCTTATCTACTACAACTTATCTGGAAATATAGGTTAATATTCCATGATCATGCAAGAAACTGACTTGTATTTTGGTCCAAGGTCCTGCATTCTCTGGTGTTTTATACGGAACTCATCCTCATCAGTGTTTTGTTTTTTTTTTTTGTTTCCCCTGTCTTCTTAATGTGACTGACTAACCAACCAAGGAGGATTGTTTTGTCTTGCTACTTCAACCACTGACATCCAGCTATTTTGCTTTTTGTAGCATCAAGCCTTAGTTTAAGTTTTAATGATTTCCACTTCACTGCTTTAGATGCCGAAATTACTTCTAAGTCTTGACAGCCAAACTTAAGTCTTGTTGCAGTAAGTGTGTGTATTCCATTGCACTTTTTTCTAATTGGGCCACATCAGGTAATGTACCTGAGAGAAGTCTATTGCACATAGACATGGTGGCTATGTTTATAATTTAACCTATCAAAGAACTCTTCAATTATATGAATTATATTCCCCTCTTTTTATTAGCAAAACCTCCTGAATTGGATGTCAAGCTAACAATCTCTAATCATATAGGTATTGTATTTTAGAAAATCACTCATCTTTCTAAGTTTAAGTATCAACACAAGTGGTATAGGAGTGTTTTAAGACTGTTAGGACAGTTTGCAGTTCTAACTAATGTTTTTTCCTCTCATTAGTGAGGAAATTGGGAACCAAATTTTTATGCAATGCTACTTTTTTTTCCACCAGTATGGAAGAGAAAGTTATTCAGTACTCCTGTTTTGCTTTGTAGTGAAACAGTTTTTTTAAAATGTATTAATACTATTGTTTCACAATCCATTTAAAGCAAACAAAAAACAACCATGACTATGACTTCCTGTTATCAGCCATATATTTTCCCTAATGAACGATCTAGCCGGATAGAATAAATATTTTATTTGCAAATTCTACAGATTAAACATTTTGATTAAGCAGAATATCTTGCAGTTACAATTCGCAGAAATAGTTTTACCCAGTGTAAGTACATTTAAGGTATCACGATAAGATTTTTTTTACATTATTCTTGCAATAGTTATAAATCCATATATAGCTCTTTAAAATGTATTTTATTGAAGAGCATATAACTGGGTAGTCTTAAGATGAGTCACCTTTTGCTTCTATAGCTGTCATGGAAACTGGCAAGATGGAAAAATTTAAAGAAATTGAAAAGTGTTACAGTATTTTAAATTCATATGCATGATCTTTATCCTTGTAGAATTGTTTTTCTTAATAAGAACTTCTCATTAAGGAACATAGGACAATGTTTGCAAAGAGACAAACACTAGTGCATCTTACTGATCTGTAAATTTAGCAGACTCAGTGGATCACTTCAAGCACATATGCATTTTCTATAATACATCCTGATGTATTTTAGTGGATCTTGTGTATTCACAGTAATCCTTGCCTGCTGCAACACTTCTGTTGCAAACAAGGTTTTGGGAGAGTTGATGCACAATTCAAATAAAATACTTTTTGCAATTATCTGAAAGAAGTGCATGTTCAAGTCCTAAGAATAGCACTAAATACTACAGGGTGGTTCCCTCTTCAACTTAGTCCTGAAGTTGAATGCATGTGAATATGGTTCCAGTGCCTTGAAGATGGATGGCTTATTTTCTCATCCAGGAGGCCTTCCATGCCTCTTACCGAAGATCGTGATCTAAGCAGTTGCTTCAGCATGAGCTTCATGAGATAACATTAACTGTACTGAAGCTATCTAATTCTTAGTTCTTTGTTTAAATGTCTTTAAATGTCATTTTATACTTGGGTATAAAATGCTGTCATGTTAACAGGTGATAACATGACCTGGAAGTTTGCCCGCCCAGTAGAGGACAGCAAACTAGGCTGTAATGTCACAAATGCCAAGCTGCATGGGACCACTGTAGGAGTACACACTGAGATTTCTACTCAATTAACTGATTTTATACTTTCAACATTGCAGTTCAGCAGGCAATTTTCTTTGGAGTTTTTTCCTTCTGTTTTTACCTCTGTTTTAAATACAATTTTGTTAAATACCAGCATATGACTCCTAAAGGTAGACTCATTCAGGATACATGGAAACAATTCAATTGTAGTAACTGCAATAATTTGTTTTCCCAGCACATTTTTAAGGTGTTGTTTTAAAGGACTTGTAACAGTTCCTTCCAAAGTCTCTAGAATTTGGTTTGGAAAAATAAGTGTAGATGGAGGAAAGTTGATGTACTTTACTGTATGCAGGTTTCGAGTTTCTCCGATTTAATTGATTTTTACCTATGCAGAGGTTCAGATCTTCCTTCCAAGCCTTATTTTTCTTCTTCCTATCCCTCCTCTATTACTTAAAGTACAAAATGCATGTTATATACAAATACAACATCCCCAGTGAGTTTTAATCGGTTTTTCTTCTCTGCAGTCACTTCAGTCTGAGTATGTTCAGTACTAAAGCCCTGATGCTTTGGTGAAACCTGCTGAGTTCCTAAAATTGAAGTCCTTGAAGGAGAAGAACTTAAGGACACTGCTCAGTCAGAGGAGGAATCTTCAATACAAGACACACTGAAAACTTAACACCAAGAGGAGACTTCTTAACAGGCAGAATTTTCTTATTAATGACTACTGCAAATGCACTGATGTTGAATTTATGGAAATTATTATCCCATGTTATATACAGATTTAAGTTTTTAATGTTGAGACAGCTTGATTATATTTCTGGTGAGCTTCATTAAGACATGTATTAACTTGTGTACAGTGTTAAAATATGTATTAAGAAAATATTTTGGTAAGCAATATATATAAAATTATGTAAAAATTAGAATATATTTTAATTTAGTATCCACTTTGCTATGAAAAATTTGTATTTAAAGAATTTTTACATTTTTATCAAAGACAAAATTTTTTTAATGAGCAAGATGTTTTTCTTGTTTTTTGGGTCCATCATTATTGCTTAGAGCCTAATATAAATACTTTTTCACTAATTGGCCTTCTGGTAACTTAATGGAAGACTGACTAGTGAGAGATTAGTTATTACACAATCAACTGAAAGCACTTGATACATAGTCTGCTTTCCACTTTCAGCTGCTAATGTTTCATAAGGAAACACTATGAAAAAAAATAAAGGGAAATATTTGTTGAGATGTAACTTACATCTTCCACTGCAGAGAAATTAATTTATCTGATTGTTCTGTTGTACAATTAATGCTTTCTTTAAATTTGTCTTAAAGGAGTGTTTTAACTTTCTCTTTTCAATGCACAATGTTAAGTTTTGCTATGCAATATATACTGCAATTATGAAGACAGATCAACCTTAAGTTGGTAAAAATGTGCATGTACAATGAATTTGGCAGTGCTGCATACTTACTTGGTTTTAACCTCCATTTGGCACTGTGTACAGTTTCATTAGCAAAGCACACTATGGTAAATGTTGGAAGTGTATTAAATTTTCACTTAACTGGACATTCCATAAACCTTTTAATTCAAAAACTATTGTTAAACTTATAAAGTAACTTCCTGTATCACAGAATATTTTTGTCAGTAGTAAAGATGCTCTGTAACATGTGGTTTAATCAAGTGTGATTAGGAATGAGACTTCTAATGAAGTGGCATTGAAGTGAAGTACTACAGATCAAGTGTACAATTTTCAGAACTGCACAGTAAGCAAAAGATGTGTGGACTTGATATGCAACTAAGACAAAAAAACCTGATTTGTTACCTGTGAGTTTTTAAAAGATCATATCACAAATTGCTATGGAAAGTTGTACTGAAAGTGTTAATAAGTAATACTGAGAGCAGCTATATAAATCACTGAATAAAATTTACATGCAATACTGTCCTTTTTTCACAACTGTGTATATGTAACATATACACACACAAAGTAGCATATGTGTGTGCATATATATACAATATACTGTATATGAATCATAGATTAATGGTAAGGTAATTCTACCTCTTATAAAGAATTTTGTCATGTACTTTGTTATAAATAGTTTTCCTTAAAATATTAATTTTGAAATGTAGATATATATATACAGCTAATTGATAATAAAATGCTTCTATCAGCCAGCTTCTGTGTTTCTTAGCTTTTCTTACTTAGCTCTTTTGATATGTTAATATGATTAGATCTCTAATTGAAGACTAGTTCTTCAAAATCATCTTTCTTCTTATGTAGCATATTTGTAAGTAAGATGATGCTGCAAAAATATATTACTATGATAGGCATCTTTGATAATTGCTAACTATAGCTAACCTTGTATTTGCTTTGTATAACATTAAGCATTTAGTTAACGTGTTGATATTATGATGTAAAGGTTATATTTCAAATACCATAATTGAAAAGTTGTGTCTGAATTGAGAACTTTTTTTTCCTGGACAAGGACCCTTGTTTAAAAGTATAATATACCTTGTCTTTTCTGCATGTGAAACAGATTATTAGAACAAATGGTTCTAATACTGTTTAACCCTGCTACTGAATTTCAGCAAATTTGTTGTGTTGCATGATTATCCACAGCTCTCAATATTCCTGTCTGTACTGCAACAGATGATGTGGACAGTATGTAACTGTTACACAGCCATTCCAAAGGAATAGCAAAGCCAGAAATAGAGCAGATGCTTTGGAAGTTGCCCAATTTCCAGTGACAGTCTAATCTAAAAACAGAGTAAAAGGCTTCTGCCACTACATTCAGACAATTAATGGATAGCAATTTGGATATGTAAATAATTAGGAAGACTGGCTAATTAAAAAGTTTCTAGTACACAGGAGTCAACCTCTCCCTTAGCCTTTTTCTAGACTTAACTTACTATTGATTTATTTGAAATATGTAAATGCCAACTAGTGCACAACTTCTTTTAATTCTTAAAACTGATTGTTACCGAATACTGTTGTATTTATCAATCAACTGAACAGTTACAGATCTGGGTACAGTGAAAGGGAGGTCTTTAGAACCTTGTAGCTTTTAGGAAATATCTTCAAATTTGATATCTTCAAATTTGTTTCCTATCATCTGTTCATTTATCCTTGAACTTTACTGTTGCTTTATATATAAATATACCTTCTTGTTCTGGGAGAACAAACCGTAGTGCACGAGATCTCTAAAAGGAGGTTTGATAAACATGTGGAGATACATTAAATAAATCTAGAGGTCTTTACTGGGCCTATGATTCTGTGGCTAATGCCTTATGAAACAATTGTGTCTTTAACATGTGCTTTATGAATCTTTTGGTTAGGGAGATACTTCTTGTTACAGATCTAGAGAATATTTTTCAATTGCAGTACTGAAGAAAGAGGAGGATTTTAGTTTCTTTAATAACTGTTCTCTGCTGACAGCTAAACAATGAAAGGCCTCAAAAGGTTTGGCACTTGATTAGATCTACACTGTAAAGTGCAGCAAGCAAAAAATATGGTAATTAAGGGCCTGATCAAGTAAATCACTCAGGTATGTCTTTAACCTTAAGCAAATGAGCAATCTAATTGATTTTTAAAAGAATAGATATTTGTGTTTGTAACAAATTCACATTTGGATCAATAGTCCTGTCAATTGCAGCCTGTTCCAAGACTTTGTAACAACCCTTTCAGTGAAGAAATTTCTCTTGACATCCAGTCTAAACCTCCCCTGATGCAACTTGAGGCCATTTCCTCTTGTCCTTTCACTGTTAACCCAGGAGAAGAGACCTATCCCCATCTTAGTCCGACTCCTCCAACTCCTGAGCCTCCTCCAGGCTAAACAACCCCAGTTCCCTCAGCTGCTCCTCGTAAGACTTACTCTCTAGACTCCTCACTAGCCTTGTTGCTTTTCTCCTGACACCTTATAAAAGTATTGCTAACTTCTGTAGCCTACGTATAACCCACCTGTAAAATCAGCTTTGCTCCTAAGCTCCCCACAAAATTAATCAGCATTCATTTTCTAGAAAGCTTGAGTGGCAGTTTAAGTTTTTTTACTAAGTTGCTTATTAAATCTTGAGCAGGGTAAAGACTGGTAGTGTTTTGTCCCTGTTTAGGTAAAGCAGTGTAGAGTTCCTGGGAGAATCCCACTACTAACTCTTCTCAATTTGGGAAGCAATTGTTAATTCCAGTTCAGTTCAACCAGATTTTGTCTACCTAAGAACCTGTCATTCACCTCTGTGGGAGCTTGTGCTTTGAATGAAGTGTGAGACCATTTCAAACGCTATGCTGATTGTGTTTTATCTGTGTACTTACTGACACCACTGTTCATCTCTGGCAGGTTAGCAATGCAAGATTTCCTGTGGGCTAAGAGGCTGTTTGTATCAAAAAATTGAATATTTATATTGAGGACCAGCTTCTTCAAATCATAAGTCTTACTTAGGATCCGTGTATATATTGGGTTTGGAAGATTAGATTTGGAAAGTATATTGTTATTACAGACCAGTTCTAAAATTAATTGTAAGTGTGCAGAAGAACAGTGCACTTTCTCTTAACAAAAGTAAGATCAGTTTGAGTATTTAGCAGAGCAGTTTCTACAGTAAATGGTTTCAGACAGTGGTATTTAAGACAGAAGTAACACACTGGTTTGAAAGCTTGCTGCACATGAATGTATAAATGGGTTAGAACCAGGGAACTGGTAAGGCAAAAAGAGCCAGACTGTAGTTGCAGTATTTCTGGAGCGTGAGAGGATTTGGTGCTGGGTTTTTTTCCTTCTTGATTTAACAAGTTGAAAATCTACTGAATAATTCATGAAGAGTGGAAAGGCTGAATCTTCCTGGAATGATATACAGTGTACGTACTGTGTAGCACAGGAGAAACCGCAAAGCTTTGTATCAGTTCCTGCCTTTTCTGCTGCTGATTGCAAGGTGCTTCTGCTTTTGGCGTTTTCACAGCTACAGAATCCTCAGTCGTGCTCTGGTCTGCGAACAGCCATCTCCCTGCTATGGACCCACCTTTACTAGCTGCAATCTGTGGGATCTCTTGCTACTTACTGCCTTGGACACTGCTGTTCTCTGGACCATCACTGTGAACTGCATTTTCTGGACCTTGCAGCTTGTATGACTGAAGCTTGCCTTAAGAGTCCCTCAGCTGCACATCCTCCCTTGCGCTTGGTGGGGGACTCCTGCAGCAGGATCTTCTAACCTGGGCAAGGATGGGATTTACAGGGAGAAGTCAAAACTGAGCTGCGTTCAGCGAGATGCCCAACACCTCTTCCTGGAGTGCTAGCTCGCCTCTGCTGCTCCTCTGGGAGGACTCCTCCGGGACCCACATCTTCCTGTCGCTGCTTTACGCAGTCTTAGCTATCTCAGGGACTTTATCCAATGTGATGGTCATCTATTTAGTCTTCTCCTTCAAGAAGCTGCAGACAACCAGCAATGCCTTCATTGTGAATGGCTGTGCGGCAGACCTAAGTGTGTGTGCCCTGTGGATGCCCCAGGAGGCTGTGCTGGGGTTGCTGCCTCCCAACTCCTCCTCCCTTCGCTCGCCGGAGTACCGGCTGCTCCGAGGGGGTCTCCTCGGCCTCGGTATCACCGTCTCCCTGGCCTCTCACCTGCTGGTGGCCTTCAACAGGTACGTGCTCATCACCAAGCTGCCCAGCGTGTACCAGGCCCTCTACCAGCGGAGGCACACAGGCTGCATGATCGGGCTCTCCTGGGCCCTCGCCCTGCTCCTGGTACCACTGCTGCCCGGGCTCTGGACCCCAGGCTCTGTTCAGCAGCAGCCCCCGCGGCAGACGGACGGCAGCTCTCGCTACACCGCCCTGCTCCTCGCCCTGGCTGTGCTGGGCCAGACGGTGCTGCTGCTCCACTGCTACCTTGGCATCGTGCGACGGGTGCGGGGCAGCGCCAAGCGGGTCAGCGTCCTCAACTTCCACCTCCTGCACCAGCTGCCCTTCCCCGCTGCCCCA
>VWZO01017231.1:233372-363728 GCA_013396975.1 Bucco capensis
CGCCGCCCCGCCGCGCCCAGCGCCGCCTCAGCAGCGTCTCCGTCCTGCTGCTCTGCTGCGTCTTTCTCCTGGGCACCCAGCCCCTCGTCTGGGTAAGCCTCCTGGGCTTCTTCCTGCGGCCGGCGCCACCGGCGCTGCAGGCCGCCAGCTGGCTGCTGCTCTGCTCCCTCTCGGCCCTCAACCCCCTGCTCTACACGTGGCGCAGCGAAGAGTTCCGCCGGGCGGCCCGGTCCGTCCTGCCCCGCGGCGAGGGTTCCGTCGCTGCCCCGCGCTCCGCCGCTGCCGCCGGTCCCGCCACCGCCCCGCCCTGTCCGCAGCTACCGCGCCGCCGGGGAACAGCGGGCAGCGCCAGCGCAGCCACCGCGCCGCGATGAGGGGCCGCGGCTGAGCGCGGGGGGTCGAGCGAAAGCCCCCAAGTCAGCCCGCGTCCTCCCTGCCCCGCCGCTTGGCGGCGCCAGCGGACAGGTCTCGCCGCTGTTCGGGCGGGAACAGCCGCGTCCCCTCAGCCCTCTGCCCGCCCTTCCCGCCGGCGGTCACCTCACGTCGGGGAGCTGAACCGCTCGCCCACCTGCACGCCGCGGCTCTGCGCGAGGCCCAGTCCCCTCGCTGCTGCCACCCCTGCCCTCTCCCCGGTAGCGCTCCTTCGTTTGTACGTTCTCCTGTTGCTCCCGTCTGACCCCATGCATCTGTTCCCTGCTCCCTCTTTCACCGCACCAACAGGCAGCCTGAGGCTCCAGCTGCTTTTCTGGGGCGCTGAGATGAGCTTTGGTGTAGGGGTCTCCTGGCTGCCCGCCCACCCGCAGCACGGCCCTCACCGTCCTCCCAGCTCCACTCCTGAAATCTGGGATAACTGGTAAATATGGCAACTTATGTAACTGTTGTTAAGCTTTAAAGATTATGAGACAGGCACCTAGACAGCTCTTTTTGAGACTTACTGCAAGTTTGGTTTTATAAAATCTAGGTAATTCTTTCAGCGTTTGAAGTTATTCTTCGAAGTGAGCTCCCTGAATAAAAGGTTCATTTGTGAAGAACTGGCAAGAGTTTAATTGCATACACCCAGGAACTGCTTTCTTTCCCCCAGGTTACCTCATCTCTGTGCTTCATTCAAGACCCTCCTTCAGCTTTCCCCACCAAACTGTCAGATGATGCAATCTGTGAAAAATGTTAAAAACACATGCAGCTTTGAAGTGATCTGGTCTTTATATATGGTCTGTCTTGACAAAGGGCTCTGCCTATGGTATTGATAAAGTACAATGCAATATGGAGGAGACCTGTGTTGTCCAACTAACCTTGTCACCTCTTCAGTTACCAGTTTATTGTATTTCTATTAAATATGTTATCGCTGAAGTCCGATTTCACAGCCTCAGCTAAATATAAAATGACAGATTCTCTGTGACATTTGGAAAGGTGACACCTCCTCTCACTGAGGGTAGCAAGGGAAACAAACTGTGGTGATGAGTGCTGCAGCCTCATTCCTCCAAGAAATGGACCTAAAATCCACATGTTTCCTTCTCTGTTGCTTGACCACCTGTTTCCTCTTTTCCAGCATAGCTGCTGTTGTTATTGTGGTGATGATACGTAGCACTCTCTTTGCCTTTTGGCACAAAAGACTGGAAGAAGGTAGTTGTTTTCTGAATCCATGGGCATCCATGAGCAGTATCACCTAACTTGTTTGAGAAGAATGGGCACATGGAAACATGGAAACGTTCTTATGAACAAGAGTTTATTGCATTGGGTGACGGTATTAGTAGGAGCTTGGCAGCTTTTGTGAGGGTATTTGAGTGATGGGATGGACAATAATAAGGATAAGACAAGCACATTAGGTATAACGTAAAAGACCCTATGGCCATATTTTATAATGCTCCACACTTTGCTTGCCTTACCAGATGGGGTTTGAGTTTCAACAGAAATTATGCTAAGAGGAAGGGAAGAATTTCATTTTTCTGAAATCTGAGACTTGTTAGGGTCCTGTGATTCAATGATATATCTAAATTCCCCATACCAATACTTTACTTTCTGAATTAAAAAAAATAACCACCATAATCACAGAAAAGATTCTTCCTGAAGTCAGGATTTGACAAAGACAAGGAACCAAGGCTTCAAAAGGAAAAAAAGAAAATTATCTTGACAACCTGAAAATGTATCAACATCTTGAAAACATCTTTAGCTGCTTGCAAGGACATGTGGAAAAGTAAGAAAAAGTTTCCTAGAGTCTTGGGCTTTATAGAGAGCTTTTTCCTCCATCTTGGAGACAATGTGGGAGAGTGTGTCACTGGGTGACAGCATCAGAAAGACAGGAAGGGCTAGCAAGGAAACATTGACATACAAGATATGCAAGATTTGTTTTTATCAACACTGTGCACATATCTTGGAGAGTGGAGGAGCCGCTATATCCTTGTTGTAATTTCTCATCCTTACCATAGCAACTGTGCTTATGCTAGCCTTATGCAGCAAATGGAGAAGGAAAACTGTTCCAACCACACCTATACTAATTCTGGATCACTGCCAAAATAAAGCTAAACAAAGGGCTACCTAGGGTAGGACCCTGTTCTACTAATCCTTAGACTGGAACCCACAAAAGGATACATACACATCAGCATTTTGCACCATGGCTAAAAGGAACCGAAGACCCTTGGTAAAGCTCAGTACTGAGCCCATAAGCAAAAGAACAAACTTTAAAATAAAAAATTAGACAGTGTGCCCCCCCGCCTCTGTTTTTGGCTATAGAACATGTTAGTTTGGAATTAAAGCAATAACCTGTTTCAGAATTCAGTGTCCAAAGTCAGACAACTGGAACTTCTGGACTTCTTCCCTTGTAAAATGGCATGCAAGTTAGATTTTAAATGCCTGTATTTTATATAAACTATGTTTTAAATGCAAACATGTATAAAAAAATGCTATCATGTACAAAACTCCAATCAGCTATCCTTATGCTATGCATTAGTTCCAGAGAAAAGCTGGAAGACCCTTGGGAAGTTTGATGTAATTACATCTGACTGTAAATCTTTGACTGTTTTAATATACTCAGGTGACCTAAATAGCATTACACAGAATTTTAATTTAAAGTAATTAAGAAAGAGTAATTGTCTCAACTTAAGACCAGTTTCTCTGAGAAATTGCTGCTCAGAAAAGTCCTGTATGTGTTGTTCTACAACTGTATTCTTTGTATTTCCACATTGTAAATACTCCATGGTAAACTGCAATGGAAGCTTGGCTTAGTTCAACTTCTCCTAGCTCTGTGGTACTGCTTCTTGGTTGAGAAAATTGATCTGACTCTCAGTTTTTGGCATCTATGCTTTACTTTTACAGCTGATTCAAATGTGTCTGCTGCTAGTTTAATGGTGATTTTTCTTCAGTATGAATTTCTGTCATGCTTAAATAACAAATTTACAGATAGCTGCAAGAGATAGGTTGCCAATTGTCTTGTAAAATGTCTCAACCAAACAATCTTCAAGAGGTATAAATGAAGATGGTTAGAAATCCTGTCAGCAATTCCAGCGAGGTGTGCTTGAATTGAGTTATTCCTTTCCTCTGGTGTTGTGCCAAGCAAGTTGTCTGAGCACAGCCTAAAGCTGCCCTTCCTAGAATGGCTGGTCTTTGGGCTTCATGTATGTTATATGAGGGATGTGAGCTTAATAAAGCACTGGATTTATTATACAGCAGTGCAGATCAGCCATGTTGTTCATGTGCAATATGTGCCTATTCCTTGGCTATTTTCTCAGGGTTTCTGGCAATGAGAGGAGCTAGGATTTGGTAGTATGCTGGATGAATAATGGCCAAACCATGTGGCTTGAAACCAGCCATTTGGTGTATTATAGCCTAAGTAACCCTGCCACTCAGTTTGTGGTTTGCCCATGCAGAAATACATGTGGGACCTGCTTTTTGAAGGTAAAATTGTGCCTCAGAATAACACCCTAAGGCAGAAATATCGTTACTGGAGAAAATTGCTTGCAAAGGGTGTTCATGAAGTTATAGTTTGGATTAAATCTTTTGAAGGTAATTTAAAACAGCTGCAAAATGGCATTGAGTTGCTTTGTGGAATCGGGTAGCTACAATATATGAGCCTCCACCAAAACTGGACAATCACTGCACTAATCAAAGGTGCAGAGAAAAGTACGGGCAGCAAAGTGAAACTGGGAAAATATTACAAGAAGAGATAAAGATAGCTGGACAGGGGCACTAAGAGTTTGATCCCGAGAAACAATGCAGAGAAAAGTCTGAAAGCCAAAAGGGGCCTGGGATTATGATGAAATAAACCATCTCAAATTACTTTATTCTTTATATATGTAAGGAGACTGAATTCTATGCTTTTCTTAATAAATAAAACCATGCAATTGTTTTCTCAATTTCTTCTTTTAACAAAGCATTCCGTCCGCCAGCAAATTTTCTTTAATCTCTGTAATAAAAAAGAGTAAAGGTATGATTTGCATCAGCGTTCTTATGGAGACTGCATTTAACAGTGTTACTGGACTTACAAGCAGGGATGACATCTTAGCTAACCTCCAGCTTCAGTCAGCCATAAGCACACTGCAAACTTTTTTTTTCTAACTAGCAAACTGGTGCTATTTTTGAAAAAAACCCACATACAGATTATTTTCAAATGAAGACGTTTAAGTGTAGCATTTCATTAAAGAAAGAAGTGACAACATATACTTTAGCTTTCTATTTCGTCTTAAATCATATAACTAGATTATAGCAGTATTCTTTAAATTCAGAAGTCCCTTTCTCAAATCACAGCGAAAATAGCTTTTCTCGTGACTGTTTAACTTCTAAGAAAGATACCTTTTTTTGCTCTTTTATGTCAATCCATCCCATGCACTGTCATCATTTTGCCAGTG
Source organism: Bucco capensis (assembly GCA_013396975.1). Classification (NCBI taxonomy): domain Eukaryota; kingdom Metazoa; phylum Chordata; class Aves; order Piciformes; family Bucconidae; genus Bucco; species Bucco capensis. The sequence goes on from VWZO01017231.1 coordinate 238,211, forward strand.
TAATAGTCTATTTTCTTTCCTTCTTCTCTCTCTTCAGTAGTTTCTGTCATTCCCTTCACTAAGGGAAAAGTACTTGATCCTGCTGATCAGGGCATGACTCCTTGAGCTTTGTAAGTTTTGAGAGAAAATTGTAAACTAAGACTCAAGAACCAAGAGACAAATCCCACATACTTACATTTCTGCTTAAGACTGAGTAGGTTTTGAAGATGGATTTTTCCTCTGTACAGTAGTGGACAAATGCTGTGTCTGTATTTACAGATACTTGTATTTGATCAAGGCTGTGAAAAAAGCAGGGGTAATATAGAAAGAAGTCACAGATAGTTTGTCGGGTGGAGAAAAAATCTTTGTAGCTGAAGAGCTCATTATGATTAGCTTGTCAAAAGTGACCTCATTACAGAATACAAATCCTTGTGCAAGTATTCAAGTCAGTCTGCAATCTAATGATCTCTTCTGACTTGGAAAACATGGCCTCAAAGGAAAATAACTCTGCTTTAAGAGTGTGGGCCAACTGATTTGTTTATTGTCAATAAGTTCAATATGGCAAGACTTCCTGTGCAGTCTGCCCTACACCTAGTCTGGGCAGGTATTCATGAAATTAGAGAACTAGAAACAAAATAAGTGTTAAGAGAAACCACTTGGGACTGGTTTCTGGCCTGAAGCTCTGCATATCTGACAAAACATAATAACAGTGTCCATATCCAAATTCAAAAGTTCAAAAAGGGAACATGACGTACACTCTTAAATTTTAATCACTCCAGGACACCACTCCAGGAAAGTTAACTGTTTGGTATTTAAGGCAAACTGTAGGATATCTAACCTGCAACCCCACACCAAGCCTAGTATAGAAGTATCAAGTATAGAGCCAAGGAAAGCAAACTGCCTGTTGGAGGAGGAGCTCAAACCAAAGAAGGGAGCCGTGTAGCACCATAGGCTGAATTCACCGTGCTGAACTATGACTTCATGGGATAATGGGTTGAAATAATCAATTATAAAAAAGTACCTCTGCTAATATTTTCAATATTCTGTAAATGCCTTTTTTTCTGTACTTTGGTGGAGACCATCTTCTGCTCCAAAAGCTTTCCTGCTACTCTAGAATTGACAGCAGGTGAAAACTGTATTTAGTATTAATTACTAGACAAACACAAAAGGAGAAATAATTCAGTGGACAAAGCCAGCTCCTGTGGTTGAAGGACAAAGGTACAAGGAACAAAGATGGACATGCTATTACTGCAAAGCTTTGCTTAAGCCCAAAGATGTCTTGTATTCAGGAGCAGCTCTACAAAGTGCAACTGCTGCTGGTGAAAAATGCTGTCATAGAGCCATAATGTAGTGATTGTCACATTTGCTGTTTTCTAAGTGGACATGCTAGTGGTGTTTGCCTGTGATATTGCCATTAGAGAAGGTATTAGTATTTGTGAGATATAACTATGCAGCTTTGGCTTCTAAGTAAATACTGATTACTGCAGCAGGACTTGGCCTTTCTGTTGCTTCTCTTCCTGGTAGTTCAGAGAGCAGCTGCATGAGGAAAGTGGAAGTGGTGTCCTGGGGGGAGAAACAGCAGGAACTACCATATCTGGATGAGATGTCTTTGATATCTTGTTATATTATTCATAGCTTCATGAATCTGCCATCTCAGAAATGTCTTAATAGATGTCTTCAGGCTGTCTGGAATCTTCACCTGCTCTGTGACAGTCTCAGGGCAGAATTAAAAATGTAGATAGGCTTCAGGCAAGAGCTGCATCCATCCTGATCTGTTCTGAAACTGATAATGTGGTGGAGGTGTAACACCAGTCTGAAAGCATTAAAGTGAGCACTAGCAACAGAAGAAAACTATGGAAGAGAGAGCTTGAGAGAAAAGGCTGACAAACTGAACAAAAGCCAGAGTATTGCAAAGTGTTATGCAAACTTTGTTTTATGTTTGTTGCACTGAGGTGTCATGCTGAAATGTCCACTTTGTTTTCTTCTGCCCTCTTTGTCTGCCTTGCTTCAGTGTACTGCTGTGCTAAGATGGCCCTTTTGTTCTCACCCTAGAGCCTCTGACACTGACTTTGATGTCATTAAATAAAAAACTGTTTCTGTGATTCTTTATAAGCTTCACATCTTTCATTCTAAGGCTCAGTGAAATGGCTGTAGCTGTGCTGTAGCTGTGGAGACAGGAACAGCAAGGTTTGAACAGAGGTAATAACCAGAAATAATATGAAGATATGTGAGTAGTACTACTTGATATCTACGTTTGAGTGTTGCTCCTTTGTCTTTTGTTGCATTTTATCTGTTGCTGTCTACACATATTGGAATTGCTTCACTGCAGGAATGTCCATTTCCATTAACAAAAATATCTTTCTATGAATCCTTTTTTTATCAAGGTAGTGGTAAAATCTTGCAGGATTTGAAATGTGCAGCCATGTTAGCTCCACTAGTGAACATAATTGTTCCTCTTTCATAGAACAGAGCATCTTCCTTCACTCTAGATTAGTTTTTTGGGCAGTTGTTTTTTGGTTTTGGGTGTTTATTTTTTTTAAATTATAGAGTTGGTAGACTGTAACATAAGACAACAAAAGAACAGCCTCACTACTGCTTCTATTTGATTTTGAGGCAAGGCACTTTTCATAATGTTTGTTGTGGCTATCAGCTTTTTTTGTATTATATTGAAACAAGACAATAGAACTATTATGTTAAAAAAGAAAAAGATCAATAGGATCACAAAAATTATTCGTTGTATATAATGAGTAAATATAAGCTGTTTGGATTCCACAGTAGATATCTTTCTCAGCTTCTTGCTGTTTATTGTAACTGTTAGGTACATGCTAACAGGATTAGGAAAGTCACACACAAATATAACAAATAATGGCTTTGAGCTGAATTGAAGTAGTGAATTAATTTTCTTCTATCTCATGCATCATTGAATATTGCTATTGTACTGTCTCCTGATTATCTATATTATACCTGTCACCTGACAGCAACCACGGTCGTTATGGTAATGTCAAGATTATAATTATAGTCCTTTCAGCAATGTAATCATACTGTGCTAAAAAATGTGTCTTTGAGATGGTGGTGTCCCTTGTTTGGTCTCAGCCCAAACATGAGCACATTTTCAGATTTTGAGAGGAAAATGATGGACATATATATATGTATATATTAAAATATATGTATAGTGTTTTATTAACATTCAAGGAAATTATATACGCCTATGTACATATATGTGTATATAATTGAAAAATATGTAGCGCTGTGAACTATGGCTTTACTTCATTTGAGATTAACAAAACTTGTCAAAACTTCTTATGCCTTGGTGAATATCCCTTCAGCTGAGTCTGTGAATTTAAAAATATAAAAAAAGACAGCTATTACTCAAAGATAAAAGAAATCATGTGAAAGGTTGCTTGGCAGCTTGTGTCAGTGTGATAGCCCACGCCCTTTTGCAGTATAACACATGGTGCTTTGGGCATTCTGGCTGTACCTTCCATGGTCTCTCTGGTGGCAGAGGCTAGTGACCTCTAATGCCTAGAATCAGAGCCAGGACTCCTGGGAAATGCATGTTTACAGGACTGCAGATTGTGGGTGGCAGGTAGAAGGTGACTTCCCAGGGAATAAAATAAGTGCTTTTAGGGAGTGATCTGATTTCTGCAGAATGTAAAGGCAGAAGTCTGAGAACAAATTTTGAGTCACTATCTGGTATATTCAGATTTTATTACTTTCATTGGTCTATTTTCTTTTAGATTTGGGAGGCAATTGTTCATTTAATTCTGAAGAAAAACATGTTATAAGTATAAAACAATTCTCTTCCCAAATGTAAGAAGCTTCTAGGGAAACCATATTGAGGAATCTGTGTGAATGGAACTCCAGGAGCAAATATTTCAAACACCCACCACATGTGAAACTAAGGGCCTTTTAACTATTATCTCATTTAGTAACATCTAACACTATAAACATTATGTTAACTTAATTAATAAAATTTATTATATGTTAATCTTATCTGTAATCTGGAAATAATTACGATCACCATAATCAGGATAGAAGAGCACATACAAGTTTATCTTTAAATTACATATCTGTAGAAATACTGCAGTGTTCTTTAGTTTCCTATTCTTATCACTTACACAATACTACATGGCAATACTGCTTTTTATTGATTTTGAGATCACAGTTGGTGAGTTGTAATATTTTTTTTTGTAATATTTTGACATCAATATTTGGTTTCAAGCATGAGTGTACAAAGCTGTATATGTGCTAGCCATTCCCAGGTTGACATAGGTACCTCTTATGTAGATACTTTTATTCAGATAGTGTATCAATAAACTGTCTCCAGGAATGTCCATTAAAACACTTAGTGATCATGAGGTTGTCTGTAGATGTTAAACATGAGTGTCTGATGCTAGTGTATGCTGCCAGCAGTGAGGATAGCTGTTTCTGTATGCTCTTTAGGAACAGCCTGAAAGCCTGCAGCCTACTTTTTTACATTGGCCAGCTAGGGATCTGATTTATTCTCTCATACAAGCCATCTGCCAAATGTCACAACTACTGCATGCCTCTAACAGCTCTGTGTATATGCCACCTTTACATACTCACTAGCACAGTGGTGCTACTAAACCACTAAAGGGTTTTGTGTGAAAAGGAAATAAGGACAGTGGAATCTCAATTAGTTTTTTAATTATTTAGGGATTAAGGCCTTATTATACCCTAATAACTTAAGAAATTTGGTTGATTAGTAGAATTTCATGGAAAATCTTTTTTCTTGCCATTGAGTCTGAAGCGATAGATAGTTTGAAGACCCAGCTGCTTTACCACTGGGCATTAACAGTGAGAAGTTTGTGTTACAATGCCTATTGTTGGAGGTGAACCATGCTCATGAGACACAGTAGGAAATGTCCCTCATAGAAGTAAAGGGCACATCACTGAATTAGAAAGAAAGGTTAGGAAAATTAGATCGGATCTTGTATAGTCCTGGTGCACCAGGAGGTGCCAAGGACATGAGCCAGACCCGAGCATGAAAGAGACTTTATCTTGTCTTCTACTGCAGCCTGTTACAAGGTTACACCTTTGCTAATGGGACTAGATTTATTGTGTGCTTGCATGTAAGTCCTGCATATGTTGCAAAACCAAATGAAACCCAGGCATCTTTGAGTGGGTCTCAGATTCCAGGTATATACAAGGAAATCCCTTATCTAAAAAGGGTTCCCATTTCCCACAGCCTGTTACAAGGAATTATGGTGGACCATTTCATGTCTGCCCTACTATTCTCACGAAAAAGTCCTTGTTACTGAACAAATAGACATGCACCTACCCCTTTCTCATGTGAAGGCAAAATAACTTTCTCTAGCATTTTTCCTTTCTTGGCACCTCAGGGAATCTCTTTTCAAATATTGCTCCTTTGAGAACAGGGTTTTTTCCTTACGAGACAAATGCCTTTAGCAATGTGAGGGTATTCAGCCACATTGCCCTTGATGTCCTGTGAAGTCTGTATTAGTGTTGGTATGGTGCCACAGCTTTCCCAAAGACACAGGTAGTTTGTCTAGAGCACCAAGTATGGATCTTGATTTTACATTTTGGAGGGAAGCAATAAGACCTATTCCAAAGGAAAACACATGCTCTTGTTTCCTGTTTTTGAACAGATGACCAAAGAGGAGTTTATTGATAGGTTTGGTGAGTAATTTCTTCCCCTTATTCAGCCGTATGTCTAGATAAATAGTCAAGACTAGCCTGACTATATTCATAATGATAAGACTAGCTTGACTGTATTCATAATAGCTCTCTGGACCTCCTTTTGCTGCATCATACAATTGCCTTCAGCACGCAGAATTACTGAGGTCAGGGAAAGAGAAGCTAGGTGGCACTATGGTCCAAAGAGATCATGTGTCGTTGGTGAGCAAACCAGGGTCAGAATTCCTAAAGCGGAATTAAGAGGAGAACAAGCTTTCCGCAGATACAATTATTTAGCTTGTGGGGTTTTTTTGTAACACTAACAGGCTTAGACTTAAGCATATAGACATGAAAGAGAAGATTACAGATGTAAAATGGCTTTAAGATTGCCTCTACAGATAAAATTGTGAAAAAAGGTTGTGCATCATTGCCTCAGCATATCTTAAAGATATTTGTGTTTTTTAAACATAGTCAGATATTTCTGCTCAAATATGTTAATAACTATGGAAGCAGATAAGCAATGCACCATGTGTGTGCAGTTAAAGGAAACCAACACACTCATCTTACTTGATCCAGCAAGATAGAGAGGAAGAAATAATCCAACCTGATCCATTTATGAAACTTTTCTTTGATGATTTTTTAGGGATGGAGGTAACGAGGCCTGCACTGCCGAGTATAAATTCTATGCAAGAAAATATCTGAGGTAGTTACTGTAAGACACTCATTAAGTTATCTTTATATATCTATTTACATTTTCATGTGTCATTTTTCCTAATCTCTATTTCTAGAAAGTAATTATTTTTGCTAAGTTATGCTAGTTTTTAGTTAACTAATATATATAATTCATCCATTTGTATTTTTATCAGAAATGAAGGTCAGACAAGAATGTATTAACACAGTTTGTTTCAAAGTTATAGGGTGAACCAAAGCCTTTACCTAATATATAATTAGTATTTAAGAGTACAAGGAGGGAATTTAAGCTTAAGAATTCCTTAGAGCAATGTTGAATTTATTAAAATGTAAAACAAATAAAAATATCCTTAAGCTTTGGAAGTCTGGGGAGGTGTTATTTAATAATATGTTTAAAGAAGATCTCAACATTTGAACATAAGTAAAACTCAGGCAATCAAACAAGTTTGCATTTGTAGTAAAGCCAGCCTCTAGGCTTTTCATGAGTATATGTTGCTTATGGAGGAAAGAGGTCTGCATTGTGGCATTCTATGTCTGAACCAAGGTCTTTTGCTACTGGAAGAGTCTTTTTTTTGGAGGACTTCAATAGTTGTTGGCTTAGAGGCAGGGTATTGCTATACAAACTGGCAAGTTACACAAGCATGCACCTGTCATGAAACAGATGCAATAAATGACTGATTTTGTAGTACCTTATCACAGCAGAAGGTAACCATAGAATACCAAACTGTTCCTTCAAGTTCACTGTGTCATTAAGGGGTATAGATGGGTATGTAACTAACCTGGAAATGCTAGAAAAGCTTAAAGTTATAGTAGTTTCTAAGGAGGCACTTAAGGAACTTCTGGGAAAACTGCAAAAAAGGATGAGCAATATGAAATTAAAAGCTTAATATAATTACAGAATTTTAATGCTCACACAAATGCAGAACAGTATATTAAAGTCAATGAAGTAAATTCATAGAACTACAGTCCTACAAGGGCAGTGTTAAGGAACTAGAGTCTGGAAAAGAAATAGAGCTGAGGAGTAGAAATGAAGAGGAAAAAATGGGGTTGAAAATGAAATGACATTGAGATGATGGACATAGCCATACTGGGAAGGAACTGTGAAGTTTATCAAAGATGCTTCAAGAGAGGCTAGAAGAGAGGGAGAGTCATCTGTAGGTAGAAGGCATAGTAGAAGAAGGTGGTCAAAAGTTTTGTAGAAATTGTGCAGAGAAGTGGGTACATATTAATTATCAATGGAGCTGGAAATTTGAAAAACCAGGCCATCAGAACAAGCATACGCTACAGTAACGAAACTGGTTTGGATTAGCAAAGAGCAAAAAACTAACTACTTTTAACATGACACTTAGTTTAAAAATAACAAAAAATGAAACTAATTTCACAGCAATTATTTTTGAGCTCTTCCTCCCATTTCAAGATACACTGAATTTGTCAGCTCCTGCTTTATTGTGCATTTGATGATTCAAAAGTCCGTTATAGCTCCTGTGCTTAGTATCAGTATGCTAGGAGAACGTACTTCACATTTAAATGAGAAAATGATGCTTCACAAGAGATGGAAAACATAAAAGACCTCTATGACAAAAACGACTAACTGCGGGGATTTAGGAAGAAAATTCAGAATAAATTATAAGAAATTACAAAATCTTTTCCTTCTGTCAACATGTGAAAAACTCTAGTCCCTGTTAACACCTTGTAGAAACACCACCTACTAGCTGATGTGCCCTGTTTGCATTTAATGTGCACCTGCCATAGATTGCCCAGAAAAACAAGTATCATTCCTCCAACTCACATTAAGACATGGCAGATCATGAGCATTGTCCATAATTAACCATGGATTGCTGCTGCTTTATTAAACACCAGTCTTAATTTTTAAATTTCTTTTTAACCTTATGGGAATTGTACTGTTTTTTCCTCGTTTATGGACACCATACTGTGTAGTTTGCTATTTGGCTCTGGACTTCTGAGAACTGACTGCAGGTTTCAGCCTTCAAAAGCCCAAAGTAATATGGTAGTGCTGATACAGTACTTACATAGCTGTGAGTTTTGCTTTGTGCTGCTTCAGCAACAAGGAGGGCTGTCTGCAGACTGAGTACCATCTGACCTAGCAATGTTTCTGTTCTTTTTTTTTTTTTCTTTCTCCATTCAAGTGCTTTCCCCTTAGAATTGAAGGAAGCTCACATTTTCTTTTTTCTGATGATGTGTCAAATCCTTTTAAAGTAGTGTGGATGTTGGCTGAACCTTCTGCAGGTTCAGTCTATAACGGCTAAACTGAATAAAAGCCAAGAAGTTCTCTAATGTCTATCATAAGTCAAGGGTCATGTTGTATATGGAGCAAAATACATGTATAGTAACAGGAAGCAGTGTTTTCCTTATGTATTAAATAAACAATAGCAGGTCCAATCTCTAGTTATTGGGGGTAGGAAGATCTCTTTGTTCTATCAGATTTCTGTTTCCTGTGACACTCTATAAGGTACATCTTCTTCATGTTTGCTGGCATTATTTATATTTTCTAAATGTGTGATGCAGCAAATTCTTAAAAATAGCCATCAACTTTGTATTTGTTTTCAAGAAAGTGCTGATGCTAAATAAAGTACTAATTTTGTATTTCAGCAACTGCCCTAAAATAAGCACACTCAGCAAGAAAACCAACATAACTTTTTGTAGTGTCATAGGTGAACTGAAGGAAGCACAAATTAATAAATTCAATGTACTTTAAATCTGTGAAAATATTTTAAAAGAATTGTTCTAAAAATTAATAATTTTTAAAACTTGCTTACCATACATTGAAACTGCTGATTTTACTTCACTATCCATCAGTGTATTTACCTACAAGATGGTTTATCAAAACAGTATATTCTAAGGGAAAACTGAGATATATTTGTAAAATACTAGAAGTAATAGGATAATTAAATTCTGGCTGGTGACTGACCACAGAAAGTCCAACTAGGGCATACAGAGAGCCTAGGGCATTGTGAGTCTTCTTGCAGAAGATGCAGACAGTATATGAAAATATTAACATTCCTTAAGGGTGTTAATTTCTCTTAATTAATGAACAATTATTTATTACCATGAAAATAGTTTCTAAGCATTACTAGGGATGTACTAGAGATATAGGACATTATAAGGGGATGTTGAATAGGCTCTTCATTGGCATAGTTGTTTGCACCATACTGATTTGAAGAGTGGATTAGAATTTCAGATCATTATTAAAAATGCATTTATACTGCAATAGTCACTTGAAAATCATTCTTCTCCTTAAAAAAAACCTGTCTGTGGTAAATTAATTTGTTTAACATTCTTGGAAGGTACCAAATTAATCATGTTTGTTTATTTCAATCCTCTGTGTATATTTGCCGCAATATCCCATTGCAAATTACATGACAAATTCCTAACACTTCCTTAGTATTTCCAGAAATACCCTAACATGGTTGCAGTAATTCAGCTATAGCTTGTATTCCAGGCTACCAGCTGAAGAAGGCAGGCTGGAGAACAGAGGAAGAGCTGAGATCGAAAGACCATTTTTCTGTTTGTCCCAGTTTAGAATGCAAGACCGAAGCCTGCTATTTCCAGATAAGGAGACATCTTTCTTTTCATTTTCTGCTGTAACTCTGGCTTTTGCTCTCTGTGGTGATAGCTTATATGCAAGTGATTCCAGTCTATCTGCCCAAGCATCCCTTTCCTTTGAAATCAGCTGTAGCCTCTGCAATTGCTCCCCACCCACAAGACACCTTCCCAGGAGCTAAGGCCTGCTAAGGACTTCTATGTGGAGGAAGGACAGAGATTCCTAGAAGTTCTTACTTCTGGATTGCCATTTTTTTGCTTCTTTCTCTGCTTTCTCTCTGAGTGTAAGTTTTGAGCGGTAATGCATCTCTAAACTACAGTATTTATATTATGCTCTAGCATAGGTGAGGTCTAAAGGAAAAAAGATGAGAACATTCATAACCAGTGGAACATGCCAGAGAACAGTGCCACACGTCCCTGTGTCTGCTCTACTGTCTGCAGCATTTGGGTGAAGTGGATGTTAGTTTGACCATGTAGGTTCCTTCTCCTTTCTGTTCTAGTCTAGTCTTGCAAAATACAAGAGAGATTCCATCTAACAGAGATGAGGTTTTTGCTGAGAAAGAATAGTTATGAGCAGGAGATTTTGGAGGAACACAGGCCCCTGTGGATCTCCACAAAATATCAAGAATGCAGGAAGATTTTAATCAACTTAATCCATGACTCTGATATTAATTCTATATTAATGGATTTTTAAAGTAGTAATGTATGTGGGGGGTTTTCCATCTCCTCTCTTTTATAAGCCTATTTCCGCTGCTTTCAAATCCCCATTAAACAGCTGGCTGCTCTTAGTACATATACACAGAATGTTTTCAGAGCTATTAAGATGTGACTGGTATAGTAAAAGTTTGCTGAAGCTTTTTTACACAAAGCCTGTGAGCCTCTGAGTTCATTGGTTAATGCTCCACTATTTTTACCCCTTATTTAATCATAGTAAGAGCTCTTTTAGCAAAACTCTTAAGCATATATGAGAATTCAGTTCCATAGTTAACAGGAACTAATGCCTTCACTTATGATATATATATAGTATCTAACAAGTTAACTGAAAGAAAGAATGGTTGGAAATCTTAACCAATTTAATTCTACTATTTTTGTGCAAATGAAATAACTGAAATGACAGAGCAGGAACCTGTTGGGAAAAGAACAACAGTATGTTTATGCAAGACTAGTATTATGTGGCTAGATTTGAGAAGGATTTGGAAGCAAGGAATTTGAGAATTCAGCTAGTATTGGAAGTTATAAGTAAAAAGGATAAATGCCTAGATCCTGAAAATAGGATGGAAAATCAGCTACCAGCAAGACAAGTCTCAATATAACTCTTAACTTACTGATAAGTGAAAGGAAATTGAAGGAGGAGAACCCAGGCACTTAAAGAGACACTTCTGCAAGGAAGGTTCAAAAGTTTCATATAACTGAGGCGAATTTAAATGCTAACACTTGCAAGTGTTCTGTCACATCCAAGGTTTGGTATTGTACAGCCTCATAAGGACAGAATGACAGAGCAAGTTACCTTTGTCAGCAGATTGTGTTAATCGTTCTGGGTTATTGCTGTTTGCTTGGATAAAACGCCAAACAGTTGCAGAGAGCCAGAGGCTGCTAAGGCGTGTGATAATCAAGAAGGAAGTAGAGGCATGTGATAGTGGAGAAGGAAATATTTTAAGTTCCTTTGGGTCTGAGAATAGATCTGTAGACATGGAGAACTATAGGCTTGTGAGAAGTAGATCTTCCAGTTAGTGTTTGAAGTGTTTCTGTGCTTTGCGCAGTAAGGTTTCCCCAGTCTTGATCTTACTAAGATATCTTGGGGCATTTGCCATTGCAATACTGCAAAACTGCTCGGCAGAGAGGCAGCTTTCTTCCCAGGGGTGAATTTCTCTTTATGGCTACCTTTTCATGAGATACTGGTTCTTTACACGTTTGTGTTATTTACATGTATTTATGCCATGATTTCCTGTTCCCCACTGATGTGGCTATCAGCATACTTCAAAGGAGTTTGCATGACTTCTGACTGTCCAAACTGAAAAGAAGAAAGAGGAAACTGCTGTGAGAACATGACCTGTCTGAGTTAGAAAAACTATGTACTTATCCACACAATGACAAAGAAGTCATTTGGAGTCAGTCATTGGTATTTTTATCAGAAAGGAGCTCTATTAATGTGCATCAGTCTGTCACCAAGTTATTAGTAAATGTGTTACTGTGGGCTCCATTACTTTTTCTGGGTGTAGTTAGAGCATTTAAGAAAAAGAAATTTAGGAAAGATTATGTTGAGCTTCTGCACACTATTGCAAAGTATGCTATTATAGAGAAAATTCTAGAGCAGCAAATAATGTGTATTTGGGAACATGTTAAAAGGCAGACTATTATGTTTGCAATCGTATAATGCAGGCTACTGTGCATGGGACATCTAGGTGGCAATAATTAGTACCATAGCTAGTTGAAGCATAAGATTTTAACCTGAACAAAGGTTTTGCTCACACCGTAGGCCCATCTGTGTTTGGAAATCAAGATGGTAACAGTAATGTTCTGAAGCTTTTGAGGCCTCCAGAGCATATACTTTTGTATGTTTGTTGTAAATTTAGACTAGTAGAGTATTTAGAGTAGATTTAGACTGGATATTGGGAAAAAGTTCCTAGCCACGAGGGTGGTAGAATACTGGAACAAGTTGCACAGGGAGGTGGTTGAGGCCCCATCCCCGGAGGTATTCAAGGTGACGCTTGACAAGGCTTTGAGCAACCTGATCTAGTTGGGGATGTCCCTGCCCACTGTGGGGTTTGGACTAGATGACCTCCAGAGGTCCCTTCCAGCCCAAACAATTCTGTGATCTGTGATTCTGTAAATAAATCTTTTTAAGGTTACAAGTAATGTAAAGTTATCTGATACTAAATAAGCTCCATTCCACTCATTTTTTTCCATTGTAACTCCCTACTACAAGTGTTACATTACAGAAAACCCCATAGTGTTAGGAATCACTGTTGAATCCAAATTCTGCGTGAGAACTTTCTCTCCATAGTCCGAATATTGTTCTTTGGTTGATGATGTCTCTGAATAGATTCTTTAAGACTTTACTGTAGGAACCCAGAGAAGCCTGTATGAGGAGCCTGTGCTGTGGAAAGGCTCACAGCAGACATTGCTGGCTGCTTGAGATCAGGCATCAAATGCTGGACTGTTTTCTGTGAGTTGCGTCTCAACCAAGCTTTACTGATCTCCGAATTGTTGTGTTTTATAAGATGAACTGTCACAGAGCAAATTCGTTATCAGGCCCATTTCTAAAAAGAAAGTGTTTTTTCTGGTGTAACTAAAGGACTCTCTTTGAGTCCTGCTCCACAGACTAAAATCTCAGTCTCTACTCAGGTGTGTTATTTCCCTCAAGTTCTCTGGAATTTAGGCTCACAGTACAGAAAAAATATGAACTTCTTGCAAGAGAAACTGCTGTAAGGATCTGGGTCTTGTTAGGTGTTCTTTCCCTGTAGAAGTGGATGTGTGTGTAGGAAATGGGACAAATGTGTGTCACTTCCCATGTAAAAAACTGTCTAGAAGCTGGATATAACCTAAAGCTGTTTTTTTTCAGTTGCTTAGTTTTAATGCCTTCTTTTTTTATTTTGAAATCTCAAAACATTTCCTCATAATCATGAGGATATTACAGCAATTCCCATTAGTAACAGGATTTAATAACTTTCCCTTCCCTTGCAGCTTATTCAGAGGATAGTACATGTACTAAATTGAACATGTGTTTTTATTGAACCTATGCCCACATAGTTGATATAGACTAACAAAACATGGAAGATAACTGCCACTGAATAATTTATTGTGATACTGTGATTGGAGTTTTCCACTCATTTCTCTGGAGCACCTTAACTCCATTAACTTTGAATGCCTAATTTGAGCACCTGAGTTTTTCGGAGTAAGAAACATTCCTCTAATTAGGCAAGACAGTTCTCACTAACTTTAATTGCGGCTAAATAAAGCAAAGTTCAGGTACAAAGAGTCTCTGTTGTCCTTCAACTCCTTATTTATTCCCACATCTATCTTCTACAGACAAGGAACTGAAGGTTTCCCAGGAAAAGAAGTATGTGAGCGTATAAGTAAACTTTAATTCTATTGTTTCCCATTTTATAGCATGTGGATTTGCAACCTTAACAGCATTTTTAAACATTATGTGTATTTAGGACTATCCTGAGTTACATGCAAACAAGAACTGAAATATGTTTATTTGCTCTGAAGGAGCAGTGTGTGTATCATCTGTTTATACACAGTAATTTGATAACACCTCAATTTTGGTCAAAAATAATTTAAAAATGATTAAAATTTGCGAGTTGCATTTTGAGCAACACCTTAAAATAAGTAATGTGAGCAATTGTATATTTTTTGGTTGCAGGATAATAAAATTATATTGTAAAAACAGTATATATACCATGAAATCCACTGGGGAATTTGCTATGACTGGTCAGTTTTATATTGAATTTGCTAAAATACTGATTATGTGTTTTAAACTCTAATATGGCTGAATAAGAAAGGATGTGAAAATGTGTTTTCTACTGTATTTATAAAATATGTAGGTACTCATATGTATAGGGAACTATCATGCTTCAAAGAATTCTCAGATTTTTTATGTAGGAAATATATGTAGTGAATTTAAGGATGTTGGTAGTATGGAAAATTTACATAATACAATATGTGTTGTGAGGGATGCAGACATTTTCAAAATAGTCTCAATTGCCAGATAATATCTCGAAGACAGAAAACCTCTATAGGAAAAATACAGTCATTCCCATCAACCTGCTTTAACTCATGTACTGAAAAGACAATAGGTAGGAATGGAGTTGTCAGTGAAGTCTGAGGTCAGATCAGTTCAGTAAAGCATTGTAGATCTGTTCAGATTTCACGCTGTTGCAGCCTGTATTTTGAAAATCATTGCTTGTGATATCAGAAAAAAAGTCAAATTAAGAGAATCTAGAGGAATTCTCTTAAGCAGTATTCATACTTTACCAGAACAAATTTCTGAGATCTTTAAAAAGTATCTCAAGAGCTTACACACAACTTGGAAAGGGCAGTACTTCCTAAGTCTCTGGTTTTCTTAAAAGCCTGAGTCATTCTCTTTTAATCAAAGAGAGAAAATGGACTAAAATGGTAGATCCACTTTGGGAGGGACCCTGAGACAGATTTTGTTTTATCAGATAACGTCAGTAAGAATTTGACTATGTAATTTTTTTTTTTCTTTCTACATGTAGCTATTGATGCGGGAATTTCTAAGAAAGTCTTTTGAGCAATAATAATCCTCACTAGAACAAGTTTGGAAGTACAAAGCACTTCCATTTTGTTAACAGTGAATCCATTAACAGTTTGTATGTGATTGATGCTTTCACCCCATGAAGCTGTGTTTCTGTAAACATATCTTCATGATTTTACTGAGCATTTTTAGTCTAAAGGTAACCCTTTATCTGAATGAAATAACTCATCAAGAACTAGAAAATCAGTTTAGTTCAAATGTTCTGTCTTTTGTGTTTTTTTTAAAATATATTTTGAATGCTTTTAATTATTAGTATAGCACCTTAGAAACATGAGATATCCCACAGTGAAAATGAGAAGACAGGTGTGTAAATCAGGTTCTGTGCTGGCATGCTAGCAGTCATCAGTTTGCACAGAATTCACAGCTGTATTGAAAGCTTAATTTCAGTGATTGAAATGATTTGCAAACAGGGCTGCAATGAGATGAACTGCCTGTAGGTGATTCTTTTAGCATTTAGCATTTGTAGCTGAGGTTTTGAAAAACAGGAAATTGTTTTAGGGTGGGGACTCCTAAAGCACCTACTGTTCTTTAACATAATTTGTGTGAAATGCCAGTGTTTCTGTAATGGCTATAGGTTCTTATTTTTCTTCTCCTTGCTTCCTCAATATTTTTAAGCTTCTGCTGATGTTACCAACTAACTGCCTCTTACTGTCTTTCAAAGAGATACCAAAATGAAAGAAAAAGCTTGGAAATCACCTTTAGCAAAATACATGGAAAAATAGTGGTTATAGCAGAGGGAGGAATTTTGTCTTCCCTCCATCACAGAGTCAATTCTCCATACAACCAGTAAAAAGCAACACTGACATAGTAAAGACATTTAAAAATTATTGATCCTAAAAGCTGTACTGAATATCAAGATTAAAATTATTCTGCATCTGGGAACAGGCTGTGTGTTAGCTTGAAGTGTATCAATACCTAGTAAAAAGTAAGGGAAAACCAGCCTAATTGCAAAAGTATCATTACAACAGGTTGACGTGCCCCTAAATGTAAAAGTATTCTAATTAAAAAATTCTTAGAAACTGCTCAATTCAACATGCTATGGCATAATAATATGTACTGGAAACTATGCAGTCTTGCAACATATGTGAATGTTTCTGTATATTTTGTTAAAATGTGCCCTACCTGCTACCGTATGCTATATATTTTACCAAACCCGTTTTTTTCTGCTTTTATTTTACATGAGACAGCTCATCCAGGGGCATGGTACAAGCCACAGTGCATATCCTTACAGCTGCCCCAAATATTGCACTCTGTAACAGAGGAAAAAGTCTTTCTTTGCTACTCTTGCTCCAGCTGTGTTAGACATGAAAGATTTTCCTTCAATTAGGGACACACAGCAGGGTTGATTAGTGACATTGTTTGTGAATTAAGAGAACACACTGTAGCAGTCCAGCACTACATAATAGTAACTAGTTTCCAACCATCCTAAGAGTATTATTCTTTGTAAAAGGTATTTTAAATAATATTTAGTTGTGTTTTATTGTTTAAAGTGAAATGCCCAACCTCCCTCTGCTCCCCAAAATGTTGTGTATAAAAAAAGTTAGAGGGAAACTTCCAGTGACCTATTGCATTGTTTTAACATTACTTTTCCTAGCAAAGACTGCTTGTCTTGGCAGTCATTCATGATACTGAAGTCATTCCAAAGGAAGACAAGGCTCCATCCTCTCTGAATTGGTCTGAAAGTATCAAAATTCAATGGCTAGTGCTAATCTTTGCAATAAGTGTCTGAAGTTATTGTAAATAAAGAACTTGCAATACCTGATTAGTGGCAAGATTTACAGGGCCCACATGAAGAAAATCTCATGAATATTTGTATGATCAGATCACTCTGGTCACATATTTCTTGGCAGAGAAGCAAATAAAACAATGTTAGTGTCTCTGAATTGCCTTGATTTTTTTTTCCAATGGACTACTATATTATTATTATAAAATAACTGATTGTATTCTATGTTATTATATAGTAATTGATGCTTTAATACATAAAAATGATGGATGGACATACAATATGTGACTAGAATGTCAACTCAAAAGATCTATAATGATATGATAAGCAATAGAATGTATTACACAGATTAAAAATGGATATCGTTCCCAATTGTGTATCTGCATTGGGGAGATGACTACTGTGTTCTGCTGTTGAACAAACATGACAGTTATGTTAAAATCAAAACAAGATGAGTGAATTATTTTTTGTAACTGAAAATATTTTTCAACCATTTGTAAAAGAAAATGAAAACTGAGATTATCTATTTGCTTGTGTAAAGTAAAGTGTAAAGTCCACTTTATGCACCTGGTAGAGAATACAGTACTTCCGATAATTGGCATAATTCAACATGTATCATGGTTCAATGTTTGAGTTGTCTAGAAGGATTCCAATAGAACTTGGAATGTTGTATTATTTTCTCTCCCTTTAATAGTACAATTAGGTCTTTAACTTTCCTGTGTAATTCATTCACAGTATTTTATATCCCCAGATAAAATGTGTATTTTCTCTTTTGCGTATAATTCTTTAGTATATATAACACTTAGACATTAATAACCTGTAATGATATATCTGCATATGTCTCAAATAACACAGGACATTTTTATAATATTAGTATATACTACAAAAATTTGTGTTGTAAGGAGTTTTAAACTGTAATTGGGAAAGAATATCCTTTCAAAGGGGCATTACAGGATGGGATTAAACTGCAGATATAAACACCTGAATGTAGGATATCTACAGGATATGTAAAGATGTCTAAATGTCAGCTCACACAGTTACTCAAGTTCAATAAAACTGAAATAAGTCCTACAGATAGGTAGAATGTATAAAATATAAAAACTTAAAAATCAGGTTTTTCATGGCAATGATTTTACTTCTAGACCATCACAAACCTTTGGGTTTCTTGAGGGGGAGGGGAGTATTTTTTTTATTTCTTTTTTACATTTTTCTTCTGTCTTTCTATAACTTCTTTTGATCAAAGGTCAAATATTAAGCTCACGGCCTATATACAGGCAACTCCAGTGTTACAAATATCACAGCATAGATGAAATATGGAAGATTACTTTCCTTATCTGAAGAATAGCAAGCACAGTGCTTTGATAAGTGAGAATTCATTTCCAGTCAAATGTTCTGCGTTTCCTTGAATTAAGTTGGTTTTGATTTCAGATAATGATACTGTCTCATTATATGATACTTCTTCTTTGGGAAACTATCAGGAAGTTTATTGTTGTTTTCAGAGAGAAAATGCTGGGGTTTTATACAAATTTGTATGCTCTAGTGTTTACCACTCTCTGTATTTATTGTTCATTCTGCATGGAGTATGCCTTATTTAAAAAAAATTGTGGTTGTTCACTGTTGAAGGAATAATATTTGCAGTAAAGTAAGCCAAGCTCAAGAAGGAAGTCATACCTCAAGTAAGAGGACATAATATTCTGTGCAAATGAGGAAGTTATTTAAAGCACTGCATTATGAACTTGGCCTATTATGTGCAGTCTTCATCTTCCGCTGAAGACCCACTGCTGACTCCTCTTGTTAGAGAGTGAACCAACAGTAAATGCTGCTGATGAGGCAAATGATCTGTTCCTCAGGCAGGTTTTGCCGGAGTACGCTATAGTCTTGCACTTCTGGCCTGAGAATGATGGGTCTCTCTGTTCAGGTGGCCAACTTTGTCAGGGCAATAAATTTATGTTCTTTCTTCTCCATCCTGGAGGAAGTGTGGAGGAGGGAAGATGGTCTTCCTTCCAAAGGATATTTGCCTTTGCCATAGTGATAGAAAAAGCTGATGAATAAATCAACCAGAAAAACAAAATAGAAGGGTCAGAAAACTTATGGCAAAGGAAAAAACAATGAGAATATTGTGTATGTCAGGACTCTGGTTGCCATTTAATAAACAAACTTCTTCCTATTTTTGCATGTTTTACTCGGATATCCTGTTTCTTTCTTTATCCCCCTGTGTGACATTGAGATTTCAAAAAGGATTGAAGCCATCGATAGTTTTCATCTATGGTGTAGTTGAAGAAGATAGAGATTTTTTTCTGCTAAAATTGGGAAATGTTTAAAATGTTATAATAGATGCTAGTAAAATGGTAAATGCCAATTTTGTCCCAGGAGGAGAATGGAAAGAAACACAACAGAAAATAAACTGATTTTGACTACTTGTGTTAGAAATTCCTATTTCATATTTCCTATGAAATCTTTCTGTATTTTGAAATCAGTTTTGACATGTATTTTCAAGTTGTGTTGCAAAGCCAGCTTTCACTCTTTATCTAAGATGTTTATTCCATCTGACAAAGTTTGAAAAGCTTTGTACTATGGCAAAGACAGCTTTCTGAACTACAGTCCTTGAGCCCTGGGTTGAGTGGCCCATCATAGCAGGTGGTCACCTATAAAGTTCTTAAGAATCTTGTTCCTCATGACTTCAGTTACACAGATCTGTGTCAGCAAAATAGCTCTTTAGTCTCTCAGTCATTCCAGGTTTTAGCAGTAGTAAATGTGATGTTTTCATTGTGTAAAGAAATCAGTAAGTCTTTATGCAGCTGATGGGAGCAATGCAAATTCTAACAGTATTTCTAGAAGTTTTTCTGTTGGAGTCCATTGGGTTTTAGATTAGCCCAGTATGAAAACCTAAGCAAGAAGGTGACATTTTTGTTTTTCTACACTGTTTAGGATAAGATTTTCAAAGGGTATAGGCTTTAGGAGTACATGCTAGTAGACTTGTATTTTCAAGTCTCTTAAACTTAGAATCACTTGTGATTCCTGAGCAGAAGATGGGGTTTGTCAGGAAAGATTTGAAATTTTAGAATAAGAAGAGCTTATGATGTTTGTAAGACTTTGGTTTACTGCTCTTTCAAATAGCCTCTCCCTCTGTGGATCCTGGAAGCTTTATGAAGTTTATGGCAATGTCTGGCATTCATGCATACATGGAGTACTAGATTTCTCAATTGAAAAGTATATTTTTCCAGAGAAGAGCCTGTGATGTTTATCTCTGTGTAATGCACTATTACATTGACAGGAATGGTAGGTTTCATTCCTCTTTAACAGAAAGATTTTAAAGCTCCCTTGGGCTCCTGGGCACTTCCTGCATATTCAGTTGGGAAGTACAAAGGTGTTCTCACTGTTACTGAGCACTTCTCTGTGTTGTAAACCCAGATGTGGCAATGCAGGCTATACTTCAAGCTTTTGACATTCCATGTGCTTGAGAGAGCTCTCTGAATAATGTAGGCATTTCTCTTTAGAGACACAGCATGCAATTATAGCCAAGATAAAACTGGAAGTTCTCTGTCACATATCAAGTTAGGCTTCCACAGCGTTTCACCTTCAGCGACCTTAAGGAGTAGCTATGAAACTATTACCACTGATATAACTTGGTTATTATGACATTACTGAATTACAGATGCCTTCTTGCTTGTTTTTATGCCCTATTTCTTCTAATTAGATCCTGCCAGGATTTCCAGTTATTCACAATGGTTTGCTTTATAGCTATGTGCCAGAAAAGTGCTATTCTTAGTCAAGTCCAATAGTTAATTGTGTCTGTCAGTCAGAGCACTGAACTTGGTTGTTTGAGTTTTGGTTGTCTAGAAAAGGATTGGAAGGATTAAGTGATCCTTAAATAGCATACTGTACAATACAAATCCTCATCAAAATAGGCAAATACCACAGTATGAAATGCATTCATTAAAACACTAAATTTTGTAAAGAAGAGTAAGAAAATAAAAGATCAAGGTAAGTTTACAGATAATTCGCAAAACTGAAACTAACTTCACAATGTTATGCATAATTGTCAACTCATCATTTATCCATCTTTATAATAATCTGCAGCTTTAGCTTAAATTAACGGTCTTTTTCAACTATACTGTCCAACGCTTTTGAAAACTTGGAAATGTTGTCGCTTGTATTAAAATTGTAATATTATTAACTGATAGGCACTAGATTATTTAGTAATTGCTTTACCCCCAAGTAGTTATGGATTTTTAGACACACTGCTTACTTTACAGCCTTGTGATAAATTACTCTTTATTCTTGTAATCATTCTCTACTATAGAGAATTTGAATCACCTGAGAATTTGTCCTCCTTTACCTTTAATGTGAAAACCTTCTAATAATATTTTTAAATAAATTTTATATATTATTTTTCCAATTATTTTATTCCAATTAATAGCATATAAAATAAAAAAGAAACATTTTCATTTGTAAATACAATATGCAAGATAAAGGGGAAAAAATTTCATAAATTGGCTGAGATTCTAAATTGTTAATAGAATGTATTTGCTATGTACATACATTTTTCTTAAGCCATAAGCCATATCAGGATCCATATGCTAACCTTAGAGGTAGAATGAACATCTCTTCATGCCACAAAATTCAGTACATTCATGACACAAGACAGCTGAAAATGCAAGAAAAGCAAAGTAAGCAGCTGGATCCTGGCACTATAGCAGATGAATCAGTATAATAAAATATAATAATAGATAATTTGAAGGCTGATAGTTTTATATCAAACACTTTAAATCAATAATACAGAATTACTAGAGAGTATTCCTTTTCAGTGTGAGATAATTTTATTGTATTCATTCAACTAACCTAGAAAACCAAGTGTAAGATAATTCGCTCAAAATCAGTGAGTTCAGCCTTGAACATGACCCTGCAAATTTCTGTGCCTTGATCCTGGTGGTCTTGCAGATTCCAACTCATCATGCTACTTGCTATTTGGAATACAGAGAGATATTGCAGAGGTAAGACTAATTTCAAGCTTGATGAGCCTACCAGAACTTAACTGGATTTAATCCTTAATCCACAGAATGATTCAACACTACATATGCAACATTAACTCATTTTCCCTATTTTTTAGAAGGTGTGAGCTGCATAGAAATATTGTTTCCCATTAGGATGTCCCAGCTTCCGATTGAAAGCCCTGGAAGTAGCTACATGGTTGTCTGACCTGGTCAGTAGTGATTTCATGCAGCAGGGAAAGAACCTTGGTCAGAAAACCATATAGATCCACTTACCTAGAGCTGAGGTTTAGGAAGAGAGGTACTAATATCTGTTCCTCATAGTGTGGAGCTAATTATAGTCAGAAATTAAGTCAATAGAGGCAAACTTTATCCAACCAAAAGATTCCTTATGAATTGGTATTCACATATACTTCTGGGAAATTTCAGGTGGGATCTTTAGAATGGGAGTGTTAAAAGTCAGACATATCTCAAGCTAATTCAGCACAGACTTTTATCCTGCCTGACAGCAATTTCAAACATGCATCACCTTTCTCAAGTTGCCTCTCTTATCACTAGAGAGTAACATGGTCTATGACAGAGGGTGACACAACTATGAAAGTAATTCTTGCTCAGTTATCTCTATCAGACAACAAGGATTGTGGCTTTGAAGCCTAGCCAAGAAATTGTCTTAAAATTTGAAATGAATCCCAGCAATTCTGACCCTTCCTTGTCTACAAAACCTCAGCTGCCTATTGTTATTATCACTTAACTGCTCCTACATTAGCATATTCCCTCCAGAAAGTGTTAACAAAGCAAATAATACATTAGATACTTAACTCTGTGGGGAAAAAATGAAAGAGAGAAATAGTTAAAGCAAAAAACAGCATGTTTTTGATTTAGGGTAGAGCACATTCAAGAGATAAAGGAAAAGTGCCAGATCCTTAACAGACTTAGATATGGCTTTAGGTTTATTAGTATATTTACACAGACAAACACACATACTTTGCTACTGCAAAATATTTTCTCCTAGATAACTGTCATGTTGGCTTGGTGGAACTAAAAATCAGTGAATTCCTTTTTGTTTCTCTTTAGAGGGTCATTTCCTTTAGAACTTTCAGTTCACTTACAGAAAGGGAAAAGTGACTATCTAGATTAAAAAAAAAGATTTCCTTATGTGTCTTTACAAAACAAAAAAACCCCCAAACAACAAACCTAACCAAATAAAAAAAACCACCCAACCAAAAAAAGCAACAATCCTTGTAATCCTCCCCTACATGGAAGATTGAAAAATTATGATTCTTGATGATGTAATATTAAGTAATTTAATTCCTTTCTGATATCTGTGTGATTTTAGTGAACCAGTCCACTGTAGAACTGTAAAGATACCATTTGCATGATGCAGTGCAGCAAAAAAAAAAAAATCTATATAGCTGAACACAGCTCTTCAGAATATGAACCATTGTAAGAGAATAAAGAATATAATCTGTGATAGACAAGTTGAAGGATAATTAATTAGGAGCAGTGCAGTTATCAGTAGTCTGTCTAGGAGAACCCAAGTTCTGAATTTGTTCCAGCTGGAACAGTCTGTTACAGATTTTGTTCTTATAGTTACTCTTTGTCTTTCTGGGTTCATACATGTACCTCATGACTTAAAAGCAAGAAGGAGGTGGGAAATAGGGAAGTGACTGATCTCCATTTTCCCATATTCAAGGATCTAGAAGCGCCTTGGAGAGCAGCTGCTGGTCAAAGCTTGGTCAAAAAGTTTTCTACCCTTTTCTTGATGAATTTCATCTGATTATGTGAAATGCTGGCCTTAATGAGGTAAACAATGGTATTTAGTGGTATTGGAATTTCGTGTAGAGTGTTGGAAGAATTAAGTGACTTGGTCATATTCCTTGTGAAATGTTTTCAGCTGACTTTATCTTGCCATATCCCAGGTTTTAGACAGCATCTGCATTTTGACCAAAAGCCTGTTTTATTTTTTTTATTCTGACCATTTTGAATTAATTTTGTCTGAAAAGCTGTAATTCCAATGAGAAAAAATGACTGACATATCCTAGTATATTTGGCTCAGAATAGAAGTAGATATAAAAATCTCACTTCAAAATTCTTAAAGAGATTTTTGAATATTCCAAGGCTTATATTTGACTTTGGCTCTTGATATACAGTGGAGAATATTGCAAAAGGGAAACTTGTTTTTACATGTGACACTATGAAGACAATCAAAGCTCAGCTACCCAAACTAATAAAATTTGACTTACAGTACAGCACTTGGCACTCCAAGTAGGTGGATTTAAACACTATTCAATAGTTTCACTTTTAGATCCAACATCACTAAATTAATGCTTT
Organism: Bucco capensis; assembly: GCA_013396975.1. Lineage (NCBI taxonomy): Eukaryota > Metazoa > Chordata > Aves > Piciformes > Bucconidae > Bucco > Bucco capensis. Next base: position 262,425 of record VWZO01017231.1, read on the forward strand.
CTTTTTTTTTTTTTTTTTAGAGATAAGATTTGGAATTTCCACAGCTTGTTTTTTGCCAGCAACAAGAGATTAAGACAAAAAGTAGGGGCTTTTTTTCTCTAGTGGCTTCTATTTCTTTTTTTAGATTAACTTCTTTTTCCTTCTATGAGGTGAAACAGACAATGCTTCTGAATAGAAGAAAATAAGAAATTAGTTATTTTGTAGTTTATGCAAATTAACATACTTCTGCATCTTTTCTGGATTCTGGATGCCTTCAGACTAACCAAAGAGGAAGTGTCATAGCTAGGGAGCTGGTGCCTGAGAAAGATAATGAAGGAAATAGATGCAATTATTTTTATATATAGATTTCAGAAATACCAGAAAAGGGAAAGAAACAGATGAAAAACCTTTCTTAAGTTGCTTCTTTTTTCTCATTTTTCAATAGATGACAAGTTAGGCGTGGAGCACAATTGTAAGGTGTGATCTGGGTTACAGGGTAAGGCGTTGGTGTTCTTTTTGTAGCTAGGAACAAAGTTACAATTCCTGAAAAAGACACAATCCTTTAAATAGATCTCATCCTTCCCATCTGGAGATGAAAATTATAGGGAGTCAGTGATGCTCTCCTCCCCCTCTTGGGGTCTCTACAGAGATTGTATTATTGTCAAGTGATGAGAAAGAAGGTTGAGGGAGTTAGGAAAATCAAATGGTCAGGGATGCTCTGGGAACCAAAAGCCGGTAGGCACTAAGGAAAAAAAGCAAGTATATAACCTGTATAGCAGGCCTTTGAAATTGCTGAGAGCTGAAAATTTTGAGGCTGGCAGATCATTTATATCTGTTGTAGAAGCCACACAATCAGCAGTATTCATACATGTCTTCCACGTTCATGTTTTTTCAGTTACTTGATCAACATATGACCATATTAAAGGTGTTACCTTGCATATAGTGCCTGAAAGCCACCCGCTTTGTTGATGCAAATGTGTTTTCTATATGGCAATAGTTCTCATTTGAGTTACAGGACATTTCTCTTGCTTTTATTCTTCAGGCATTGTCATACTGTGGAGGTGTCAGACACTCTCTGCATAGGGTGAAAGCTCTTCATCCCAGCAGCTTCCATAAAGCATCAGAAACTCTGTAAAAGGCTTTCTTATACAGAGATGTCCAGTGTGTATCCCAAAGAAGTCTTTCATTAGATGGGTGAGGCATGCAGTTTGAATAGGGGACCTGGGAATGAACTTGCTGTAATATTTCTATGATCTGAGGCTGAAGAATTGAGTCAGACTTAGCTGCATCTTCTCACCTGAATGCCATGCCTTTCCCAGAAGGAATCTGCCCTTTCAAGCTGATGGAGCACAAAGATGCTTAGTGATAAACATGTTGCATATGTTTCTCTGTTGTAGCCTTGTATAAAAGTTGTTACTCCAGCACTGGCTATTTTTAGCAGAAATCCCAAATGAAGCTTTTACTGCTGACACAGCTAGCATAATGTTGAATTAGTTTTCTTTTACTTTTTTTTTTTTTAAAGATCTCTTCTGTCAAAAAAGAAAGATTATCCCTCTTTTCCATAGGTCCTTGGATCACAAAATCAGTGGTGAACATTTTAAAAGACCAAATTCTGCATGAGGTTTAGCTTTTCAGCTTTCCCCTAATAGCCTCCATGAGACAGTGCAGTACATTAAAACATACAGGGAGAGGGTTAGCAATGTTGCATAATTAATATTTGGATAACATGCATTTTTTTTCAAATACTTCATTAAGATATCAAGAACTTGTTATCTCTTGTCTAAAGGAAATTAACTGAAGTATGAGTTAAAGCGAATGCTTAGCACGGTTCTGATTTTTTTTTTTCTTACATTTCAGACAAGTCCGGAATAAGTTTCAGTTTCCTGAAGAACTTCTGTGTTTTCTGATGCCAGGCCAAATATGATGTATTCAGTATTTCCAAATGCCCTTCCGAGACACGCAAGTGTTTTATCTTTGTTTGTCCATCAAAGCCTGAGAAAAGTCTCTTTTGATTACTAGATTTACTGGAAAACATGTATTTACATCCTGGTGCTTAATTCTTTTAATCTCTTTTGCCTTTAGCAATATTTTTGTAATATGTGTTACGTTGCAGTCTTCATTACACTCTGCATGTGTCAGGATTTCTTCCAGTTGATCCTATAATGCTTGATTTCACTGTGAATCTAGATGCATTCTCTATTTTTATCCCTGGTGTCCTCCTCCATGCCATTTGAATAAAAAAAGATGGATTATCTGAACTCTTGAGGTCAACTGTTAAAACTTGTCAGTTGATCTCTCTCAGACAGAACAGCCAGTTCTGAAATAAGTAAATGTGATACCTGTTTTCCTATTTGCAGATTGGTGCTGAGGATAGTAGAAGCAACAGTGAAGTATGTGTTCATTTTTAAAACACATAGAAGGCTCACATTTGAAGTTGGGTAAAAAGCAAGTTTTCAGAAGTTTTTCAATACATTTAATAATATTTGTTGGCTAATCCTGCTCTTATCTATTCTGAGTTAAATTTGTCTGATCACTCGGTATAGCAGTCCTTCTGGTAAGGATCCAACTCCAGTAAAGTTAATGGCAGCTGTCCAGTTTAATTTACTGAGAGCTGGATCAGAGTTATTTCCTATTCCATGTTATCTGATGAATGACTTGATTATAATTTTTCCAGCATGTGGATATGACCTCCTGTATTTATATCTTTTTGTGTCTAGAAACTGATTTCCCAGAAATAGGGAAATTTTGGCTATTCTCCTTCAGCTTAGCCTATGACTACTTAAGCAATGAAAGCAGAAGAGTTTCATTTCTTGATTCTCTCTGCCTATGATTAAGAGGTATTTATTTGCAACTTAACTAGGAGAGTACACTTTTCTTCAACAAAACCCTTTTCTGTAAAGTATGTAGATGATGTTACCTACTCTGGAGAGATTTTGTATTTCTGGATTTGATAACTACTTCCAGAACAGTACTCTCTTTGCACTTCATGACACTTAGGAGAATTTTTTTCTGACTTCCTCCTCCTCCTTTTCTAATAAAAACAACGATGATAAGAATCATCACTTGCAGTTTCAGTGAATTTCAGCTTTAGTAGCTTTTAGTTAGGCATTGATATGTGCTTCAGATTTCTCTGTTTTGTTGTCTTCCAGGTAACTCTTGGGTTGTTTTAGTTTTTTTCATAAATTATTATTATTTTGAAAACATTCTTCATTTGAGATCACAATTTTATCTTCCCACAGTCATTACATGCCTTTAATAGTCATGATTTTATGATAAATGTATGCTGATTGTATTATATGATCAAGTGTATGAGATGTGCGTTATGAAAAGTGATTGATGCTTCTTATTTTACCTAGTGTGTTTCTGCAGCAGCTTGTCCTGTCCAGCTAGCCTTTGAGGATGCAAATGTAGGGGCAGCTGCAGTCAGGGAAAAGCAGAAAAACATAGTTCCTGAAGAAGACAAACTGCCTGTAGGCCAATGCGAGCCTTATATCTCATATATAACTCTTATATAAGTATATAACTCTTATATACTCTCATCCGAATATGGTATTTTGGAGCTAGCATTAGGTTATTAACCATAAAATTGCTTGACTGGAAAACTGTTATATTGATGTAGTGCCAGCTTTTCAGCAATTATATTTCTTTAGCATTTACAGTAGTGTCACTTCAGCCTTTGTTTTTCCAAGTTATTACTCATCTAGAAAAAATTAAGATTTGGAAAATTTTAACTATTGTTTGCATTCATACCATTTCCCAACAGAAAATAAAACACTGAAAATATTATTTTACTCTTTTTGTAGTGTTGTTGCTATATTAGCCAGTAATATTCTGAACTGTATTTGTATACCCACTGGAACACCAAATGCTGAAAATAATCCTAGATTTGTATTATCAACTGCTATACTTTGTTTATACAAAAACAGGACATAAGAGGCCTGAAAGGCATGTCAGTAATATAATGCATGCCAGCAGCATCTTGAAAGAGGGACATTTTAGAGGCATTTTTAAACTGGAAGTGGGAAAATGATTTCATTCCTTTAATCAGAACAAGGTGAACCTAATTCAAGATGATCAAATTGGATCTCAAAACTTCTGTTCCCTGACATTTCTTCACTTTTAGGGATCAAAAATACTTAGAACATGAGTAACATCACCTCTTAAACTGGTAGCACAGTTTTCAAAGGGAATACTGAGTTAGGTAAAGTTATTTACAGAACTGGACATTGTTAGAAATATTCTCAAGTCTCAGCCCTACAAAAAAATGTTTGCACAGAAACGAAACTTGGAATAACTTTTTATCTCAGATATAGTGTTATTCAATTACTTGGAACTACCCACATTCTTTCCTTTTATCAGTTGTTTGCAGGATCAGATCTTGACTTGGTCTTTTTAAAAAGTCTAGTAGGCATTGTTATGGTCAGTGTTCATGTTTGCCTGGCGTTTACGTTCTGTGCTAAAGGGAGCAGCAGAGGGCGCTGAGCCCACCGGCACAGTCTACCAGGGATTTTTTTACTCCCTGTGCTGGATTTCCCCGTCCAGGGATTTCCCGCTCCACCTCGAGGAGAGCCTATATAAAGAGCACGCTTGGAGCTATTCTAATAAACTGTTGCACAGCAGAGGAATCTCATTGTGCTGCTTCACAGAAAACAGAAAGCAAGACTTTTGAATTTACTCTCTTTACCTAGTAACAACAATTACAAATATTAAAAGAGATGGGAAGAACAAGCCAAGCTGTGCTAATAATTTTGTATGTGTTAATGACTGGTAAGTTGGGGGGTGTTGTTTGCTTTATTTGTTGTTAACTGTAAACTGACCTACAATTTACTGTTTGATCTTTATTTCTCTTTGTTCCAGTTGCTTTTACATTTCAGTGAATACAACTGTCAATTAAATAGTTCTGTCAAAATGTCAGGAAGGTTTGTGGGGGTTTTTTGACAGTTACTTTGAGCTTTACTGTGCTCTGCAATGACACAATCATTTTCTTACTGTTTGCTGAAAGGCAGTCTCAGAGACAACTGCACTGTATTGCTGTATGTTTGATTTTTACTGTCATCTGTGACAGTATCAGTCAAGTTTGGTACTAAATGTCCTGTTGAAAGTGATTTTGCAGTTGTTCTTGCTGCATTCCTTACCACCCCTCCCCTCAAATGTTACAAAGTTTTAAGAACTAGATCTACCTGCCAAAAAAGTTATATTGTTCCAATGAATTTATTTTCACTGGCAGTGTTGGGTTTGTGCCATTTTATGCATGAGAACTGTCTGTTAAGAGTCTGTATTATCTTTGACAAAAATACCAATGTTTAGGGGGCTCTTTAGAGATAGAAACCACTATATGAGCTTTATTAGTTTAACCTTCACACAACTATAGAGTAAACTTGCGAAGTAATGGCCTTATATCACAGTAAAACATAAGAAGAAATGGGAAAATGAATGTTGAGAATGCTGATGAGTTTATTTTCTTCATATTATAGTTAAAGCTTTTGAAATGGAGGTTATACCTGCTAACAGAATTGTTGCACAAATTGGCGAAACACTCATACTCACATGCAATACTACTGGCTGTGCATCACCAAGTTTTTCCTGGAGAACCCAGATGGACAACCCACTCGAAGGAACAGTGAACAACCATAGGACATACTCTACCTTGACTATGGATCCAGTTAGGGTTGTGAACTCTCATGATTATCTGTGTACAGTCTCTTGTGGTGAAAAAGAGAAAAAAGAGAAGAGTGTCAAAGTTGAGCTTTACTGTAAGTAAAAATATAAAATTGTCTTTAAGTAGTACACATTAAAAAAATCAATAATTGTTTTAAGATATTGTGGTTTGTAGTTAACTGAAAATGCCATGATAATGAGTCTGCTGTAACTCAACATGTATTTCCTTGTAAGATTCCTTTATTTGTCTGTTTGGGATTCTTTCTTATCCCCTTTCTGCTTAGCTCTACACTGAAGGTAGTACATATTGGTCTTACTTATTCTTATTCTCAGTAATACTTGAAAGCCAAAATATAGACATTCCAAATGTTTGGACAGATGAATAAAAAAAAAAAATGTGGTTGAGATGGATGTATTTGGGAAACCTTGGGAAACCTGCAAGTTCAGAGCACCTAATCAAAGCCTTTGCAATTTGCAGGGGAATGATTCAGATCTCTAAACCCCAGCACAGAAAACTTGATACCACCAGTGTATGGGCATATATGCCTATGTTCAGGCATCTGTATCACTGCCTAGGTGCCTTGTTAGATCTTATTAGATCATCTGTGAACGTTTCAACAATTGTACAAACATAATTCCTATTAGTGTATGGACTGCTTATAAAAAACCTCTATGTCTTCCTATAAAAGTCTTGTGATAAACCATACATAATGTCATGTTCTAAACACCTCAAGATGTTTTGTTGACCCTAGAGCTTCTCTCTGCTAGACTAAAGAAATGGATTTTATTCTTTTAGCTTTCCCCAGTAATCCCATCATTGAGATCAGCCCATCCTTAGTTGCTGGAGAACCAGTCACTATCATCTGTAAAATTCCTGATGTGTATCCTTCTGATCACCTGGAAGTACTACTAAAAAAAGAGGAACATGTTCTTCATAGCGAAAATTTTTATGAAGATGACAGTACAAGTACGGAGACCAAAACTGTGACATATTCATTTAATCCAATGGCTGAAGATATTGGGAAAGAGATTACCTGTGTGGCCAAACTACCAATTGATAATATGGACTTTGAACCCAAAGAAAGAGTAACTTCTCAGAAACTGAATGCAAACTGTAAGTAGGTGGGTTTTTTTTTAGGGCTTTCACACCAAGTACTGTTTAATGTTAAGTTTCATGGAATGGGTTTCTGAAACATGTGCTATACATAATTTATAAGCTGCCCTTCATATCTATATTATTTGTGTAGATAATATATTGTTTTCAACTGAATGCTGTTGCATTCAGTAAGTCACTGAGTCATTAAATATCTGCTGTTGCTCCTGACAGAGGTTAGGCAATGCTTTAGTAAATCTTCTCTCACTCTCTTACCTTGGGCACCGGTGCTCAGTTGGAAAGGAAGACCAGAAGAAAAATGATGGCATGCAGATAAACATTTTTTTTTAATTGCCATTGTACGCTTGGGAGTTCTAAGTTTATAGTCCTAAACAACTGGGAGACAAATGTAAGAGTGAAAAAAGAAAAATTTGTACACATTTTATCAGTTTAGCTTTCAAAGCTGCAAGCTAAATGTCTTATTAAGTCTGGAAAAACTGTTTCATGGGGTTACTGGAACACATTATCTGTTGGGTTTTTTTTCTTGGCATTGTGTGAAATGTACCTCTACAGAAGCTAGTGTTAAACGTACATGTCATTCTTCATTAACTTACTGACCTTATCTCTTTTGTTCTCTTCCAGTTGGTCCAAAAAATACTATCATTACTGCATCTCCAGGCAACTCACCAATGGAAGGAGACCCTCTAAAACTCACTTGTGTGACTGAGAGCAATCCACCACCACAAATCATTTGGAGAAAACATCTGACTGAAGAAAGCATTCTTCATCTGATAGAAGACAATATGCTTTCCATTCCCCATGCCAGTTTCACTGATTCGGGACTGTACATCTGTGAAGTAATTAATCCAGTAACTAATAAAACAGAGAAAGCAACTGTGGACATTGTTATACAAGGTACAAGTCTGTGTGAATTTAATTCAATACTCAATGGCAGCTGCCTCTGGCTTGGAGGATGCTGAAACACTGAAAAATGGGAAATTATGAGGCCTTCTTTGTTAAACATTCAGGATTTAGATTAATTTCCTGTTGTTCTTCATGGGCTCTGCTTTTCATTTCTATGCTTAACTTTCAGCTAACTCTCTCCATACTGCTGTTGTACCTCTACATTTCCTGCAAAGCAACACTCGGTGATAAGAGAATCTGAGAAAGAGGTGGTGTGGGTGACACAGTTCTTTGCTGGAAATGCTAATATACATAGCAATTTCACAGGGACACTAGTCACTAGTGGTAAATTTAGTAGTCATGTAATAGTAAAACTATTTGGGACAACATTGTTGTTGTTATTATTATTATCATCATCATTATTATTATTATTACTACAATAAAGGCACATGGAGCCTGGGACTAGAACCAAAATGGATAGATCCTTGGGCAAGCAATTTCTGCTTTCTTAAAACCATCTCATCTTTAGTACTTCTACATTAATATAACCTTTTATAGTATAGTCATCTAATAGTTTTACTACTTGGGACAACATTGTTATTATTATCATCATCATGATTATTACTACAATAAAGCTACATGGAGCCTGGGACTAAAAACAAAATGGATAGATCCTTGGGCAAGCAATTTCTGCTTTCTTAAAACCATCTCATCTTTAGTACTTCTACATTAATGTAACCTTTTATAGTATTAGTATAACCTTATATAGCTTTTTCTTTTGTCATGCAGGTGCTCCAAACATTGCCAAACTCTCCATTGAGCCTTCTACAACAGTTCAAGAAGGAGAAAATGTTTCCATACAATGTCTTGCTGAGAGTAACCCTCCTCCCAAGATTATTTTAAGGAGAAAATCTGACAGTACAGACATGGGGCCTTACAGTGAGGGGATAATTCTCCTTCCATCTGTGACATTCCTAAATGAAGGAGACTATGAATGTGTAGCAGAAAATAAGTTTGGGAAAAGTAGAAGTGAAATAACACTTAATGTGGAGTGTAAGTATGTGTAATGTTTTTCCATTTAGTTAATTCTCAACTTACTTCAGTGATAAATGTAACCATCAAACTAAATAAAAACCCGTGAGTATAAAATAAATCAGCATAGCCCTCTGTTCTTCCCCAAAGAAAGGAGCAGTGCTGATGAGCAAAACAAAGGCATGATATCTTTAACGTAATGACAGTCTTAAGCCAGGATTTGAATAACCAAGAAACTGCGCTACCTTCTCAACATCCTTGGTTAGAAGTATTTGGTTGGTACATTTATACTATAGATAGTTTGTATGGAAGCTCTGCTATTGTGTGATTTACTTGTTGTGAGAATGAGAAAAATTAACTTCATGAGGCTGACAACATGGCATGGGATGTGTTGGATCCGTCTCTAAAAAATCCAGTAACAATTAACTACAGGATTCTTCTTTTCAGATGGACCAAGGAATACAATGGTCTCTGTTATCCCTGCTACTGCTGTTAAAGAAGGAGAAACTGTGACAATGAAATGTACTAGTTCTGGCAATCCAGTTCCATTGATCTCTTGGAAGAGAAAGAAGGCCACAGGGGAGTCTGAGAAAATTTTTGAAGGTGCAACATTAACTATACAGAACATTAAAAGTCAAGACCTGGGGCTTTATGAATGTGAAGCTTACAACCAATTTGGCAAAGAAGAAAAAGCTGTGAAATTACTTGTTCAAGGTTAGTTAGAACAAGATGGAATACAGGTTTTTCATTTTATGTGTTTTAGGACCGGATCTCATTCTGTTAAGAACAAGGGAATTCTGTCTTTGATGTCAATGGAGTTGAAAGGTGGCCTTAATGTCATTAAGTCATATAGGAACTTTTAAACAATGAAGGGTGAAATGTGGTTTAGTACAGATAGCATATGCAAAGTTCTCATATCAGTTGAGCTTCCATCACTCCTTCCAATTGGCGAATGTATGAATGAGGTAAAAAAGCTATGCAGTGCCTATATTTTCTTACAAATAGGTCTAAGTGGAGAATCCAGATACCTGCATACAAAAGATTCAAAGAGAAAGTACATGTTGAAACTTCTCTGTGGAGGGACTGCATTACAGCCCCTTGGCTCTGCTTTAAATTACAACTCTGTATCCTGTTCTCTCAAGCTGCATTTAAGCTATGACAAATGCTGATTCCTCAACCTATGTGCAATGATAGCAAAGTTTGAATTCAGTAGTAAGCAGACTTCTCTGCTTTAGCCCTTCTGCTTCTGTTTATTACATGCTAACAGTGTAATTGCTTAATGATCACTTCCCACTAATGCATCTCTCTTTAGCTGCACCAAAAAATACACTTTCAATTTTCTCGTGTTCAGTGATGCAAGGAGAAAGTGTTACCATCTTCTGCACATCTGCTGACGTTACATCTGTTCAGAGTACTCTGTGAAAGAAAATAGGTTGATGAGATCACAACCCTTGAAAGAGTAGATGGCAAGTATACCATAGACAGGGCTCAACTAAAGGACACAGAAAACATATGAATGTATATCATTAATGAAGTGGGAGAGTAGTCTCAGCCTCTAGTACTTCATGTCAAAGGTTAGTTAAAATAATTACTGTACAGACATAATTTTAGGATTTGTTTTAGACAAACAGAATTCCATTTAGAAAGAATAATCTTTAAAAATCTGAGATGAGTTACACAGGTTCTTGTCATAAAACGATCTTAGCATTAATGAAAACTTTTGTACAGAACTGCAGATGCATAAAATAATTGCTGCTTCATAATTTTTTGTAGTTCCTCTTCCACCTTTGAAAACGGGATGCAAAATTGTGGAACCTAGTAACAAAAGTGCTGTTCTGGGAGTCCTTCCTTTGCCTTTTCTATTTCTCTTCTATTGAAAGAGGACGTTAACCTCTGGGTCTGTTGGTCTGTGTCCTCTCATGAACTCAAATGAATAAAAAATGAATTTGAAATAAGAAAAGAGGATAAAAGCTCTATATAATGTAAAAGATATACAACATACTCCGTTGGTTGATAAAATGTTCTTTGTGTCACCTGCAGTTGACTGCAGTGTGTGAAAGATAGCTAGTGACAGCAGTGTCTAAAGCTATGTTTTCAAATATTATAGTGAATCCATTAACCAGATTAGTGCCTTGTGTGTGCAAGCTGCTGATACCTCACGATTTTTTTGCTTATGTTTGTGGCTAAATCCTACCTTGCATTTCTTTTCTTTTCAGTTCCTCCTCAAAATATTACTGTATTAGTATATCCATCAGAAAATGTTAAAGAAGGAGAAAATATCACTATTACATGTAGCACATACAGTAACCCACCATCACAGATGGTCCTGAAAAAAGTCCATCAGGAGCAAGAAATTATTCTGCCGTCCGTGAATGGAACCTTTATACTCTACAATGTCACCAAAAATGATACAGGCAGATATTTGCTTGATGTTTTCAATGAGGTTGGAAACAACGTCAAAGTGATTGAGATAGCTGTTGTAGGTAGGTAGGTCTATTGCCTTAAACTTTTGTCCATGCTTTCTAATGAATTTTGTGTTAAGGTGAGCACATGACTGATCCTTGCACAACAATACTGCAGTTAACCTAAAAAAAACCCAACAAACCAACAAAATCAAACCAAATAATAGAACAGCTGCTGAAAATAAGATGTATTTAATCTCCTTTCAGTGTGGATGTTATTGTCTCTTTTACTTGAATTTGTGCAGTAGCTTTAAGGATAGGGCCTGAAAAAGGTTGTTCCTGGTATTATTTCTGTCCACATGCATGAACAAGACTAATCCAAAGAAAGTTCTTTTTCACAAAAAGACCTAAAGATTGGGCTTTTAAAACATGGTCTTCTCCTGAAGTATTGTTTTAGGAGGAAGAAATGTCCCCAAATACTTTCTGCGTACAATATGTTCTATTCTTGCATTCTTCATGAATTTCGTGATATTCTTCATTGTCGATGATAAGATGGGTTTGAACTTGCATAGCAAATTCAAGACCAAAATAGTGACTAGGAATTGAAGTGTGTAATATTAAGTTACTAACGAAAAGAGCAGAAAGAAAATGTTTTGAAATGTGCTTTGTGTATGAAAACAGAAATAGTGTTCTAAAGAAGGTCTTTAATAGCATTGCTTTTACAGTAATAAGCATGTACCTGTTTCTATCAGGTTTTACACATTTTTTTTTCTCCTTTTGTCTCTATTTTCAGGAAAACTGGAAAAACCAAATCAAGTGATACCACTGATTATTGCATTCTCCAGTGTAGCAGCAATAGCAGTACCCATAGTTGCAATTTTGATCTACGTATCAAGAAAAGCAAAGATAAATGGATCCTACAGTCTTGTAAAAGCACTCAGACTGAAAGTGTGATCACATGAATATAAGTCTAAGTTCATACTAAGCAACATTATTCATTGTTGTGACTGTTTCTACTCTTCTATAACATACGGTAACAAACAAGTGACTTAAAAACACCACCATATGATAGCAAGTGGATTTTTTTTTTTTCATGTTTCAATAAGTAATTCAGTGTTTAAATTCAAGGGAAAGCTAACATCCTGTCCTAGAAACTGGTAAATCACTTCTGTGTTGAATCATGCTGAACAAAGAGTTCTTTGGAGAACTAGCTTTGTACATAGTGTATAATTTGTGTTATAAATATGTTCAACTGAATATCAGTTTGTAAAGTTACAATCTTATTGCAACTGTACAGAGAAATGTTAATTCAAAGATATAAATCAGCATTACGTGAGCTGATCTGATGATAATATTTTATTTTGTATTACTCTACTGAGTGAATGTTTTTAATATATTTTTTTCTGCTTTGGTAATGTTTGGAAAACTTCTCTTTTCACTCATATTGCCATAAACTCTGTCCCTTCAATGAAGTTACACAATCACTTGGCTATGCATTTCTAATTAATTTAAATTCATTTAAGATCTGAAGGCTCATTTGTGAAACACCTTATTTTAAATATTATTCAGAAAGTGTCTGGGATTACAGCCTAGTTAGTTTTAGGACAGCTGAGATATTTCTGTAGGGTTTAATCATTCTCAGGTCAAAATCCCGTTATTTCATGATGAGCTGAATCAGACCCTTCATTTAGAATATAAGCTGCCAATAAATATGCTTTACAGATTTCCACTGTGAAATAGTAGGTTTCTTTGACTAGATCCCCCTACTGATTCTTGCTTAAGATTATGTGAAAATACACATTCATATGGAAAGAAGCAGGTAAAACTATTATCCTTAACAGCAGATTCAAGTGTCATGGGAAGGTCTAGCTGTAAAAGCACAGGCAATGTAGGTAGACGTAAGGGCATAGGCAAGGGGGAAAGGTAAAATTTATGCAGCCTCAGCAATGGTGGTTATGTTGTTTCCTGATGAAATGCCCTTCCCAAGGTGCTTACTGTGGAAAACTAAACCACTTGCCTGATAACTTTCTTTTTAATAGACAACTGGTGCCTGCAGTCTTCACCCTGGTTAGCACCTTTTTCCACAGTACACTCTAGTGTTGGCAAAATGTCTGTGAAAATAGTGGGCTTTCTGTGCAGAGGCAAAGATAAGGGGGAAGGAGAGCTGGAGTTTGATGTTATTGTCCCTTACATCCCTTCTCCTGGGTAGCAAGTGCTGCTTTTACTCATCTAGTTGGTGATGTTCAACCCTTAAGGCAAGGCTGTGGGAGGTGCAAGTACTATAGCTGAGATGGTGAAGTGCATCTAGTCTCAGCAGCCCTGAGGTACTGTTTTAGACACAGGAAAGTAGGCTTTGCTCTGCCAGACTTGCATACACAAGGTCAAGCATATGTCAAGCAGAGTTTCTTTACATTATACAAATCATAACAGTTGCCCCTAGCAGCATATCTCTTGGAAGCTAGCTCTGGGATGATGCAGTGGTGCAGATCTCCCATGTCTTCTTTATAGCATGTTCAGCAGTGCTTTCTGTAGAGTAAATCAGTTCAGGCAGGGTCTTGCATTTATGTACACTTGGAAAAGGAGGCTTGGAAATTGGAGATGTAGCAGAAAAATGGGAGAGCGGTGTGGACTTGGCTTGGAGGGATGTGAGCATGCAGTAGGAGGGTGAAGAAAAATTGAAGACAGAGGAGGAGGAGAGCTTTGACGGGCCCATGATATAAATTTTTTTGAGGTGGTGCCAGGCAGATTTATTCAGAATAATGTCAGGCCTGTCTCAGTGCTGTCTTGTGAACAAATCAGAAAGCCTGATCTTTTCACTATGCAAAAGTTTGGTGCACACACATTTTGCCTACCAGATAGTTCTGGTATCTGTCCTGCAAGAAGGATAGTTAGAAAAGATACTGAGGAGGAGGACTGGAAAACAGGAAAAATGAAAACGCCTGGAACTTTCCAGTTTGGAGAGAGAATTCTGAAGGAGGAGGGGATGTGAGGTGGAGTTTTCCAAATTGTGGAGGCAGTTGATTATAAACAACAGATGCAGAACTGCTGTTTGCCAAATCATGCAACAACAGAACTGCAGGGCATGAAAACTAAGGAGCGGGTTAATGAAAATAATGGAGAGTAGTTCTTTACACAGTCGATGGTGAACTACTGGAAGCAGCTGCAGAAAGTTGTAGAGGATAACAGTATCGATTGGCTCAAAACAGGAATGGCAAAATTATGGACAAAAGATCCATAAACAAGTAATAAAAGGAATAGGCATAAATGCACTGTATAGCATCCCTAATCCAATGGCCATCAGTGCTGAGTAATCCTCAGGGAATATATTACAGAAAGTTGCCAGGTTTACGTGCTCTATGGAAATAGTGTCTCTTACTGCTGGAGACAAACTTGGGTAGCTGGATCACTGGTAAGACCCAGTAAGGTGTGTCATGCCTTCTCATGTCTTCTTTGAGCAGCTTTGGGTGAGGCCTACTTGGAGAAGGGCCATAACAGTTCCTGTGCTGTTTGTCCTTCTCCTGTAGTCCCTTAGGACAAACAAAAAGAGGAAAGGTCAGTGGGAGAGAAAGGTGCAACAGCACATTGGTGCCTATGTAGTCTTTCCTGGAAATTCCTTCATGTCTTTGCGGTATCCTCTGGTGTTGGTTTCACCAGTATTTGTGATACAGATATGGACCTTAATGTCTACATGGTTTGTCTACCTTCTCAGAGACTCTATTAAGTCATTTAAGGCAATATCAGTTGGCCTGTGATTTCAACAGGGCCTGTTTTTTACCCAGAAACACTAAGTGAATAGATAGAGCTAGTAGTGCTCATTTTATGAGAGGCTGCTCTTGTGTAGGCAGCAAGCTTCCTCTCAGAGAAATTGCAAAGAAGGATCTTGCCAGGGGATCTCCTCCCCTACTGCCTGATTCTCGGTATTTTCCAGGACAGTTAATGATTTGGACAGAAGTTTGTCCTGTTGAGGTTAAAAGTTCTCAGTCAAATAACTTCTCTTTTTATTGAAAATTAGAGAAGTAATAGTGTTCTCCTTGCACTATTTCTCATCAGGCAGAATGCAGAGCCTCTGCCCTGGCAAAAAGGTGTGAACAGCAGCTACAGCACAGCAAGAGATTTCAGAAGGGGTCAGAGCCACCTGGAGGTCTAGGTAAGAGTCCCTGCCATGGGGCCTACCTTTATGACCAAGAAAATGGTCTGTAGAGCAAAGGACTGTGTCAAGTCACTCAGATTTTCTCTATAAAGTCAGCTCACAGGTTTCAGAGTTGCCTTTTCCCCTGCCTGGGCCTGTGTTCAAGCATACCAGTTGCTTTTGTGATCGTAGAGGAGGGGTTTATACCAGCAATACCATGGGGCAATGCTAATGCCAAAATGAGCCTGGATTTTAAAAGATGATTGCAAGATCTCACTCCTCACAGCTAGTTGAGGATGTGCTCTTCCTTTAAATGTAAAGCTCAATCAGAAGAAGACACATTTTTTTAAACTCCTCCAAGAATGCTGGGACTCTGTGCTTTTGTGACTTGAAGAAGGATAACAATGACTTTCTTTTTCATTGCAATAATAAAAACTATAAGTGTTAACTGAACCAGAAAGGAGCATATGAAGAATCCAGAATGACTTTACTGCTCTTTGCTGTGCTTAATTGTAAAAAACATAATGTTGTGACTCAATGCTGTTGATTTTTTCTTTTAAAATATTTTACCTTTCTTTTGAATGAGAGGCAGATAAAGGATAATTGCTCTCAATAGTTGAAAGAAGTGATGCCATAGCTGTTGAATGAATTCACATTCCTAATACAGATGTCGTCTTAAACACGTCCATCTATTTCAGACTTGGGCTCAGAGACTTACGCTGATGGAGACTATCAGTTTTAGACACTGCAACTAGTTGACCATAGAGCCTCGTTGCTTTAGCTAGTCAAACCTAGTACATTAAACTAGCTTTTTACGTTCCCATGCACTTGGTGTGCATGGGGAAAAACCAGCACTAGATCCTTTAACACTACTCTTAACATGCAGCTGAAGATAGAACTTCAGAAAATGGAGTTGAGTTCTTTACTGGCATTGTATCTTGACTTCCAGTTAATGGTCTTAAGCAAAAAAATCTTACCACAAATAATGAATGCATTTGTTTGTTTCAGTATAAGAAATACATATGAAATAGGGTTAAACCATGACTGCCTGCAGTTGTGGATTTTTAAAAATAATCTCTCTTCTATTGTTTCTATTAATTCCCTGTTCAACTAAAATTCAGGAACATTTTGTTCTTCCGTGTATATCCAAGCATCGTAACAGTAGAGTGAGACAAGACAGCATGATTCTTCACTGTTGAATAATTCATTCAGGCTCTCTTATCTGAAAAGCATACAGGGAGACGGTTTAGTTTCTGTAGATAAGCTCTGGGAAAAAGGAAAGACTAATTCCTTCACACAAACAAAATGCAATTCCAATGCCACATTGTTGTTGAGTCTTTTGTTTCAGTTCATAGCACAATGGCCTTGGTGCTGATAACAGAGCAGGGATGGAGCAGATAGCAAGATTTTGTTTGTGTTGGTTGAAGAACATTACTTCTTTTGAGAAACTGTGATGATGTTGGCATAAACTACTTTTCCCATGTTGTCCGAATTGAAATGAAAAGGAAGAACATGGATAATAGTGCTCTACTTGATTTGTCTGCCAGCCAAAAAAGTGATACATCTGTAGAAGTAGCTAAAGAAATTTACAGGATACAGGAAAATTTATTTTCACACCCATAGGTAAATTCATAGCCTGAAAATTCTGTGTTGAAAATAAAAATGTACTGAAATATCCTGTTTATAATATCTATAAACTTATTGACATAACTTAATTCTTTACCTTGTTTTCTGTTTTGTAGCAAATATCTGTAGCAGCAAGCAGTTGAAGAGCACGCTTACCAGTAGTATGCATGTGTGATTATTCCTTTTTCTTTCCTATGTCTAGTTCATTGTTGAATCAATAGAACGGGACCATATAAACCTCCAAGATTTGCACTTATTTGGATATGAAGATCCACCTCCTAAAAGTGGCTTTGGTTTTTATTAGCAAAGCCCTCTTTTTGCAGAGATAAGAGACAGGTAAGTACATATGACTTATGATTGAGGCATCTGTTTAGCCTTGGACTAGATTGAATAGAGAAGTGAAGGTGAATACAGAGTGAGATTAATACTGACGCATCCCCAACGTTTCTGCAGCCTCTATGAGTGCACACACATGATTTTGGAATCAGACGAAGGTAAGGAAGTAACAAGATATTTGTAGAAAGACCCAGTGAATGGGAAATGATGCACACTATGATGTAGAAGGTGAGAATGACTACACTAGGTCAAAGCAAGTTTTATAACCAGCACTGGGCAAAAGTTAATGCCTAAAAAATGCTGTAAAACCAAAAAGTATTGTAATATATTCTCCAAATACACTCTAAGCCTGCAACAGTTTTGAAGCTCAGGAGTTTCCCGAGTCAGAGTTTGCTTCACTTCATTTATTAACTTGCAATGGATTTATTCTCTGTCTGTTTTGTCACTTGAAATTCTGTAAATTTGTAGCATGCACAAACATCCTTGTTTGCAAGGAATGAAGCGCCACTTTGCTAGTTCAGTATCTCGTGGTTGTTTTGGG
Organism: Bucco capensis; assembly: GCA_013396975.1. NCBI lineage: Eukaryota > Metazoa > Chordata > Aves > Piciformes > Bucconidae > Bucco > Bucco capensis. Next base: position 280,124 of record VWZO01017231.1, read on the forward strand.
TTTTCTAGTTCAGACTCCTTTGGATTGTGTTCTTTCCAAAAAGGAAGAAAGTGGGAGAAATCTTGAGCAAAATTTCGACACTGAGCTGTCTAGATTTCTAGATAATGTCCAGGACACGAGAATGTAGTGTGAAGAACTCTGCACAGCATTGCCACAAGCTGTCAGCAGCAGGAGGGAGGGATTTGGCAGTGATCCCACAAATTATAGCTGGAGGCCTGAATCTGCAAAATCTATTAAGGAGTAATTCTGCATACAATCTGGTTTGACAATTACTGTATTTAACACAGTACAAGTGAGTTATCAGTTACTTTCACATTTGAAGAACTCTTGCTTAGATATTTAACATTAAAACTATTATTTTTTAAAACAAATGTAAGCAGATTGGATAATTACTTTTAAAATTAGGTCAATTGTTTTTTATAGAATGAGGATTGGAAGAAAACCTGACTTTAAAAAAAAATCACTGTTTTCATACTGTTATATCTTTGAAATAAAAACTGTAATTATGACATTGAAGAGTATTGCAATCACATTGAATGAATGCTTATCTTTAAAACCCCTGCTTAATCACTTTTTGGACTGGTTAGAAAGTTACGTCAGTTCACAGAATTGCCTTTCACCTAGAAAAGTTAAAGATGTCCAGAAGGTGTAGAGTGATTTAGAATATTGTTCTTTTGTGAGACCTAAGCCCATCCAAAGAACTGAAATCATGGTAAAGGACAGTTTTGAGGTGGGGGAGGTTGGGTTTTCTGGGTCCTTGAAGAACTGAAGAAGAGTCCCCTTGGGTTTGTTGTGGAAGGATTGTTTGACCTTTTTTTTTTCTGTTACACCATGCTACCCTGTTCCTTTTGTGAAACACAGAGTGAAGCAGGGGAAGTTGTGATAGTGATGTTCAGGGCTGGCAGGAGCAAGACTAGCCACCACATCTTCTCTTATGCATTGCAAACAAAATGAAAGCCTTCACTTGCTTTTCACAACAACCCTGGGAACATTTTTTGTGTAAGTTATTTGGATTCTAAGAGAGTATAATTTTTTTGGTACTTAGAAAAGTTGACCAGAGAATGCTAAAGAAAAATGGCTGATATGTTGTCAAATGTCCTAAACTGTAAAATAAAAGTAATAAGAGATGAGAAAGAAATACGAGGATCCTTACTGAATTGGTAGAACATTTGAAAAATCTCATACGATTTTATAAAAGATTGTTTACGTAGGTCTTGTTTCCACTGTTAATGACAAAAAACTTAATTTCAAGGTAACATTTTGTATGATTTATCAGAATGAATGTGTGAAATAACAGACCAACAGCTCGAAGCACAGATGAAACAAGAGCTTCTTTTGTTGGAGCCTGTGAAGAGTGTGTAATCAGAGCTCAAGTCTATGACACTTGAAAAGAAAAACTGTCAGTTCTGAACCACAAGATTAACATCCCTGCCTGTACTTAAAAGATGAATACTTCTTTTCAGTTGTATCTTTCTTGCAGTTGAACTGTCATGCTCAGACATCTTGAAAGCATGTTTTTTGAGTGTCTTAAGAGCCACCATCAGGCTCCTGTTTTTTATGGAAATAGACAGAAGTCTGCACTCTAGATAAAGGAATGTAGTTCAGTGCATCTTCTAGGTCACCCTGAGGTTATGGCCCACACACAAGTTGTACAAAGAAGCACCTTCATTTACATATAATATGCTTGATCAGTTTATTTCTTTATAATTCGATTTCCTAACTTTAAATAGGTCACAATATATTGAACTAAAAGTGTAGACTTTCAGAAAATACACTGACGACAGATTTAAAAGCCAAAGCATGAGTAATCTTGTGGTCGTGTAGGCCTACTTTTCCATCCCTTTTGACCTGTGCTGCAATTTGAAGTTTTTAATCTTCAGATATATCTAAATACTGTTGCCAGATAAAAATCATAGCTTAGAAGTGTAAAGTTTATTTATGGACTGATTGTAGTCTTTCAATATCCCTCCACTTAGCAGGGCTTAGAAAGAACACAGAGCGAGTCGCTTTTCAGAGGTGTACCATAAAAAGACAACCACTTTCAGAGTATTCAGCTATTTTTGATATCTGCTAAAGCTGGGTATAAGTCTACAGGCATGAGACTTAGTCTCTCTTCCAAACAGCCACTTACTGACTCCTTTTAAAGTGCTGCCCATATTACTTCCTGTGGAAAAGGGTTGCATAGTTTAGTCAGACACTTTTGAAAAAGTATTGCCTTTGATTGGTTTAAAATACTTCTCCTTTTTGTCCCCTTGTTTTTGAATTACGATGCAGAAAGACTATAATTTTGTCATCTACCGTTTTGCTACTAATCATTAATGTGTGCAATTCATACTCATACCTTTCCTAAATGAAAAAAATCACCAAAGTATCACTCCTTTAAATGTTTATATTTAAAAATGTTTTTCACATGTCAACAATCTTTGTTACCCTCTCCAAAACCTCACTTCATATCAGTGATCGGTCTGGTACTTTCTATTCCGAACGAACCTTCATCATTTAGTTACTATAAAGAAGTTATGATATTTCCTGTATTATTCTGCAACTCATTCCTTGTAGATCCTAATATTTTTGGATGTTGCTATCTTAAGCAGACAAAGTCTGGCTGATACCAAAAGAAAGTATTTCATAATTTTTAATCCAAATCATCCATAGTAGGCCAAAAGGAGAGTCTACTCCTCACTGAAAACTAATTTCTTACCCACTGACCCATTTTTTTTTCTGCTAGGTTAATTTTTGACTGGATCAGGTCCTGAATCCCAATTGCTCTAGGATCTTACTCATATTTAGGCTAGTGCAACTATGCTGGTGGTGGTGATGATCAGCACAATGACAGAGCTATCTCCCCACACTTGCATCAATGGAAAGTGTCTGTGAAAGTAGTTACTCCTGATAGCTGATCTTTTTTTAACCATGGATGCATACTCAGCAGAGACCTTTACTGAATTTAGAACAGTAATTGTTAATTGCCTGCTTAGTAGCACGCACACTAAACTTCTAGTGGATAACTTCATCTGAATTGGTCTTTGTTCAGAATGTCACACAGCAAAAATTTACTGTAGGAAGTTAAAAGCAGTTAGCTTTTCTCTGGAAGTCTTTAATACTTATAAAGCCTGACCTGGATTTTCCAAGAAAGTTGACTAAAAGTATTTTCCATTTTCCTGAAAATTTGAAGTGTATTTGATAACGACATCAACAACTTCCTTTAGACTATCCTTGACTGAAAAGTGTGTCCAAGCTCCCAGAAAGAGTTTAAGGTTGCCTTAGCATTCTTTTAAATCCTAAGACCTGTACTATAGAAACAAATGGGACTTGTCAGAGATTACACAGGATTCAAACCTTATAAAGGAAGGTGTGGTGATGAGCTGTCTTTCTCCTACCATGGTCCTGCTGTGCTTTACAGCCATATTCCTTTCCTTTTCAGATTATTGCAAATGGCATTTAGGATCAGTCATCCATAGATCACCAATATCATCAGAAGTCTACTAAAATATAGATTTGCTCACTATGGAAAGTTATAAGAACTTCTAATGCAGAGAAAAGGTCAGCATGTTCTGTTTTTAATGATAAGCTCTGAGTAAGAGAAAGAAGTTTTCACTTATTAGTATTAGTTACAGAAAATACCTTTTCTGCTCCTCTCCTGTTTGAGAGTTGTCACTTGTACATCTAGTCTGGATTAGCTGTTTTATGACCACATCAGCTGCATCCCAGGTGCAGCCATGAACTCCAGTATGTGTTTCCCTATGTTATGTTAGTGAGATAATACCTCTTCAGTGCCTCCCACCTCAGTGATGGCATTAACCAAGAGTCATGTGGGGTGTAACAGCGAGACACCCGGTGCACAGGACAAATGCAAGACATCAGGATGGTTCAATGTTCACTGCCCATGAAGAAAGCCGAGCTAGGTGCTTTCCCTAAGGAACCTAGTGAGCAGATCTGAAGCTGTAGATGAATGTGCACTCTGAGTTGCTTTCAGCAGTGTTGCCATACAAATGTTACATACTGGTATGTCAGCAGCTTCCCAGCATTGTTTCAAAGCAGCAAGTTGGTTAAGAACACATGCTGTTCCCCTCATCTTGTATTATCACCCACTTGCTCAACAGCAACAACAAACCCGAAAAAAACCCCAAAACTCTGTGTCAAAATCCACGAGTCAAGAACATAAATCTACACATTTCTACTGTTTGTCTTCCTACTGTCTTCTCATAATGAAATTGCTTAGGAAATGCTTTTTTCTGTGATAATCTAGAGTCAGCTGGTTTAGACATATCTGTGTAACATCAAAATTCATGTCAACCAACATCTGTACCTTTTCAGAGAAGAATAACTATAGTGTGAACTGGCAGCTGTCCTCACAGCTATTTAAACCCCAGACCTAAATCTGAGTATTTGTCACCACTGTCAACACTACTATTGGGGCTTCTAAGGTTTAAGAGGGAAATAATGTCTCTGTCTTCATGTAGCTGTAAAGTTGTGCCAGAGTAGATTTTACTCTGTTAATCACTAAAATCTGTAAACTCTTTAAGTAAAAGCTGGTGCTGTTTACTATGACCATTTTGTATAGTAGAAGACATTATTTTTGATATTACTAATAGGTACAATTTAATTTGATGGACTTTTAACTTTTTAAACAAATTTGTCTCATTTCTGAATGGTCGAGTTGCAACGGTATTGACAAGGTAAGAAGTACCAGACATAAGTAATCCCAAAAGCTATCTCAAAAGGTTCATTTTGTTAGTCTTTAGGAATTTCCACAAGGCTCACAGAGTAGCAGTTTGAGTCAGAAAACCATGGATTAACACAAAACAGTGTTTTTTTAATTGTGTAAGTAAATTCAGTGCACTTCACTGAGGCATCAGTAAGTCTTTGCAGGACTGTGACCCAAATCTATGCCACATGCAACACATGTGACTATGGAGCTGTGAGGTTGTAATTGCAGAAATATGAAGAGAAGACAGGGTAGCAGCTTGTGAGACAGTGGAGGGATGGCCATGAAAGTGCCAGGAGTCACAAAGGACAGTGACCTAGGTTTTTTAAAAGTTTTGTAGATGCAGCAATTTCCCTGCTAATGTTTTCTGTTCTATTTTGTGCATAAAATCCTAAAAATTGCCACACAATTGCACTTGATCCTAAGCTGAGATCACTCCCACCCCGTCTCTTAAATGGAAGCTGTTTCTGAATTAATCTTGTCCTGTTTTCATGGTGCATTCTTATTTGTTAAGAGGCATTGAATATGCTCTGAGGCTTGGGAATGTTAATACTCTATTGGAACACCTGTGGCATAGCACATAAGCTGGATGCTAGGTTTTGTTGCAGAGGAGAAAACTGTGCTAAGTAAGTCTATGAGGCACCTTTGGACTTTTGAGAGATCTGTTAGCATGAAAATAAAAAGATAACCTTTTAGCCCTTTACTAGTGAAATTTAAAGTATCATTACCATCAGTAGTGTGTGAAAGTCTTAAAAATAGTTATAAATTTCTCAATCTTTCAGAACAGTAAGAGCAGCCAGGCAGTGCAGCTAGGAACTGAGAACCAGGGATCCTGAAACCTACTTTTTGATTCAGTCTTTTCTAATACACCTTTTAGCAACTGATTTCACTTGCCTGTCTGTCCTATCCTTGTTACACTGTTCTACCTTACAGGCATATAGTGAAGCTGAATTAATGTAAATCACTTTGTAACTACTAGGAGAAAGATACTGGGGCAGAAAAGTGCTCTTCCTCATATGGTGGTAGTTTGAGTGTGGGGTAGATAAAGCATACGTAGGAGTAAAGTCCCAGGAAAAACTTCTCTAAAATTTGATCAAACTTATTTTAATCTGTTTTGTTTCTGGGCTTTTTGTGGATTTTGCATATCTTGTTTAACTGGAGGTCAGTCTTACATTTATTTGAGAAAAGCCAGTCTTGTTCTTTTTCTGGATGAAATTGGGAAAACCTCAGGAATCCCATGCAAGTCTTATTCTGAAATTTCTATCACAGCTTCCCAGCAGTTTGGACAGAGTCTTAGGCATACTCTGAACAATATCACCTAAACAACAAGAGCTAAGGCCAATAACTTATTTTGCTAAGGACTTGGAAGTAGCTGTAAACCTTCACAAAACTCCATGTGTACAATGGGGATAGTTTTTTGCTAGAATAGCATCTGACTATATGTTTATCTAGACTTTTTCACCTTTCTTGAGCTGCAGCTCCCAGGTAATCCATGCCACCTACACATTAAATCTCACTTTGTCTAAGTTGGTTGAAGCAAGGGCTTACCAGGAGTAACTCAGGCATGGGGATAGCAGGTGCACATGAAAATCTTACTCCTCTAGGCCCACTGGGTGCAGCTGGCTCCAGGAACTTAAGCATAAACTCAAGCACAGCTATAGCACTATATATGTGAGTTTAATTTGCTTCAGTTTCATGTGGTTTAAAGAACAGATTATTCAATGCAAAAAAACCCAGCCAAACTCTGTAGGAGGATGTGTCTCTCCTCTCTTTGTGCAGAAATAAGGTGAATCCCATATTCTAATATTTCTTCTATTTCATAAGATATCATAAATCACCATTTAGTGCTGCTGTCTTTGCAGGCAGAGGCTAGTGCTGCATTCAACGGAGCTGAGCCTCTGTCTAGTTAAACGGTAGGAGAGCTTGCAGAGATGTCCTTGAATGCTTTCTGCATCTCCAATTGTTGTAGTTTACAGGAAGTAAAGTGGTGTTGCAAAGACCAAGGTTAGCTGGAGCCAGGCTAATTCTGTAGTTTAACAGTACTGTGATATTGTAATATTTCCGTAAGTAATGTGGATGTGAAAGGAGGGAGGAGAGGGGAAACGAATGTAAATTTGGAGTGAGGAAAAGCACATAAAGCAGGAAAGAAATGAACTTAAAACCAGAGCATAGAAAATAAAAATAGAAGCAGAGAAGGAAGTAAAAAACTAGTAAGAAGTAAAAACGACATAAAAAAAGTATCCTATTTGTCATGAATACTGGATTCTACTGCAACTGAATCTGCAAGCTGGAGATGCTGACAGGCTGCAGTACAGAAAATGGGCATTGGATTGCTCAGTCCTTCACAGGTTCACATGCTACAGCCAGTGATATAGAGAAAGTGAAAAGTGACTAGGGAGAGAGAACGAGAAAGAAGGTAAAAGAAAGGCTTAGCTCAGTAGGGTGAGACTGTGTGACTTAAACCTGCTAAGTATTGGAGATCTTGTAATATGCCATGAGGTCATATGGAAAATTGTGCAGGTTTTGCTGAGATTTCCTTGTTTTCTTCTGCTGAATTTTGACCTTTCTTACCTTACCCATATTACTGATGTGTCCAGGGGATTTGTGGCTCCTGTAAACAGCCTGCCTATTATTTACTGGAAACTTGAATTTTGTGCAGTCACATGGTGGAAGAAGCAGAAGGAAAAATGGTTAGACTGTGGTTGCTGGCTCTGAGACTCAAATTTCTGGACAGTGGGAGCCTGATTTGCCCCCTAGGCTCACTGTGCAGACCATATTTACATTTACATTTACAAAGCACATAATAACAAACAGGATACAGAAATCTGGCTTGCAGTTAGAGGACATAAATCTTGCAGTCCTGGAGGTCACTGTGCTCCAAGACGGAAGCAAACAAATGTGTCTAAAAGCACAGTTTCAAAATTATTTGTGCTGACTGACCAAAATATGTTAAAAGCAAGTTAGTTCAACATCACATTAACCTTTTCTCTCTGACAGTGGTTATCACCGATTCAGTTACTTCAATTCCTTTCTGCAAGGGTTAATATAGAAAGTATTTTTATATATAGTGTTTTTACTATATTAATCCCTCCTAAATATTCTATTTTATTATTTCTAATCTAATCTGTCTTCAGTCATGCAGGTTTAAACTGATTTTAAAAAAAAGGCAGCAAAGGAAACTTAAGTGTTTCCTCAGGAGTTGAGCACACTGCCAGAATTGTAAACTTTGGTGGGAGCACAAGTAGCCACTTCTGGAAAGAAGACTTTGTACAGATATGTAAGTATCCTATACCTGAGAGTAGGCACAATTCCATCAAAAAATACAAACTTCTAAATCAGCTAGTTGCTTTTAAAATTTTGCTCCAGCACTCCATTCAGTTTGAAAATTTTGTTCCAATTTCAATTAATAAAGTGAAGGAAATCAGCATATTTGAATGTTTTCATCAGTTAGCTGTGTAGGTCTGGTCTTGCACTTCCAGCAAAAGCAGCAGCAGTTTAGACTGATTTTTGGTGGTTTTTGAAATTGTTCCTACTTTAGCACTGAAAAATAGAGAAAGAAAAAAAAATTCTAGAATTGAGTTATTTTCAAAGGCTTTAGAGACCAGAGGCTTTTATATTTTGGAATGGAAATTAGAAAAAAAAAAAAGAAAGAAAGAAAGAAAACCAGCGGTGCTGTTAAGAATGTTTCAGCTGAGAAGTCAATTGTGCAAAATCACTGGTAAAGCTGAGGAGCTGAAGTCTCAAGTCCAGAGCTATGATGTGGGGACTAAGAAGATGAAAGTTTTGAATGGATAGAGGGCCCTAGGGTTGTTGGAATGTAAGTAATTTTTAAGTCCTATTTTGAGCTCATACAGTTCAGCTTAACTCGCAGAGTCTTCCTTTACAGTTTTACATCTGATAATTTGATTATGAAAATGAACTCTCCCACAGAGAAGAGAATGCTAGCAATCTTGTTCTGATAAGAGATATTTATACAGCACCACCAAATCACTTAAACATAAGGGGGCCATGTGCTTATCCTCATTTCTGATGACGAACTCACTGCAGCTATCTAAGATTTGTCAGCACATGCTGGTATTCCCTGTTCAGCTGGGGCCAGTGTTTTTCCAGTGCTACTTCAGTGTGACTTCTTTGACTTACTTGGATATTCTGTGAATTTAATTGCTATAAATTGAGACTCTTTCTTTACAGTCACATCTTAAAATGGTAGTGATACAGAACCTAATTTTTAACCTATCCTTGATCACAGAGAAATGAAAAATCTCTTGGGAGAGGAGGCTCAGGGGCTTTGGTAAAAAGCAATATAATTGGTAAATTTTCATAACCAGAAGATAAATGAATGGCCATAATTTATTTTCTGTGGAGTACTCACTACCAACCCATTACAGCAAAGTGTAACTCAAAATCAAAGTAGTCTGTGGCTAAATTTGGAGGGATTATATAGAATAAAAGTGATGGAAATCCCATTTAGACTCACTGCTTACTCCCCCCTCCTTTTTTTGCCAAATGCTGTAATCTGATAATCTTTATTTATGCATATAGCACAAATTCTATCATTAGTTACACAAATGTAAATTCCCTTAGTCATAGTTTCACCATACTATAAGCAAATGTTTGCTCTTGTATTATTGCAGCAAAGTCTTGACCTGTGTTTCTAAATACAGTACACTAGAATTTGTCTTGGTCTCCACAGCCTTTCTATATAAGATCTCATACAGATGAAAAGCAAATGCTTTATTTGCAACTTTTTTTTTTAATGGCATGTAATACCAGTGTAGGAAAAGAGTCTGGGATTAAAACAAGCCTGACTTTGTTCAGATACCACTAGCATTAATGGCTGAAAAAACTATGATCTACTAGTGCATTCCTAGATTACAAGGGTTGTATAAACTTCAGGTCATCTGGAGTTGTATGAATTAGCACAGTGCATTGTGTGTAAGAATTCTCTGTTTATAGAGAGGTTTCCAAGTGGAAAAATCACTAAACCCTTTCTCAAATTGTCTTTTCACTCAGGAATCGTTCATCTGATTGATAGTAGAAGTATTAAAGTGGCTAGACAACTCTATTTGGAAGGAGAGAAAGGGAAACCATTCTAGATGATTTCTGAGCTAAGATTTGTTCTTTTTATGGATCTTTGAAAACTTGCATTGTGTGGCAGAAAAATTGTCTAAATTTTAATCCTAAAATACTTGCATATGAAGAAAAAAATTTGGAAGTGGGATTTTTAAATCATAGTTTCTTGTTCTAGCAGATACCCTATCATTAGAGGATTATGGTATTGGATATGGAAAGTGTTGGGCAGAAAGCCTCCTGGGCAGAGGCAGCTGTGTGGTACAAAAACTAAAAATGACACAGCTTTTAATGTAAGCTTCTCCATATACATATTCTATAAGAGCCTTCAGCTCTTAAGTGGGTTTATCAGTAGGTTTCCTAAGCCTTGAACTTTGGTCTTCAATGCACTAGTAAATATGGGATTAAAGGAAAAATTCTGGTTCTGCCTAAGTTTACAGAGGACTGTATTCCCACTTGTTTCACCTCAGTCTTTACAGATTTTTCTGCAGTCAAATATAGGGAAGTACTTTCCAGTTAATCTATCTGACTTGATTTTTAGATACTGTTATTATTCCCTATTCTTTCCAATCACCAACAGATAGAATACCTCTGTTTGCATTCACTTGTTTTTAATTCAAGATGTAGCTGTAATTAAAAAAAAAAAATTCTCCATTGTTTCCATTGTAAAGAATTTAGTTTGGCAATTTTTTTCCTGTATATTCATCTTTCTTTGGTATAGTGTTTTACTTAGCCTGTGGCTCATTTTAACATGTCAGTTATAAATAACCTGTGCTGGTATATTTTAAAGAACTCTCCTGCACTATGTTCAGGTGATCATTAGTGGCCAGATAGGGCATGCAGGATCATAGGATAATGGAGGTGGGAAGGGAACCACAGGAAGGCTCTAGTCCAAGCTCCTTAATGCAGGGGCAGCCATGAGCTCAGGCTATGTTAGTCACAGCTTTGTCCAGCCTTGAGCCTGTTTTGCTTCAGCTTACCCCCTCTCACTCTCCTGCCATGCACCGCTGTGAAGGGTCTGACTTTGTCTTCTCCATAATCTTCCAGACACTGGCAGGTGCCCAAATCCATACTCTCCTCAGACTGAGCAAACCCTATTCCCTCTGGCTCTCCTCACAGGTCTCCTGCCCCAGACCAACCTGATCATCGCTGTCTTTCTTGTATGGAGGGGCCCAAAACTGGATGCAGTATTCTCAACATTGTCTAGAAAATAGCAAATGTTTTACTAATATTTTAGTGACAAAAAAGAGATGCATAGGCTCAGAAGAGGAACAATTACCAGCTGAAACAGATTTAAAGCATGAGAGAAGAAAAGGTTCAAAGGCATTCTCTTGGACAATAACAGAGTTCAGTCAGACCCAGAGCGCAGTATTTCCTGGGAAACTTTTTGTAACTGGCTGGATTTAATGCCCTTATTATTTGTCTTAAGACTTCAGTCCCAACTTATCTCAGTGCAGTGCCTTTCTCTGATCATTGTATTCCTTCAAATACAGTTCTCTTTCATGGAAGTACACTAGGGACACACAGTTTAAGAGAATTAATCCCACTTCCTTGTTATATAGAACTTGTGAGTCATCACCACTACTTGTTTGAGCAGCATTAAATGTAAGCATCTTAGTTGTATCTACACACCCACACTAAAGTTTTTATATAAGATTCAAATATGCCTGATTAACATAAGAAAACCCAGTGCATATTTGTAGAGCAGGTGCAAATGATGTCTCATCTCTTCCTGAACAAAAGGTTAATCCATTCCCATAAACGACTTAATGCAACCTTATCACTTAAAATTCTATGATTGTAAATGGATATAAATGAAAGTTAAAAAGCTCCAAGGAATGCACTGTAATGATTACTTAATATTCAAAAAGGGCAAGAAGTCTAAAAATAGAAAAGTTATACTACTAACTATCAACAACTAATTTGCACACACTGCATTAATTTTAAGAATTAATTATGCTGTAGAATTTAAAATTAGGTACATACAGCGCATGCAATGTAGGAGTGTGATGTAACAAGATCTGCAGATCATGTTTTGACTTGTAGATTTAAAACCTAAGTGAATTGAAAGTAAATGAAAACCTGGAGGATTTAAGTCTTATGATGCAGAACCTGGCTGAAAAGTGAAAAGAGCAATTTGACAGAACATGAATGATACTAGTAGTCCCAAATTAATTTTATGAATCTTATTACCTCAGTTAAAAATCTGTTCAAGTATATATGTAATGAAGAATAATTTTTTATTGTATATAGAAAAGAACAGGAATTATGATAAACATTTCCTGGTAAGAGGTCACCATGAGGTGATGGGATGTGAATTGGGCCTGGGTAATAAAATGCTTTGTGTGTATACGTGTGTGTACACGTAGAGCAGGCTGTAATAATTGTTTTGGGAATTTAATCCTTCTGAAGAGTAAAATCTGTTTTTCTAACCACAGGGGAGAAAGAGTTTGCATGTAAAGCCTGATCAAATTAACACCAGGTTCCTTCAACCCAGGAAGCACTGCAGGAATACATAAGGGGACAGACATTACAATGACAAAGGCAAGCAAGGGAGGCAAGCTTCCACATCTAGCTAGTGGTGGCCCCAGTGGTTGTGTCATGGGAAGAGGGAGCTGAACACTTGAGCAGGCCTGCAAGGAAACTACTAAGGCCTGCCCCTTATTGATGATCAGCTGCTCTTTTTAACAGGCCTATGGAGAGCGAGGAGGTGCAGTAAGAGTATTGCTGAGCTGCTATTGATTGTACATTTACCAAGAGGAGGATTTTTTCCTGGTAACTTGGGTTTTGTTAATCTTTGTTAAATATATTGGCCAAGCATTTAAAAAATATTAGCCAAGCATTGATATATGTCTGTATGTCTGTTTGGAAGACAGCAATTCAATTTCTATTTTTCAATGGGAATTTTTTTTCAAGTGAATTTGGGCTTGTTTAAATTTTTTAATTATTTTGCTTGGAAACAAAATCTGCACATTTTAAAATTATTTCCAAAAGAAATTTTTAGTTAGATAGACCTGTTTTCAGAAAGTGTTGGTTAGAGATACAAGTTCAAACATGAGATAGCTGTCTAAAGGTTTCTCTTCAATTTTGCTGCAGTTGTTCCAAGCCAGTCTTGGGCATTTGTGAATGTGGGAAAAATGTTTTTAGCACTGCAGACAATATCTCAAGTGTGCCAACTGGCATATTTTTCAGAAGCAAAGAAAAGCCATGAAAAAGCTATGAAAAGGTACTCCAGCCAGCCTTTGAGACCAGATATAAAATCACGCTAGAACTTATCCTACTTTTCATACATAATGATGTATATGTGCAGAAATATATAAAAGTCTGCCTACATTTAAAAGATTTAATTTAGCTGTGCCTTCAGTCATAAGGTTTTCTTAACAGTCTTAAACCATCTAGGCATTAACATCTAAGTATGCTTACAGTCCACAAAGAATCTATTAGGCAAGAAATTGGGTCATTCTTATTTGATTGCTAACATGCAGCAGTGATTACAGGGTAAGAAGGCTAAGTGTGTAAGGCACTCGCTAGAGATTTTAAAACCTAAAGGGAAGGCATTAGTTCTGCATTGTAATTTATAAAGATGCAGTTTGAATAACAGTACAAAGAATGTCAATTTTATCTCTCGAGAAGCATAACTTATACAAATGTTGGAACTGCATAACAAAAACTAAATTTAACTGCCTGTACTCTGTGAAACTTGCCTGATTGGATACTGGCAATAAAATAATTACAATGAATCTGACAATTGAACTTCAAAAAGGAATACTTTGACTACACATGTGTACCAGTTTGAGTCAAAATAAGGTATTCCATGCCATATACATCATATTCAGTTCTTGAGGCTTTATTATTGAACATGGGCCTTGGGGTCTCTTGCATGAGGCCTAAGACCCAAGCAAACAGGTGCTTAATCAGCTAATCAACAACTAGTGTATATAAGGAGAGGTCTGGGTCTCTACCTGGCCAGAAGGTTAAGCACCTGAGTTCTGTAAAGATTGGAAGCCCAGCTCTGCTTCTCAGGACTCTCTCTGTTCTGCTTTCAATCCTGAAAGACTAAGCACCCTGAGCCTTGTGAAGAACAGCAGCCCAGCTCTGTTCCTTCAAGATTCTACATGTTCTGCCTTCCATCTCAGTTCAAGAGTTCCTGAGTTCCAGGATCCAGCCACCAGAGTGTGAGTACCAGCTGCTGCTGAATTCCTCCCGCTACAGCGTTGGTGGTGATGTAGTTACTATCAAGGGGGTTTGGTTCTGGCATTGGTTTTGTGTGTGTGTGTGTGTATATATGTATATACATACACAATTTTCCTGTTGTTATTTTCATTAAAGTAGTTTAAATTTCATTTCCAATTTGCAAATTTCTCTCTCTCTCTGTTAGTTTCCCCTTTTCCTCCCTGGGGTGGGGGAAAAGAGGGTTAATAGAAAGTATCTGTCACTGTATTGGTGATTGGCCCAGCCCTAACCCTTGACAACAAGTTACAAATTGTATTCTATACGCTTCTCTGTATTAATTTTAAGCAAGGATATGTAACTACTTGTAATAAATTTTTGGTTTTATCATTCTAGTTCTAGGGCTTATTGAAGCTTCCTTGTTCTCAGCTGACAGAATAATCTGAGTATTTCCCATATACCAGAAATCTTTGGAGTAAAGTAGAACTGATTATATAGTTTTCTTATGCCATGTTTTCTTCTGAAGAAATACTAAAGAACTGGTATATTGTTGAGCTCACCCTCCCAATATGTTTCCTGTAGCAAGAAGTAACTTCCATTTAAGAAGTCCCTCAGCTTAAGAAACAAATAAAACCACAAAAATTAAACAAAAAACCTAACCCTTTTGCTTGCTCACATTAAGTATCAGTTCTGGGAGTGGTTAAGCTCTGTTAAATAGTTGCCAAAAAAATTGTAGAACTACCATCTTTGAAAATTTTCAAAACCTAACTGGACAAGGCTCTGATATAACTTTGAAGCTAGACATCTTTTGATCAGGAGGTTGGATTAAATTACACCCAGCCATCCTTTCAGCAAAAATCTCTCCATTAGGAGTTAAATTAGCTAGGTATACTATAGAAGAGCTTGTTTTCTTAAGTACAGACTGCAAATCTTTGGAGACTTTCTTTCAAGGTTTGTTTGGGGTTTTTGTTGGGTTTTGGGTTGGGTTTTTTTTTTTTTTTGGGTTTTTTTTTGTGTGTGTGTGTGTGTTTGGTTGGTGGTTTTTTTTTGTTGTTGTTTTTTTTTTTTTAAATACATTCGGAGTTCTTCCAAAAGGAAACAGTTAAAATCATTAGGAGCCCAGACTAGTAATTCGGAAAGGTGCTTATCAACGGCAGTTGAGTTTCAGTGTTATAAACTTCGGCAGGTGTCTGCTGCCCCCTTCAGACCATCCCCAGGGTTAGAGAAAAGAGTATTATTTACTCAAAAATTAATAGCATGCCCTTATTTTGCACTAGTTTTTGGGTGGGTAGAGGTGAACAATCCTAAGAAGAAAGACATTAAGTAAATAGTTGGTGAATGTTTCTGTATATCAGCAATGATTTCTTTTCCATGTTAAAAATGCACAGTAATGTAATTATCTTAATGGGTACAACAAACAATACTACAAGATGCATCTTTAGCTGTTAGGTTCAATAGTTACAACAGAGGAAGAAAAGATCTTGGAGTAAATGCTGCAGGCTGTGGAAAACCTGAAAATTAATTCAACCTTCTAGACTGCACTTATAGATTTTTGGTTAAGTGATTCCAACTCTGATTCAGTTCTTAATATTCAAAACGCATTGTACTATCTCACCTTTTATCTTCCTTTTACTTCAGAAATTACTTTTGTAGCACAATCATGGCCAGACCAATAGGAAATCTTCCTTACTTATCCACAGATGGGAGATAACTCAACTGGATTTTACTTGCCTAAATACACCTGTTTGTATATCCAATGCTCAGCAGACATACATGTATGCACCTGTGTGTATGTATGAGTGCTCAAAAGCTTCCTGATCTCAGCCGAAATTAAGTACTCCCTTTAAAAATAACAAACAACAGTTTGATGAAAATGTAGACCGAGTTAGTATCCTAACAAGGAAAACTGTAGATAGAAAATTCAATCATATCATAAACTTAGTATTTTGTGTTTGGGATCCAATGTGGTACACTGTTTTATCTTGCCCAAGAAGGGTTTTTTAAAATAGAAGATGAAAAGAGAAGATTTTAAAGAATAGTATTTTAGACACTGTGTTCTTTCTGTAGGGAGAGAAAGAACTTATGCTTAAGAGAAGTTAGTTCACATCCATCTCCCACTAACACAACTCACTGAGATAACAGCAAATACCAGTCTTTCATAGGGTGATATTGCTTTATTATTTTCTCACACATAATTTAAGAGAAATAGTTAAGAACAGCAATGCGGATCTGATGGTGCACTTCATTTCATATACCTCATAACATAAAGGTTCCCAAAGAATAAAGCTTACTTTTTTTAAGGGGGAAAGAACATATCAGTTTTTTTTCAAAAATGATAGTTATTTTCTGCTTTCATGAGCCTGAATTTTCAGAGATTCTAACTGAAGCTCTCCAATGCATACAATGTATTCTGTTTGCTGTTCTCTCCGTACTCATTTTGCTACTACTTACAAACCAGAACAAAACCAAAAGTTGTTTCCTTTCTTCACACCACAGATTCTCAGCACACTCCAGGAAAAAAACCTCATCACCCTCCTTGAATTTAAATCACTCAGATGTGACAGAAGGCTCCTCCTGTTCACATCCACTGAAACGCAGTGCAACATATCACTGAGGTACATTGAGTTTTGGTTTTGTAGACAGGCTGCCTTCTTGTTTGTTTTGTTTTTTTTAACCCTGTAAGTTTGGGTTTATCATACCCATTCCTTGGCACTCAATAATGTAGGTATCTTTACTGGGATCTTCCTCTTCCAATTTTGTCACAGTAAATTTGGCCTGAAACAGGATTAGAAATATACCACTAATTAACTTCTTTATAAGTTTAAATAATCGCTATCTGATGATCAATAATCATACTGCCATGTCTTTATATTACAGCTTTGACTGATTTCATGAAACATTTAAATAAAGGTGGTAAAAGTCACTATTCTAAAGGGATTTAACTCTAAAATATGTTCACTTTCTAAAGGTAAACTCTCATATAAACATTGTAGCAATTGTTTTATCAATGCTTGTCCTCCATGACCAAGTTCAGTTCACAAAGCCTGCTAAATTGTATCTTGCCTAGTTACTGGATGACAACAGCTAGATAAAACTTCCTGAACTTTTGTACTTACCTTTGTTAGCTGCTCTGCAAAGTGTATAGCAGTTTGAGTATGTAGTGTAATTGGTCCACTTTTCACTCTAGACACCCCCTTTGCTAGTGCCATAAAAATAATCAGCTGAAAGGGAGGGAAAGGTAATTATTAAGTAACTCTTCAGATCCTAGGAAGTTACTGATTTGAAAAAAAAAAAAAGGGAAAAACATGCAAAATGTATGTAGGTGTAAAAATGTGGTCTGTCAAGTTTCATAAAAGTTTGTGATGCTGACTGTTAAGAGTAATCCAAGGCTCAAGAAGTTTGGAAATCATTACTGCAATGCGTATTACAGAAGAACTGCTATTTTTCCACAGTGGAGTCTGCCACTGAATTCCTGTTACTACTTTTAACTTTGCTCCCCCTCATCCTTCTACTTCAAAATACTCCAGATTATGATAGATTATCTTTATGAAGAGAAAAACTCAGCAAGAGGGTTTTTTAATTCTAACATACATATTCACCAGACAGACGTTTAAAAATATCTGATTTGATTGACAAACATGACCATGACAAGTGCTCTGTAAAGTATGATACAACTCTGAGCAGTTCGCAAACACAGTGAATCTAGCTGTGATACGTTTCCACCTATTTTACTGTATGTACTTTGGAAAAAGTAGGAAAGATCCAAGACCTAAATGCTTCCTATTACACTACGTGTGGCCAGGTGTTTACAGCTAAGAGGTAACATCATCCTGGAGAAGAGCCCAAGATTCTTACAAAGCTATGTTATTGAAAATCAGATAGTGGAGGGCCTTCATTCTCAAATATAATTAAGTGAGCAAGTCAAACAGGAGCACCTGCTAGATACTCTTCTCTAATAGCTTCACATAGTATCATTCTTAATATGTAACCAGAGAGCTATTTGTACTTCACTACATGGAGTGCCAAATAGAAGCAAATTCTGACCCCTTTCTCCCTTACCTACTAAGATTTACAGGAAGGGAAAATTTAAGGGTGTTGCTGCAAAGCCAGGAGCATCCGTGGTCCCTAAGAACAGTATGCAATTTGCTAATCCTAGTGATGTTGTTGCCACACCCAGAAACATCCTCAGACTTCTAATTATCAAATAATTATATAAAGCCACACCTACCTGTGGAGATACAGCCTAACTTTGAAATCTACATCTCATTCTTTCCCTGTTCTTTGCCAGTAATACATATATGCATGTTCTTGCTAGTTTAACTTCATGTAAACACATACAGGAGCCTTACTTGGTCTTGCAGAGAATCATCCACAGTTCCACCGTGTTTAAGATTCCTAAGCAGTATTTCAGCTGCTTCAATGCCAACCTTGTCAGAATTCTTTCCTAACAGAGAAATAAATTCAGGAAATTAGGATGCTGCCAATTATTAACATTTTAAAAATACAGAAGGAAAGAAAAAAATCGAGAAATTACTGACTTTCTAAATATCATTTCCATGTTCTTGCCTCAAATGTCCACTTAAAAAAACCCTTCCATCTTATGATGACACAGAATTCCTATTTCCTAAGCAGTGGAAAGTAGCCCCACTTAGAGAAACATTTTTTTTCAACCCATTTAAACACAAAATCACTTCTGTTTCTTTTTATCTGGATGTGCATCTAGATTCACTGCTGAACAAAAACTTCACAGGTAAACTGCAAAGATTGTATGTTCTTAAGGTCCAGAAGTATTTTCAACTCAGTGATCCTTAATAATCCATTCTGATAGAAGATGAGTTTAATAATTCCATAATTTTTGTTACTACACAGAAGCAGCTTAGTACAAAGTGTAAGATTCCACTTGCTACGTTTAAAATCCGCTCATTTCCACTGTCCTTTATTACTAAACAACATCCATTTAAAAATGCAACACTCGAAGCATCAGATCTGTGAATAAATTATATTTTGAATTCCAATTTGTTAACTGTACCTTAAGTTAGATGTGAAAGTATACTTCATGGAACTCTTACCTCTCTTGCCAAGTGATGACCCAGCTAACAAACAACCTGTTGAAGTCTCTGCAACAATGCTAAGCAGAAAGAAACAGAATCAATATTATGAACAAATTCACTCACATCACTTTTTATCAGGTATGTTATCAAGTTCTAGCTAATCAATGAGCAAAGTTACAGGTATCAGTAGGAAGTTTGGGCTCATCTTACATTATTCCACTTCCAGTCCCAACGGCTTGATCATCAGGTTCTCGAATAGGCTGAATGCTAATGTAAAGATCTCTGATTTCTTTTCTGATGCATCTCACTGCTGCTGCTGCCATGTCTTTTGCCAGCTAACAAGATGAGAAATAGAAATGAGACTTATGTAACTATAGTAATACTTTTTCCTCATAAGTCTAATTATTACAATGAATGCCTGAATAAATGAGCCACTTCATTAATCAGAAAAACAAAGGATTGTTGTAAACCACCTACAAGTAAGCACTCAACATTCTCTCTTCTGAGAATTTCCCCACAAAATTAAGGCAACTTTAAATGGTGAACAAATGACAGTTATAGTGATGTATGTAGAAGCTTCAATATCAATAGAAATTCAAGAACATTTCTCCATTCATAGACAAAAAGATTTGATTTTAGTCTTAGCTCAAGGCATTAGTTTGTAAAAAAAAAAAAAAACAAAACACCAAAAAAACCCCAAACAAACAAAAAACAACAAAAAAACCCAACCAATATAAAATAACAAATTCTAATCACAGGCAGGTAGAGGCAGATGAAGCTTATCCCATCCTTCTGATCCAATCATAGCCAATACTCAGAGGTTTGGAGATTTTAAACCTAGCAGTCCACAGCTCTTCAAAAAGTAACTTAGTTTTTCTTCCTTCCTCTACTAATTCCTAGTCTGTCTGTGCAGAGTCTTAGGACATACCACCACTCATTCTCTGTAAACACAGACAGGAAAGGAATAAAAGAAAGAAGGAGTGCAAAGGAGCAAATTTCTTTCTATTTTACCTTTGGATAAACCTATCCTTATTTTACTCTGTCTAATATTCTTAGCAATGTTTAAAAAAACTGATGTAGTCTGATGTCTGCCTATTACAGGGCACCATAGTTTACCTATAGATCTATGAAATAGGGCCATGACGTCAGATTTGAAATAATCCACATAAATATGAACAATATGTAAACCACATACAAGATACTCCTCAATATATGCTGAAGACTTTTGAACAGTCCTATGAAGGTATCAAGGATATTGTTCTCTTTTTCCTGCTTTAGCTGCTATTGTATTGCTCTGCATTTTAGAAATGTCCAAAATTCTATTCTATGGCCTGAATAATCAAAACCATTTAATAAGGCTAATCAGTTTGCATGTGAAAGACTGTAGAATAAAGGAACAGCAGAGGTATGTTAAGCAGATTACATGCAATTTTTTATAGATATATGAAGGTGGATACTATCAGAACTATTATCAGCACTTACTTTTATAGGTAGTGCTCCAGCAACAAATGCTCTTCCGTATATCTTTGTCACTGTGCCACGTTCTGTTAAGTTTATTGGGCTCAACTCTTTGACTGGTGACATCTGGACTACAACTTCACCACCTCCCTGAGGATAGTAGCCCCTAATTAAAAACAGTAATCAGATATAATAAAATGCAAAGATCACAAGGAAACCAAGAAAATGTACTGCTGGTTTAGCATGAGCTTCCCTTGCAGGCAGCTTATAAGAAATATTAAACAGCAGCGGAAGACTCAGCAATAAAAAAAAAAAGACAGGGAAGAACCATCTCACATTCATCATATAGTGACAGTACACACAGAGGCAGCTAATGCAGTTTTGTTCTTGTATTATAAATTCACCCCTTGGCTTAATTGAGAGCACCTTGTATGTGCGCTTACACATTGCCACGTCTCCAAAACTCACCTCTTTTTTATGTCACAATTAAATGTGAAATTGAACTTTTCAACTATTGGCTTGAAAACCTGAAAAACAAGCACATATAAAATCAAAGAACGAATTTATTTTGTGTTTATAATGTCCCACTATTTTATGCAGTCTTCAAAAAAAAATAAAAATCCACCACAAAAATTTGTTACTTTATATAAAAAAAAGATAGCCAGTCTCATCCATACAGCTTATTTGACTTTCCTCATACTTCATTCTGTATGACACTTTTTGTAAAAGGATTTTCTTATAGAAAGAGGAAGAGAAATTTTTAACAATTCATAGCACTTCTAGAAAAAATAATATTTTAAGTGAAGTTTCTAAAGTAAACAGACTAGTTGTTGTTTCAGGGAATTCCATGAAACACTGGTTGCTTTCTACAATACAGTACACTAATAGTGTTACATTCCCATGCCTGATTCCATAATTTCAAATAAACTTGTAGTAAAAGCAACAGAAGTACACTATTTACATTGCATATATATGCACGAAAGAAGCACCAAGCCAAAGAAATTTTTCCCTACCATGACTGTGTAGTCTATCTGAGGAGCCATCTCAGCATTAGTCCCACCTTTTAAATAAAGTTCTGATGGGGAAGCAGCAAACAGCACACAGGGCATTGCTACCTGCATCAGTAGACACACACTCCTAAAAGCAATTATAAGATACTCAAATATTGTGCAGTCATAATCCATAGAAATCTATAGAATCATTACATATCAAAGGCAAATGACATAACTATTTGAGATTTTGAACATATTAATACTAAAACACTAATTTAAAACTTCATGTCCTTAGCAAGTCTAAATATGAAGATTCTTGTTTCACAGTAATTGCATCTTTAATGTTCCTGTTTGAAATAAAAGTAATGTAACTTAGTGTAGTGATGGGACTGTGAAAACTGTAGTCTTTTTTACATTTTAATAACAAAATATTTAAAAACTAAAAAATTGCTTAGAGGCTGGTCAGCATCCCACACAAGAAAACTGAGGAGCATAGAAGTATCCTTTTAGACACAAGATTCCCCTGTCATTGAATCTCTCCGTATTTCACAGATAATAAAAGACTTTACATATACACTTTCCAAATGTGAGCTTGTTCAGCAAAACAAAACAATTATCTCACAGGGGCTTCAAATATCATTTTGAATTGTGAAAAGAGTAATCAGCACTAACCTGAAGAAACTATGGTTTTGTTTTCCTAACTAACTTCCAATTTTTTTTCCTTGTGCTTAATTACTAATTCTTCTGCATTGCTCCTTGCTCAAACCTTTCTGTGTTAAGTAAAAGGCATCAGCTTGGTTGTTTATGCTTTTTCAGCTCAGAAAAATAGTTCTCTTAACATAAAGGAAACTTTAACTGATTCCTAACCTGGTTTATGCTTCCAAACAACTTTTCACACCAGCCTTCCACAGCTAAACCCATTTACTTGGTTTTCCAACAGATTCCAACATGGAAGGACCCAACACAGAAAAATAGAAGAAACACAGGCATAAAGAACCATGGATAGAATATGTTCCCAGTTCCGAAAACCAAGTATCCCTTATTGTATCATTATGTCTGTAAGTAAAATCTCAATATTTATTATATTATGAGGGTTATTTCAGGTCTTATGGATTTGAGCTACTTATCTAATTTGATGAATTTAACCAGAAATGCAATGTACTAACGTGTGAAAGTGACAGATAAAGTTTAAATACATGGGAAGCTGTTTTGCTTAACATTGACCAAGTGTTCAATTTGTATATTAATTATAAATTTGTATGCACTTCATTCATAACAGATCCTGCCTACACTAAAGGTTCTTCAGTCACATGTATCTGGCTCAAGCAGCAGAGATTTTAGCTCATCATCTGTGTATTAATGTTTTTTTTCCCCAGCTTTTTTGTGACAAAGTTACCAAAACATCATCTGTCATAATTTTAAAGTTACCAAAAGCAGTGAAGAGTGATTACTGGTCAGTCATTATCCATGTACAAAGACACACCCTGCTGTTTTTGTATCTGCTATGTGGGTTCCACCTTTGATCTTCCCAGGAGTGAAGATTATTTCTGTTGAGCCAATTTCTCCTCCTTCCAGCTTCCCTTCACATAGATCTCGAATGATCTCCAATCCAGACAGATGCTGAGGCCTTAGAGTGACAATATGCAGTTAAAGATATGTACAAATAGACTACATACTCATGTTACATTAAAGGAACTACTAAACACCAACTAATAAACTACAATTGCAAATTTCAGATCAAACCAGGATCAGAAATTCAATCTGGTTTCTACAGTACTTTTCCTGAGTTCAGAGGAGCCAAAGGAGCAGCATTCAGCCCATTCTGGAATTTGCAGGAGTCTGGTGTGTTTCCCATTAGAACGGGTCGAGACAGACAGGTGAGATGAAGCAGAAGTTGCTTGTCCTAATGTGATAAATGCTTGGACAAAAATGCAGTGGGATAATGATCGCAATGCTTAACTGGAACCAAGCCAGTAACCGACTGCCAGAGCCACAAGAGAGCTAGCTTTTTTGCTAGGTATATGTCCTGCTGGTTTTGTTTCCATTTGTTTGAGTAATTTAAACAGGAAAGAAATGAACTATTCTTAACACTATATGCTTGGTGAGCCATGTTTTGTTGAGGCATTGCATGATCTTAGCTGTATTACATGTTTTATCAGTTTAACTATCTGGGCAGCCTCATCTCCTCAGACGGTAAGATTGACGGAGAGATAGACAATAGGTTGGCAAAGGCATATAGTGCTTTCGGAAAACTCTATAAAAGAGTCTGGCGAAATAAACACTTGAAGATAAGTACAAAGATCAGTGTTTACAGAGCCACTGTGCTATCTACNTAGTATATTTAGTATCTTTAGAAATATTTTTGAGAGGCTCTGTAAGTCTGTGGTGCCTGCGAGGTGGCAACCAGGGCAGTGCCCTCACTTGCCTTGGCAGCTGGCCAGGGCCAGGGATGGGAACTGTGCCAAGGAGAATGGGTGAAAGGGCCCAAATCCTCTCGCTAGAAGACTGCAGGGCATCTGGTTCATACCCTAGCTTTCCTCCATGTTCAGTCTTTCCATATATTTTGTATCACCAATAGTGTGGCCAGCAGGACTAGGGAAGTGATGTCCCTTTGTACTCAGCCCTGGTGAGGTCACATCTCAAATACTGTGTTCAGTTTTGGGCCACTCACTACGAGAAAGACATTGAGGTGCCAGAGTGTGTCCAAAGAAGGGCAGCAAAGCTGGTGAGAGGAGTCTTATGAGCAGTGGCTGAGGGAACTGGGGTTGTTCGGTCTGGAGAAAAAGAGGCTGACAGCAGATCTCAACAGCTACCTGAAAGAAGGCTGTAGTCAAGTGGGGGTTGGTCTGTTCTCACAAGTAACAAGCAACATGACAAGAGGAAATGGCCTCAAGTATTGCTAGGGAAGGTTTAGATTGGGTACCAGAAAAAAATTTTTCACTGAAAGAGTGGTTAGGTGTTGGAACAGACTGCCCAGGTAAGTGGTGAAATCACCATCCCTGGAGATATGTGAAAGACATCTAGATGTGGTTCTTAGGGACATGGTTTAGTGGTGGATTTTGCAGTGCTGTGTTAATGGTTGTACTTGATGATCTTAAGGGTCTTTTCAAACCTAAACGATTCTATTCCGTAAGTGACTCACAGATGGGATTTTATGGTAAAAAGGCCCTCTTAAAGCCATGGAAAAACATGAAGTTTACTGGAAGTATTTCAGACAAAAATCAAGTCAGTGTTTGCAGGCCTATGCCCCCGGCTCCACAGGGTCCCCACACAGGCCCCCGAAACGCGGCCGGGGGCCACCGCGCCCTGGAACAGCCCCCGCAGGCAAGCAAACGTGAGGACGCGGTAAGGGCCCTTACCTGAGGCCGGGCTGGCTTCGCCCGGCGCGAATCCGGCGCACCCGCAGCGGCAGGCCCAGCAGGCAGCTCAGGGCCGTGGACACTCGCAAGATCTGGCCGCCCTGCACGGAGAAACGGCGCTCGTCAGGCGCTACGGCACTTCCCACCCAGCCGGCCGCTACCGGCCCGCCGGTCATCGCTGCCCGGGGTGAGGTAGGGCGAGGCAGTTCCGCCGCTGGTGCTCACCCCCTCCATGATCCCGCCATCTATCTCCACCCTATCCCCGTCCATGACTAGCGGTGAGCGAGGCGGTCTCTCGCAGAGGCCCCTGCCGCGCCGGTGGGATCCCGGCAGGGCCCTGCAGACGGCGAGCCCCTGACGAAGCAGACCCCAGTAGCCTCCAACGCTTGGCGACGGAAACGCGCCCAGGATGCGCTCCGCTGGCGGCGGCGCCTCAACCTGCCGGTGCCGGTGCCTGCGCCGGGCCGCTACGCTGGAGCAGGCGCAGAGTGCAGCCACCTCCCCGCCCGCCCCTGGTTGGCAGGGGCGGCTCCACTGCATAAGGGCCAGCCGCCGGGTCCCAGTGCCCGAGCAGCCGCGTAGCGGGAGGGGAGAGCTGCCTTCTTCCCATGTTAACGATCACGTCCCGGCACAGGGCACAGCTGTAGCAGCAGCGCGTTCCAGAGGAGCTTTCCCCTGTCGAGACTACGGCCAAGGGCCACGCTAGGCCGGAGCGGCGACAAACGCGGCGCCCCGCTGACCACGACCAAGCAGCAGCTGGGACGACAGTTCCACCGGCAGAAGCTTTGCCCCACGACGTCTTTTACCGCTGCCGAAGGCCGGAGGAGAGCGGCTGGACTCCTGCCGTCACGGTTACAAGCAAGTCGCTTTCCTCAGAAGCGAGGTCGCTAAAAGAAGCACAAGAGACATACGCGTGGTGGTCTGGCAGTCACACTCGAGACTTTATTACAGGCCTACCGGGAGAGACCGGGTCCTTCGCCCTGCCTTTCACGGACAAGGAAAGCCGTACTCTCTCTCACTACTGCCAACAGCTTTGCTACGGGAACCCCCGTGAGGTGCTTTCTCTCCCGTTACTTCCCGTGGGCGTGTGACAGCCCCGAGGCGCCGCTTGCGCTCCCCAGACGACTGCCCGGACCAGCCGGCTACCCCCACCGCCGCCCCGTGCTCCCGGCTACTGTGCCACCGCCCTTTCTGGCCCGTGCCCACCGCCTGGTTGGCTGCGGTTGCGGTGGCTGCCCTCCGGTTGGCTGGTCTGTGGGAGGTGTGCGGGGCGTGGGGGCTGCCTCTTCCCGGAGTAAGATGGCGGCCGTGACCGCTCTGAGAAGCTACTGCCGAACTGCTGGACGCCTGGTAAGGGGAGCAGGGGACCCTGCGGGTAGTGGTGCTCCCGGATAGCCGGTGAGAGGGGTGGACAACGCGCGGCAAGTCAGCGGCTGCATCCTGGAGCCCTGTTGCTTCTCTCCAGCCGGGAGCGTGCGAGGACCGTGTGGCAGAGCCTCGGAGCTAACACTCTCCTGGACTTGCCGCTTTTCCTCAGCGCCACCTGTTCGCCCCGCCGTCGGGCAGTACCCTAGCTGCTCTCCCCGCCTCCCCTCAAACCTGCCTCCTCGCCTCAGCTGTGCCTCCGGGCGGGCAGTCCCCCGCCACCGCTGCCCCACGGTGCAGCGGCACAGGTGACCGTGTCCCTTGCGGGCACTCAGCCGACAGTGCCCGGCCCCGTGCTGCTAGCGTGCGGGCGGAGCCTGCCGGCAGCTACCTGGGGGTAACGGAGGCAAAGTGTTCTCGCTCCCCAGGGACCCCCAGAACACGGCTCCTCCACCCCACGCTGCTGCCCCCTGAGTGTCTTCCCCGTTGCCCGTGGTTCCCATGAAAAAAACGTGTGCGCCCTGTAATAAGCCTTCTGTTCTTCATCATTTGATGCGTTGCATTGCCTGTACATTACAGTGCCATCAGCCCCTTTGTACCGTCTCTGCACAGGGATGGTGTAGTTAGCCATACAGGAAGGGAAAGTGTATTCCTTTGAATCCCAGGAGCCTTGTTATTTCTAGATTCGGTGTTTGAAATACCATACTTAATAAAGTGTATCTGCTTGATTGTCTGTTAGGACAGTTACAATCTCATATACCATTGTGTACACATACTACATGTGTTCCACCTGTAGTGGAGAGTGTTGGTTTCCATTAATGTCACTCCTGTTTTGTGGAATGTCAGAAAAAGAAACATTTTTGTAAGATTATCCCAGTGAAAACAAAATTAAGGATCAATTCTAGTTTATATTGCTTTTTTCTCGTAATAATTCATACTGTATTTTGAAAGCATAGCAGAGAGATATTTTTTTCAGTGATACCTTTGTAATTACAAGTAATTACAGTATACAAGTAATTTTACCAATTAAGGATATTGAAAGTAGCAGGGTTATTTTATTTTTCTTTCTAACTAAATCATATACTCTTAAATCCAGAGGAAGGTTCTGATACGATGAACATACTCATTTATGTGCGTGCTGAACTATAGAATTGGCTATTTGTAGTGTGTGTTTCCTGCAAGCACACTAGATACTAATTGCTAGATACTAATTCTTCTTGTGATCATCAACTTTGAAACAATAATAAGATCAAAAAATGGTATGGTTATTATAATATTAAAGGCTTTATTTTTAATATTCTCGATGCTTTTGTAAACACTTGGCTAGCAAGAGGAAGAAGGATGAAGTAATGGTGGTTGTCCATGGGGGCGGTAAGTTGTGAAGAAGAAAAGAAAGGAGCATGGGGTTTTGGGGGTTAAGTAGTAAGGAAGTAACAGTTACCTAGACACTAGAATGTGGTGCCAGTTGCTCAGATGAGGAATAATGTCTGACTGAAACGTGCTACCAAGGACATTGGTTTAGTATACAGGTAAACTGTCTACTTGGAGATACAGAATATGACTGCAAAACAAATCCAATGTAAGCAAATGTTCATTATAGTGATTCATTGTGACAGCAAGCCAAAAGAGTTCCATAGAGGAGTATCCTTAATGAGAAGTGATTACCTCTGAGCACAAACTATTCACTTTGACTCTGAAATTCACTGTTATTTCATCAGGTAATCTGTTGCCTGCAGGCTGCATAAAACCATTTTATTCTAAGACCAGCAGTAGATTCCTAGGATCAGTGGTGATTTAGAAAAGCATGGTTGGCTTCATTTAAAGGAAACTACCAAAACTGAAACAGGGGCAAGGCAATTCTCCCCAAAAGAGCATAGAGCTCCCATGTTGTCTTGGTTCAAATGAGTCTTAATCAACCAGGTATCAGTATCAGTGGGAGACTGAAGTGGGTCCTCAGTTTGTTCTCATCACAGTAACTCTGCACTTTGAAGACTTGCACAGCAGAGGTGTTATCTTACTATGGCATTGTTGCCTTTAAATTGTCATGGAGCATAATAAGTGGTTACATAAACACAACTGCTAGTATTGTGCTTGTTGTTTTACTATTACTATGTTTTTCCAGACTCAAAGACATGTAGATGGGTATGCTATGGATTTTATAACTAATTTTGGCTTTTGTATGCTTTTGTTATTTCCTTATTTGACATTACACAGAAAATACCATTACACTGATTACACAGTAAAAAGAGTATTTCTGAAATTAGTAAGCACAGCCTCTTTATTTCATGGATATTATTTTTTCCCTGTTCTGTGAAGAGATTGGATACTGTATTATTGTTTTAACGTAGCAGCACACCAACATTTTAGTAGAGAATGTACAAAACTGCAAATCAGAAAAATTAAATTTAAAAAAATGCAGTGTTTTTGAATTATTCTTACAAATATAATTTGAAACAGCATTAAAACTCTTCTGTAACAAAACCAGTCTTTTTTTTTGGCAGTGGCATTACTAATTCACTAGCTGCATTGGCTACCAAATGCTAAAAACACATGGAAAGCATTATAAAACTTGACATTTAGAAATAGTTCAGAGGTTTGATGTGCTCCTTTTGATCATCTTCACAGGTAAATATTGATTGTTTTCTGTGTAAGGTCATATAAAGAGAAAAGAATTTTATTAAAAATAGGAGAAAATAGGCTTGTGAAGATATATATTATATACCAGGTTTGTATTGTATAAATACTTGTTCCTAAAAGAAATATATTAAGTATAACTTGAAGTACTAGATTAAATAATATAGAAAATGTGTACATTGTCAGTTCAGAATTGTACAGTTTTCTGAAGAATCTATTTTTAAAGTGTAATATAAAATCAAATAATTTTGGGGGTGGAGAGGGCAATCAGGAAATCTCATATGCTCTATGGTTACTGAAAGGATTGAAAAAGTTAAAATTAACTTTCCCATGCAGGTGCGCTGTTTTCTGGCTCCCCTAAGAAGATAATTTCTAAATTTTACAGTTTTGAGCTACGTGAGGTACATTGTAGCACCTGAATTTTTTTCATATCTCTAAATTAATTAGAGATAGTATCTACAGAGAAATTATTTTTATTAATTTGACACCACTCTGAGACAACATAACACCAGAATTACATTAGATATAAGAAATCATGCTAAATAAGATAGGATCTGAACTAACTTCTGTTGAGATTAATGATAAAATGCCTGTTTATGTCCATGCAAGTGCTACTGGCTTTGCTTTTGACCAAAATCATGACTGATTACATGTTACTTTAAAGCATAAGGTTTTGTCTGAAGAACCTTTCAGAAAATTCCATTTACCCTTTGCATTGATTTCTGGATAAATACAATTGTAACCATAAAAGAAAACAATTTCATACCCAGTTCTTAAAAATGTCATTGAAGTTGATCTGAAATGATATTTACTTGAAGATAATTACCTCCTGTATTAACAGAAATAAAAGGGCAGATGTCTATGCCCTTTGGTGTGAATTTCCTTTCCAATTAGTTATTTCTGATCAAACTTTAATTGGAATATGAACTGATAAAGAAAAATATGTTGTTTTTTCCTGCAGTCTAGGGGACCTTTCCAGCATCAATTCTGGCTTATGTAGTTGATATTATGTATGCTTTTTGTGTGTGTGTCCTGATTAAACTAATTGTTCAGAGAAACAATGGCAAGTATAAATCTCTTACCAGATCTTGTCATGATTTTTGTTGATTGATTTTGTTATTGTGGCTTTGATCTCCACGTGTGTTTTGTCAGTGATAGTAGTTAAAGACTTGGCAAAGCTTATGCTGATTTAATGATTATTGTACGTTCAGTATGTATTCAGGATAACTGAGTATCCATAAGAACTTACGTAAACTAGAATGAAACTGTTTTAGTATTACTGTTGCATCAGGAATATTAAATGAGCTCTACCTTCCTCAGCCAATTATATTAACACTTGAGACTTTTCTCCCCCAGGTTTGCTTTCACCGTGTTAGATCGTGCAGCAGCATTCGCTTTATAAAATCAAAGTATGTGTGCGTGTTTGACAAATCTGCCCTCAAGTTTAGTCATCAACAGCGATTATTCAGAACATCTGCTGGTAATTTTTTCATAATAAAATCATTTATTTTATTTTGCTATTTTGTAAGTGTTATGTTAGCAGTTTCTGTATGACTGGCATGTAGACTATTTTTGATGCATTCAGATTTTTCTATCTGATATCTTGTATTTAATATTAAACATGCTTTATTTCTTCATTGTCTGTTTTAAGTTTCATGTGGCCAAATTGTCCAGTTTAAACTTTCTGACATTGGAGAAGGGATTACAGAGGTGACTGTAAAAGAATGGTAAGCTCTACTTTCTTAGAAATGTACTAGGAAATCAACAAGTAGTTTAACAGCTGTATTATGGTTTCAAATTGCAAGTGAAGTTTTCCAGGTTTCTTTTTCCACAATTTAAAACCTTGTATATACTTAACATTACATATTTGTTTTAATTTGTGATCTGGTTTATTTGAGAGTAGAAACGATGGAAGGAATAGGATGTCCTAACTGCACCTGTATATAGACTTTCCCTCAGTGATTAATGTTTTTAGAGTGCAGGAAATCTGTCTTTATATTAAAATAAACTAGTCTGGAGAATCCACATAATTTTTTTTCCTATACTCCTTCTCCATTTACTTTAATAAAAGATTTGAACATTTAAATTGTTTGTATAAAGCCAATGACAAATTAAGCAAAATCAAAGTGTACAGTGAAGGAAGGCAGTGTTGAAATGTCTTGTTCTTTGTGCAGATAGGTGATAACACCTCTCTTTGCATAGAAGACATTGTTTCCTGCTTTTTTCTCTGAAACTGATCATATACTGATACTAGCAATTTGAAACTAAATTTTCTTAAGTTCAGACTAATCTGGACTCAATTTTAGATGTCTTATAATCTGTCAAGAAATCTCTGCTGATCTAAAGTAATAGTAAAATTTTATGTGTGATGATATTCTTAATCATTGTGTCATTTCACACAACAAATGGTTCTGGAGCAGTTAGGCAGAAGGTAGAGAGCAAGTGTATCCACTATGTAGAACTTGTGTTCTCATCTGGAATACATTTTCATGTTGTAAGGATGTACATAACTGAACTTACCAAAAGAATACACAGCATAGATTTTGACACTTAATATGTTTTACACTAGCCTGTGTCTTTTCTCCTAGGTATATAAAAGAAGGTGATAGTGTGTCTCAGTTTGATAGCATCTGTGAAGTACAAAGCGATAAAGCTTCTGTTACTATTACTAGTCGTTATGATGGCATCATTAGAAAACTCCATTATAATTTAGATGAAATTGCTTTTGTTGGAAAACCGTTAGTGGACATTGAAATTGATGCTTCAAAAGGTATTGCAAGTCATCTTTTTTTCTCTTAACATATTTTATTTTTGTTGTAATAAAAAAAATCAGTGACAGAGAAGTTTACTTTTTCCTTCTGAAAATCTTAAAACCAAATTATTTTTTCTTTTGTAAATTCAAGAAAATTAAGTAGAAAAAGTTGTGATATTGAAAATATAAATAATGATAGCATTTAAAATCCTTAAAGCCAGAAATTTCCTGTTGAAAATATAGCTTAAGCAGCAGCCTTTAACATACTGTGCTTCCATCCATAGTAGCTTAAAGTAAATGGTAAAGACTTCAGTTGTCACAGAATCACAGAATGGTTGGGGTTGGAATTTAACAAATACTTATAATGTTGTAGTAAGTTAATTTTTTTTTCTTTTTGTTTGCAGGTGTTGCCCCAGAAGAAGATGTTGTTGAAACACCTCCTATGTCTCATGAAGAGCACACTCACCAAGAGATAAAAGGTCACAAAACATTAGCAACCCCTGCAGTTCGTCGTCTGGCCATGGAGAACAATGTAAGTTTGCTGAATGAGGTCCTGCTGCATTTTGTCCATCTTTTATATAGTAGTTTGACTGTCTAGGAAGAACACTGGTCTAGAGGAAAGTGCAGTGAGAAATTCCTTGTTTTCAAATACATTTCAAATGTGTAAAAACTGTTGTAAAGGTGAAGAGACTTGTGCTTTCTAATGATTATAGTGAATAGGAAAAGAATTGGTGGCTTAAAATGCAGCTAGGGTGCTTTAGGCTGAAGAGCAAGAAAATGTTTTTAGAATAAAAATAATAAAATATCAGAACAGATTCTTAGGACTGGGGAAGGAGGAAGGAAAAATGGTATCTCAGCTTTAGCTACCTTGTTCTGTTTTTCAGATTTGTATTAGAGCAGAGGATGTACTAGGTGGTATTTTAAGTGCTTTTCTAATTCTTTTTTCCCATGAATGGTCCATTGGTATTGAAAGCTTGTTGTACATTTTTAGAAGAAAAATGGAACAGTAAGTAGAGAAAATAAAGTGACAAATAGCTTTCTTCAAATTAATATTTCACTGTTGATTCCGTGAGGTAATTAAGAGGTAGGTAGTGTTCATAGTTCTTCCTTAAAGTATGCAATTAGACACAGAGTGGGCTTTCTGGCTGATTTGAACAGTGTTGAGTACTTAATAAATCATAGGGAAAGAAAACTGTAGGTGTGTTAGATCAGTAACTGGAATAATTTTTAGCCCTAGCTCACACTATAAGATATTTTTATATTGCTGTGAAACAAAAGTGTCATAGCTTGTTATGTACTTTTCAGATTAAATTGAGTGAAGTTGTTGGAACAGGGAAAGATAACAGAATCCTTAAAGAAGACATACTGAATTATTTGGCCAAACAAACAGGAGCTATTCTACCTCCATCACCAAAGGCTGAAATTATCCCTCCTTTGCCAAAATCAGAGACTATGCCAGTTGCTCTAAAGGACAAAGCACGCAAAATTCCTGTACCTGTTTCCAGACCCATTGTGTTTTCAGGAAAAGATAAAACTGAACCTATAACAGGTAAATCATTAAAATCTTGAGACCATGTTCACAGTAGACTACCAGTAAATGCTACTCAGATTGATTTCTTTTGATGAGAAAGAGTTTCGTGTATTGTCATACAAGTGAGCAATAGGAAAACGTGCTCCATAAGAAGATGTTGCATTAAATTATTATTATTTTAAGAAATAATTGTTCATGTTTTGGTTGGATGGAGTTGGGCTACAAGCTGTACTTGCTCATTTTTAA
Organism: Bucco capensis; assembly: GCA_013396975.1. Lineage (NCBI taxonomy): Eukaryota > Metazoa > Chordata > Aves > Piciformes > Bucconidae > Bucco > Bucco capensis. The sequence continues at coordinate 313,460 of VWZO01017231.1, forward strand.
TCCGTGTTTCTTCCAATGTGTGCTGAAACAGGTAGGAGTTCTGAAACGTGAATGTGTCACAATATGAATCATTGTGCAATTAGTGGTGAAGTGCAGTGAACTTAGGGGTTTATCAGTGCTTAGTAATAGCATACTTCAGCATTCACACTTGTTCTGGAGGAGAGTGCAGGAAAAGAAACTAAGGTTAGAGAAATCACATTAAAAAAGGAGATTTTTCTTACATTAGTAAGGTAAGAGAGGCTGGAAAGTGTAGTGTAGATTACTGCATTATGATTTGAAATATATATATGCATAGGAGAGAGAGGCAGTAATATCTGAAACATTACAATCATAAAAATGTGAGTTACATGTATGGAATAACTGTTGATCCTAAAGTGATCTTTACCCTGTCCTTTTGTTGTTGTTGTTGTGGTTTGGTTTTTTGGCTTGTTTGGTTGGTTTTTTTTAAGTTGTGTAATTCTTTTAATGGAAACAAATAATTGAAATTTCACCATAACTTCCCAGATGCTCATATTGTTATTTTAAGAAGTCAGTGAATCTTTTCTAGGTTTTCAAAAGGCAATGGTGAAGACTATGAGTGCAGCCCTGAAGATACCCCACTTTGGTTATTGTGATGAGATTGATTTGACTCAGCTTGTACAGTTGCGAGAAGAGCTGAAACCTGTAGCACAAATCCGTGGAGTTAATCTTTCCTTTATGCCTTTTTTCATAAAGGTGAGATGTGCAGCAGAGCACTCCATGGAGTACTTAGTGATTAGATTTCGGCAAAATCTGCATAATTAAGTTTGAAGTATCTTTCCATCATCTGAGTAAGTTACAGGTCACAAGAAAAGTCTCAATTTACGATGTTTATTGAACCACTTGTCAATTTACTGTTGGAATTGCAGTTAGGGTTATATAATATAATGGAAAAAGTTTGGAATATTAATGGGGAAGAATAGAGCAGGTAAAGCATTTTTCATTATGGGTGCAAGTGTCACTAGGTGTTTGAATTACACAAAACAAATTTTGGAAACTGTCAGTACTTTTTGTGAGCTCCATTAAAATGAACCTCACATGAAAGGCATTCTTATTTATTATTGTATTTTTGTTGGTAGTTAATCCCTTAGGTGGAATCAGTGTGTGTCTTCTGTTGATCAGGTGAATAAGTATGTCTTTCCTGTTCAGAAGACCAGGCACTTATTTAGTTGCCATGGTTCCATTTCCAAGGGTTTGCATCAATGAAGGCTGATGCACTGCCTAAGCTGTGCGTTGAATTTGAGGAAAATTTGAGAAAATCCATATTGTTATTAATCTAAATTGTCTCCCACCGTTCCTTCCTTTCCATGCAGCTCTCTGGTTATAAAATATAAAAATCTGCCCTTTTTTTTTCTTTTATATTTGACAGGCAGCCTCACTGGGATTATTGCAGTATCCCATTCTTAATGCTTCTTTGGATGAAAGCTGTCAAAATGTCACATATAAGGTTTGTAAACTACTGATAAAAGCTGTGAACAGAAAACCTAAACTAAGAGCTAACAAGGCTTTTCAGCATGTCTGAACTAATTGTAAAAACCGAAATTATGGTCTTATGTTGGAAAATAATTTTTTGCCAGATTCAAAGATTGGATTTGATTTATTATTGATCTTATTTCAGTATTTTGTTTAATGAGAGTCACTTCATTATTCAGGCCTGCCTCAGAAATGCATATTAGTATAGTGATTCCCTGTTTCTCACCTGAAGATGGGCCAAGCATTTAAAATAAGAACATTTAAAATCTAATACAGTAATTTTTTAGTAATAGCGCAGTGGTCCCACTGTTCCATTGCTCAACCTTTGGTGTTAATGTCATTTTAAATTCCATTTTGATACAAATTATTTAACTTGGATACAATGTGCTGGATTAATACTCTTGGGCAGCAAGTGTCTATTAAAGTGATCTGTGCATGGTACTTGCAGTACAAGCTCCTTTTGTGCTGTTTTATCAGTATCTCTCTGAATCCTTGTATATTCCGTCTAGGAAGTTAAAGGTGACTCAGTTTCCTTCTTTTTTGCTTTTAGTGTTCTCCTTAAAACTGCTAGTCATGTTGTGTTACTCATCCAAAAGTGGGATATTTCCAGTGCAGAATTGATTCTGGGATTTTGTATTTCCTGAATGTAAAATTTGCTAGAATTAATTTGGATTTTGCAGATGTGGACAGCTGGTGCTTAAAAATTTCCATCCCCTTCTCCCCTCAAAGTTGTAGAGCAGAGTTGTTTACTTACAACAGCACTTTGCAGGTTAAAAAGATACATGAGGAAGCCATTATTCATGTGTTTGTTTTTTTAACGTAAAATACATTTTATGTTGACTGCTTATGTTAATGAAACTGTTGCAGGCTTCACACAACATTGGAGTTGCTATGGACACAGAGCAAGGTTTAATTGTCCCAAATGTGAAAAATGTTCAAGTCTGTAGTGTGTTTGAGATTGCTTCTGAATTAAATCGCCTACAGTCATTGGGCTCTGCAGGCCAGCTGGGAACAAATGATCTCACTGGGGGAACATTCACCCTTTCAAATATTGGCACAGTAAGTACAGGAAAAATGAGAACTTATATCTGAAAAATGCTTCTGAAATGAATACCTTAATGTGCAATGAACAAGAACAAAAAAAAGTTAATATCCCCAGCTTTTTCTTTTCTAGATTGGTGGTACTTACACCAAACCAGTGATACTACCTCCCGAAGTAGCTATTGGAGCACTTGGAAAGATACAGGTACATTAAATTTATCTCAGTAATCTAACTGTTTAACTCTTGCTAACTAAGGTCATCTGTAATGAAATGTGGAGTGCCCCTTTGTTTTTCTTATATAAACATATCCTCTTTATATTACTGTAACTGCATAGCTTGTGATTGAAAAGTCTTGTGATTTATTTTAGATGACACTGCAGAGACACCAAATGTTTAAATAGAAGTCTCTTATGCCAAAGGTTCAGATTTGTTTTACAGAATTCTGTTATACTTCACTCACGTCTGTGTTTAACCTTCTAGTTATTAAGAAACAACATAGATGTACTTTTACAAGTTTTGCAACACGGCAGTAGCGTTTTTACTATCAAGGAGAACGTGTGAGACAAAAAGGTAGTTCTGATAATGAAGTTACATTTCCTAAGCCAGGTAACTGAATCCATAGAGAACTCTGTCTGGTGAAGACAGTTTCATGTTGTCTGAATTTCAGGCTTTAATTCTTAATGCAGACATTTGAGATTGATGCTGGAAATAAAATTAGTATTGACATAGAAAAAGTATGTTCTTCCTATGAGCCTTTTGCTTAGGGGCATGCTTTAAGGAAACTGTGACTTTGAGCACTAACAACACAATAAACTATTCAGGAAGAAACTTTTGAGGCAAGAAGGGTTTTCACTACTTCAGTATTTCCATGATGATGGAAACAGAATGGGACTATTTATTATGTAGATTTGCAGTATATTCTAATCTGCAGCACAAAACAATACAGGGAAGGTCTTTGTTTTTTGAATGGCACTACTGCTATCTATCTAATTTAGCAAAATGTTTAAATTTAGATTAAGAAATTAACAAAGAAGTACAGATTTGTTAATGCAAGTGTTTAATGTTTCTGGTTTTGTCCTTCTTCTGATTTTTAGGTTCTTCCTCGGTTTAATGAAAAAGGTGAAGTATTTAAAGCACACATAATGAATGTGAGTTGGTCAGCTGATCACCGCATCATCGATGGAGCTACCATGGCCCGGTTTTCTAACTTGTGGAAATCTTACTTGGAGAACCCTGCCTCGATGCTGCTAGACCTTAAATAAAGGAAACCGTAGCTAGACTATGCCTTTAAACTTTGTGGATTAGACTGAATAATTATGAAAGCTGGCTCTGCTAGCACATGCCCTTTGCTACTCACATATTATATAATTGTATCTGGTTAAAAGTTCTCAACAGCTGGTATCAGTCTATCAGTTAGTTGTTACTACTTTTAATTAGTAGTGCTGTAATTTCTTCTACAGGAGACTGTCAAACCTAATAGGTCATGGCACTACTTCTGAGTACGGTGATGGAATAATGTCTTTATTTTGCCTTTTATAATACATACAGTTGTGAGGCTGATGTGACTGAATGACACTGATCTACGTCTGCAGTATTTGTAATCTGATTAACCTGTTTTGAAGGGAAATACTCTATTAGTTCTTCCTTGTTGGACACACAAACTTATTTTAACAAGTAATATCCAAATTAGCAAAAGAAGTTATGCAAAAATCATATGCAAATAAAATGCCTTTTATGCTTCTGCTGTAAAATGTCCAGAGAGCCTTTTGTTGTTTAACTGAGTAAACCTCTCAAGTCATTTGCTAGTCCACTTTTTCCTGGTGAGTACTTGCACAGGTATTCTTTGACAAATCATAGATGAAGAGGTCGTATTTATTCATATGCTTACCAATAACATTTGTTGATAGCTACCAGAGCCTTAATACTCTCTAAAATGTTCTGTATTTTTATAGGTTGGAAGTAGTTGATGTCCTTAAATGCTTTCCAGTTATTTTTTATTTCTCATAGAGGGGCATCTGTCTGTTTGTAGAGAAAAAATAAAAAGGATCTCCTTTGTTGTTTTGTCAATAGGTAAGCCTGACAGCAGAATGTGTTCTGAAATGTATTATTGATGTTCAGATACTAGATTTTTATGGATTAATTGGATACAACAAAGAATTAACATTAAGGAAATACTATGCGAGATAAGGATGTTTAAATCTCAGATACAAGGTACATAATGAATAGGTTCAAGTAATGCCTTCAGAACAGGCAACAGTTACATGACTTTAAGGTAAACTAATCAAATGATGAGGATTGCACTGGTTGTTTAGCAGGAGATATGAAGAGAACTGTTGGATGTAAATACCTTCTAGAAACCTTGCAAACAGAAAAGACAGTTACATGGCCTTAAAAATTAATTTGTAAGGCACAAAATGGACATCTTCTTGTTTCTTTAGATCTATCAAAAACTGCCTCTACAGGAGCATTCTCCAGAATTGTAGACCAAAGCTATCTATTGCATTTAGCTGTGAAGATGCAAGACACAAGCTACTAGTGGCAAAATTTCTGCTATCCTTGATGCTGAGACTGAGCAAGAGGAAAGATGGTAATGTAGGGGAGGGAGCATGGAAGTATACATGTAAGGTGCTATTTATATATCTAATGTGGTATAAGGATCTTTTATATATAGGTCATTTCTTGCAAAGTTCGACTAATGTATCATGCTTATCACCTGTTTCACCTTTATTAGATTTATTTATTCTTAATAAAAAAAAAGTAAAAGCCACAAAGAACTGTAGTAATACTGGTTTTATTTGTGACTTTTATCCAGGCAGTGCTGTACAGGGGACTCAAACTTCTATTTCTTCTTATCTTAAAAGAACCTACTGCACTCAAGTCTACCAGCCTAATGGCTACTTCCTAACAAGTATACTGTTGTGGTAAGGGCTTAGTCTGAACAGTATATTTTTTAACCTGATAACCATGGAGAAAATAAATTGAGGAAATATGCGTATTATAGAAAGCAATAAAGTGAATTTGAAATATTTGAGACAATAATTTTGCTCATACATGGAGCCTGAAACTTCTTTGTCTTTGAAAACTCCAATAGAAGGGAAGGTTATTATTTTTTTTTTTAACTCTAGTTCTGTCTCTTTTAAGGAGGAGAAAATGAAGTCATTGAATTTTTAGTTACGAGTTTTTTAGATCAAGAAAAAACATTGAATAAAACACTGTGTGGACTAAATCTACACCAAAACTGAAAGAAGAAATACCTACACCAAAAATGATGTTGGATCATATTTGCTTTTGCGTAACTTAAAACCAACAAAAGGCACAAAGTTTAAAAGATTGAAAGCTAAAGCAGTTAGTGTCATAAATAGGTATTAGTGTTCAGATATTTAGTTGATCCTGGACTGGAGAGACTTTTTTTTGGTTATAAAGTTGTTTGTGATAATGCTAGAATCTAAGGCTAATAATGAGGAATAATTATTTTTACTGAAAGAGATATAACAAAATGAATGATATAATTTCATCTTCACATTTTATACTCCAGTGAAAGAATTGGTTAAAATTATCCAGCTTTATGGCTTCTGCCTCAAATAATGACCTGTGATTATTGCTGTCTCTCTCTTTCCATTTGGTTCAAGCAAGATTCTGAGAGTTGTTCTCCTTTTGTCTTCTCCAAGGGCTTTTTGAAGAAATAGCCTGTTAAAAATGTTTCATGATTGGAAGCATGAAAAGGGGCGAGTAATAACCCCTCTGCACATCCTGATAAAGCTAACTTTTCTGTCTGGACTTCAGTAATTTGCACTAAAGTTATTAACAGGAGAATTCCTCAGCATGGGTAAAAGTAATGAGTAAAATACTTAGGGATGTAATACTTTCTCTAGTCTAATTAGTCAATATTGCTGTTGACTTTGAAGCTCAGTTTTCTTGCAGAGAAAATCACTGGAGTAAAGCAAGTAATTGTCATTTTGAATGCATAACTAGCTTATTTTTCATTGTGGAGCACAAGAAGTCCTCCTTTGGTTTTTTGTTTGTTTGTTTTTCTGTTCGCTATTTGTAACTTTTGTTAATGGGAATCCAGGAGTTGATGGGAGTCCAGTCATGTTCAGCAAACTGGGAAGACATTAAGAGTGGTAAATGCTTGGGAGGGAGGGGTTGCAGAAGTGCCTCATGTGATAGCTTCTATTCTCAGCATAGGTTAAAATTAGAACTAGACTAACATTGCACTGGAGTCTGAGTGAGAGTTCTAAATGGTTTTAGTAGTACAGACAACTGCAATTTATCTCTGCTCTTCCCCAGAAAGCAATGAGTCACAGAAAATCCTTGAAAACACCAAACTGAGGTAAGTTGTTAAACTCTTCCAGATGCTTGGAGATGAGGTTATTGGGAGATCTAATTACATAGGAGTAAATTTGCAGTTGTTTTACAGTCATGCTCGGGAATTCACTTCTGAGTTGTTGGCCGTGATGGCATGATTATTATGTTTCATTTTTCCCTGACAATATCTAAGAACAAGAAGCTTTTGATGGTAGTCCTGTTACTTCATAATGAAATCTCCGTGAAAACAAAGTCATATACTTAGGCCCTTTTTCATATTTAATGATTCTATAGCACTATTTATTGAATAAAATGTTTTCTGTAGCAAGAGAGTTGTCCAGTGTAAGCTTTACTAAAAATAAGTGTTGTTTTGACTGTATAGTCAGATACTGGCTTTAGTAGTTCAGATAATAACAAATGTCTCTTTTCTGTACCATATATAAAAAAAGTTTCTAGTTTTTTACCTGAAAAGGCTTATTGTTTAAAAAAATGCCTCTGAACAACAAGAAATGTTAGATCAGGTAAGTCTCTCAACCTCAGTAGAAGCTTAATTCTGAAAAATAAGGCAATTTAAATTGTAACCACTAATCACAGCAAAAAGCCTCATTCAATATTTTGGTCATTACTGTTGGATATTGAGATGAGGAATGGGTAAAGTAATTACTATGAGGACTACTGAAAGAGAAGTTAATCCTTCAAATCAGTAAATGTGATCACCTTTATGTGGAGGTAGGAGAGAGGATACAATCCTCTTTTTAGAGAAAAAAAGTTGGTGCCTCTTTAGGAACTCAAATGCCAGACTGCGTTGTGCCACACTGGGGTTGCCATTTGTGTCACTTGTCAAATCCTGCCATTTTTTCTTAACACAGAACAATTAAGAAGCCTTAATATTAAAGTATTGGACCAGATTATCCAAGTATTATAAATTGATTTTTATGCTGTCTTTACAAGAGGAAGCAATTCTGACAATTTACATTTCTTATTACTTGCCTAAAAATGTTAAATTAAGTGATTTTGTGTAATCAAGCTTTACATGTAACTGTGTTAGTATAAGACATAGTAAATATAAAATAAAATGGTAGTGAATGTTTTTATGTTCAAACTAAACAATTGTGGCTTATCCATACCATACAAAATTACAGTGGAACAAATAGGATAGAAAAGATAGCTCTATAAGACAGGCCTTCAGCAATTAACGTAGGGAATTATATGTATGAAAAGATGTGAAATTCCACTTTTGCTGTTATCTACCTGCTTGGAAGAAAGTTACCCTCACTTATAGTTTGAATGGATATGCAAAACATTTTTCTTCCTTGTCCCTGTAAGTTTGAAAGGGAGCATTCAGATCATCAGTGCTCAGAATATACTGCTGCTGGCACGAAGGTTTAGTGGTGAGCATGGTAGTGTTAGATTAATGGTTGGACTTAATGATCTCAGAGATCTTTTGCAACCATAATGATTCTATGATTCTGTATTATGATGGGTTAAACTGTGAAGAAAATGAGTGTAGATAAAGTATACTAGTTTATTGCCAGTTCAATTTGTTTAAGCTGCAAAACTCCTTTAGCTACAAGTATTTAGCAAGGATGCAGCTACCAGGATTTAACTGCCTTACATTGCAGGTAACTTCTTCCTGGAAAGGGATTGAATGCTCATACCTACATTTAATAATTATGGTCAATATTCAGCCTACCCTTGGAAGGAACTGAGAGAAGCAGTTGTTCACTAAGATTGCAGAGAGATTGCAAGAATACCAATTGTTTTAATAAGAAAATTCAACTAGGTGCAAGCATCTATTTTTATAAAGAGAAAGCAGTTGGTAAAACTCTGTCAGTTCCATACAGTAACTAAATTTGGTAATATAATCAAGTGGGTATTGCAGTATTTTAATTTTCCTGTCACTGTCCCCATCTGGCAGCTGATGCATGCACTGATGCTTCGAGCCTGAAATTCACAGTCAGATTCCTGTGACCAAATCTGAACATGTAAAGATCATGGCTGAAACTGCTGTTTGCGTTGGAACATTCACTGCTGTGAAGACACTTTGGGAAGTAAGAATACACAAGATAAATGAAGAATTACAGAAAGAAAAGGAATTCAGACAGAGGTCTGCAGGAAGGTAGGCAAATTGTAGATCTTTAAGTATGTGAAAAGCTAGACTATATGTTAAATTTCAGGAGACTATAACTGGTCTTTTCAAACTCATCTACAGGCTGGTTCTTTAGTCATTACTTCAGCAGAACTCCCTCTGATTAGAATCTAGCAAAATGGTCAGGTCAAACAAAGAATTGTGTTCTGTGATAAAAATATTAGCATAAATACTAAAGCCCCAGCATTACAGTTTTGGAACTCTTCCTGATTTTTCAGATATGTTTGAAATGGAATAACAAAAGTTGCTAAAAGAAAAGGGAAGCAGACAGAAAGAGAATTAGCCTGATTTTCATAATTCATGTTTAAGTCCCCTTTGGAAATCAAGCTAAAAGAATCCCTAGCTGATTGACCCTGTTTGATTGCACTTACATTTGGTGGAACTGAAGGCTTTCTTTTTAGGAGACTGCTTCAAAATTAGGGGCTTTGGAACTTAATTCCATGACCTGTTATTCTGTTGCCTTGCTGCAACATGATGAAAATGAGTGAACTTCTGTCTTCCTTCAGACTGTAAATGTAAAGAACTGTAGACTTCTGTAGAATTCCTATCAATTACCTTAGCCAAACATTATAATCTTGTCTTCTCTCAAACTGATGGTATATTAGCATCCAGATACAATAATGTTCAATATCCAAAAAGGCCACTGTCTTTTTGTTCCAGAAAATAAAGCAGATAGTGTTCATTGTTGTACCACTGACAGATCTTTCCCTTGTAGGCTGCTGCTTGTCTGGGAGGAGAGAGCTGCTTTAGCAAAGCTCAAAGAAAAAGTTACTCATGAAGGTGGAAGAGCAGTTTTAAGAATAGAGGAAGAAGAATGGAAGGTAGCATTGATACAAGTGAAGGTTGCTTGGGTTGCTGATGCATTAGAAAACTACTGTTCACACCTTTACACTCACAGTTGTGCCTTGCTAACAATGAATTGAGTCACACTGTTATAAGAGTGTAAAAGCAAGCTGATTGTTTTAGTCCTGAATATTAGTCTGCAAAAATACAGCCCCAAGGGCTTTTCTGCATTAGGAATTATTTACACTACAAAATATGAGTTTAATTTTGTAAATCCTCATTTAACATTAACACACTAGAAATACTGAAATGTATTAAGGTGAAAACCCTCTCTCCTTAGGTGCGTGAAAATATTTCTTACTGTTGTTTACTTTGTCTGTCTAAGAGTGGAAATGAGCCAGTAGATTCCTAGGATACTGTTATTCTTTTTTTGCAGCTAACTGTAGAATCAATGACAGGGTGGAAGCTAACTGTTCTGAGCCACATAGACGCCTATGAAATGATGAGAATTAGGCCAGTGTTGCTTGTTCAGAACTTGTAGCATACAGACATACTTTTTCTGTCCCTCAGCTCTCCTGCTGTCAGCTGCTCACTGTTTTTCTTAATAGAGTAGGAAATACAATTTCAATCACTATTTAAAAGCAAAAAGCTATTTAGAGCAGTTTCATCTTGAGTTACTTTGGCTTTGTTTAAAAAAAGGAAACAAACATAAGTATGCCTGAGGCTTTTCAAGCAATGACAGTAGTGCAGATAACTAAATCCTGGGAGCAAAAAGTGAGCAGGTTAAGTATGTGGTCAGAATGACCTGCACTGATGGTGTTCATATATAGCTTGAGAAGAAGGAAGTATTCCCCTTGCCCCTCCCTCCCTTTCTTTTAATCACAAGGCTGTTGCTGTTTCAAATAAAACTTCTACCTAAGCCTTTATTCTTGTTGTACACTAACCTGAATTTCTTCTTGTTCATATTTCTTGTCTTAGACACTGCCTTCATGCTTATTGAAACTAGTGCATCTCCAGGAATGGCAGCTTCATAGAACTAATTTGCAGAAAATTCCTCAATTCATTGGAAGATTTCACAATCTTGTTGTTCTGGATCTATCCAGGAACTCAATTGAAAGTGTACCTAAAGAAATTGGTGAGCTGTACTTTTATTTTAAGTTGCTTTTCTAAGAAAGTTAATCATAAACAAACATGCCAGTTTTGTGCACTTCACCCATCTAACAATCCTAATTGAGTAGTTAGAAAAAAGACAATTGAAATCTGACAGTGAGAGAGATCTTAAAACCATGAATCCCAATAACTTAAAAAAATGGCTAGATGGAGGAGACGTGTGTTTGTGAAAGCTCTCCTGGAGAAAAAAAGCTTGTAAGCACAGCAGATACTAGACATCAGTGTGCAGCTAGAAAAATTACACTGAGAAATAGGCTTCATGTTCTGAGTCCATAGCATGAGTAACCTGTGTTCATAAGAGGATTTTTGAGTTCTTGGGGTTTTTTCATAGCACTCAAAGTGTAGTTCTGCACTAAAGAGTCCCGAAGTCCTACTATTTGAATTTTAGTGCATTTTTTTTTGGTGAGAGCACAGAGCACTTGTGTAACAGTATAAGGGTAACGTAAAACAAGTCATACTGTATTTCAAATAGAATGACTGTGAACATTTCTCATTTGTGCTCTCTGCAGGCCAGCTGACTAGCCTGCAAGAGCTGCTTCTCAGTTACAATAGAATAAAGTCTGTTCCTAAGGAAATAAGTAACTGCATTAGTCTGGAAAGATTGGAACTGGCTGTCAACAGGAGTATCTGTGATCTTCCTCCTCAGGTTTTGACAAACTGTTTTGTTTAGTTTAATGCATGTTTTTAATTTATCTAAAACCAATTACCATTAAATGTTTCACTCCATGTTCCATCACTTGAACTTTGTAAATGCACGTGAGGGTATGATTCACCAAACAACTGCAAGCAATATTGCAATACCAAAATACTGCAACACTGAGTGATGCCATGCTTGATTTTTAGAATGTCTTGCGGTAGTAGTAGACTTCAAAACATGAATAGGTTCACTCTAAAATAGAGTCTACACAATTTGATCCATAAAAATCTAAATATTTGACTGATGAAAAATGGCATATTGCATGGAGTATGAAATAGTGAGGACAGTGATGTCTAAAATTTCTTCTCAAGGCTTGGGGTATATATGCATTGTAGTCATGGTATTTGGCTTCTCAGCAGTTAGGACACTCACTACTATGTGGGAGACAAAGTTCTTCTGCCTGATCAGTTTCAAACCTACCTACCTTCCAGGCAAGAACTGTTATTATTAATTAATACCAGTTAATGTAACTCAGAAACCATTATGTGTTTACTAACTCCAAACTGTGTTGTAATGTTATTAAATTTTCTTGGTTTCAGTCAATATTATTATGGCACTGCTGTAATGCAACAGCTATACAAATTTGCATTAAATCTCCCTTTCTTTTCAGCTCAGTGATTTAAAGAAGCTTTCACATGTAGATTTATGCATGAATCAGTTTACTACCATCCCTTCAGCTCTTCTCAACATGCCAAATCTAGAATGGTTAGATATGGGAGGAAATAAACTCCAGGAGCTTCCTGATGCAATTTGCAGGTAAATAAAGCTCAAAGCTCATATCTTACTCTCAGTTTCATTGCACTGAAGTTCTGGTTATTACATCCTAGTTCAAAATATTATTTTAATGTTAACCTCACTGCAAACATAAGATTTATCAACCCTAATGTGATGTTCTGGATGAGCTGGAATAAGCCATTCAATGAACAGTAAATTCACTATCAACTATCAAGTTAAATATTTCTTGCCAATGACATTTTTGACTAGTGTGGTTAGGTGATTTTCTTGGATACTCAGTTTTCTTTGAGAAGTGCTGGTTTTTTGATAGTCTTTGATGTGCCTGTAAAAATGAATCAATTACTTTATAAAAATGATTTGTAAGATTGGTTTTCTAAATCTTGTTTAATTGTGCAAATACCTGTTTTACAGAATGGAGAATCTCCACAGTTTATGGCTTCAGAGGAATGAAATAAACTCTTTGCCAGAAACCATTGGTAATATGAAAAATCTTAGTACCCTTGTTCTTAGCAACAACAAACTAAAGGATATTCCAGCTTGTATGAAGGACATGACAAATCTGAGGTAAGAAAAAGCAACAGAAAAAATATTAGAAGATAAGTTTGAAAGCCACCCTTGAGTTGTATAACACAAAGTGATACTAAGGAAGCGGAAGAGAAAAGGCATGTGCACAGTTGGACAGATGGACACAATACCATATAAATCAGCATAATCACATAGATGAACAACAGTTGGAGATGTGGTCAAGAAAGCTTTGTGTAGCACAAGTCATTTAAAGAAGTAAGCTCTGATAGTTACAGTTGCAAATGAAAAAAGGAGACTGTAATACATTTTCTCATTTCTGAAAGGCCCTAATGCCCACTTCTAACTGGCCTTTTATATCACTCTCTAAAGCCAAGAGCTAGGAGGAAGAATACGTGACAAGCATAAAAATGACAAAAAGTAGAACTTTAGAAGTCAAGCACTCAGAATTAAAAAAATTAGGTATAAGGATATGGTTGAAACTCTCATCTACTTGATTTGAAAAATATATTTAAAAAAATACATAATTTTTAATGGGTAGAATTGGAAACATTATTTTGTATACTGCAACAGAAACTTTCCTGTTGTTTGCATTTTTATTTGAATTACTGGGTGTTGGCCATTTTAGAGAAAGAATATTAGTTTATCTAATCATGTCTAACCCAATGTATGACAATTCCTGTGGTCAGATGTTTTGGAAGAAACAGTCCCTCTTTAAACAAACATATACAAGCATAAGCCCAGGGACAGACTAAGAACAGAAGGAGACAGAGCTGGCTAGTGCCTTGCAAAGTTGGGAGAATGCAGGCATTTGCAATCTTGCTCTGATCCACTCCTCCATTTACGGAAGCTCGATAAGGCTGATAGTGGGGTAAAAAAACTGAAAAATGACGAGGACAGCAATATTTTCTCCCACTACAATCAGCTACTGTTACTGCTAGGCATCTTCTTGGCCTAGTTTACTTAATATAGTGGTGAATTTAGTATAACAAAGAGACTTTATTTTTTTTTGCACAAAATACTGCTTGAGGAATCTTAATTCACTTTCAAAAGAGTTTTCTCTCTGGACAAAACCTATTGAAAGAGTAACCTTTTCTGGTGAACTGTCAGATTTGTCAACTTCAGAGACAACCCATTGGAGTTAGAGGTAACACTCCCTCCATGTGAGAGTACAGAGGAGGAGGACCAACAGGAAATGTTTGGCATTGAATTCATGCATATGTATATCCAGGAGTCACTCAAGAAAAGAGGTGAGGCTTTTTTATTAATTCTGATCTCTCTGGACTATAGTGAGGAAGAGAAGAATAAACTGGATAAAAGAAAGCTAGGATATGTATACAAAGGAAACATGAATGATCTTAAATGAGTTAACATTTTGCAAAAATCTGTAAACAGATTGTTACTAAGGCACTTGTAAATCACAAATTGGCACAGTAGGTCTTCACATCAACAGCATATATTCTAATAGGAACATGCTGGAACCATGGAACACTGGAATAAATGTGCCCGAGTTACCTACAGCCTGGATAACTGGAAGTTGACGACTCTCTCTTGTATTTGCAGTTTAATCAGAGTTTACATAGTGTGTGTCTTCTAGCACTGTTTTTTTCATGAAGCTCAACTTTCCCTGTTTTTGGATGTTGGCCAGATGGGGACTGCCAAAAAAAGGATGTAGGGGAGAGATGCCTATATTCCCAACACACATTCTTTAGCAATGAAGTATAAACACCTGATAAACAGATGTTTCTCACAACTTGCTTTCCCTGATAGAAAATGCAGTCACCCAAACAAAACACCACCATAATTTCATCCCATTTCTAAATCGCTGACAAAAAAATGCTTAAAGCTTGCAGTAAGAGAGCAAAAGAAACATTTCTGAACAAATGTGCAGGTAACAGCTGTTACTTGCCGAGAGAACTTCATTGCGGGTATAAAATGTTCTTTGATCTTCATTCTATATATTGTGAAGGCTTAAAAAAAAAAAAAAAGGATGACGAAATGCTCTTGGTTAGAATGCTAAGCTGGCTTTTCTTGTATCAGTATTTCATGAATGAATAATCACATTAGCAAAAATCTATCATGATCATATATCAAGTTTACAAATAAGTCTTCTTCCTTAACAGATTTTCCTAGAAGCACAGGCTGATGAAAGTACCTAGTCTAGTTAAATTACTTAAGAGGAAATACAAAGCTATCCTGAACTTCAGAGTGAAAATAAAGTATGCTAATTTTTCTTATTTTAACCCATTATCTTTCAGGAAATCCTTCTGGTTCTTCTCCTATTATAAATGATAATGAACAAAGCATGCAACTGTGAATGGAAGAAAATATCAAGAATACTTCTTCCCAGCAAAGATGCATACAACAGGTTTCAAGTATTTTCACAGATTTTATTTTTCCACTGATGAGAACTGGTTTGCATATTTGTAATTCCCAGTGAAACTGCAAAATAAGACCTTTTCCTGGGTACAAGAAAGAATAAAACAGGGGTGTAAACAATGAATCAGTTTTTTAAAAATTCTGGTTTAAGTTTTACAGGTTTTTTGCTACCACTTCCAAATCTATCTCCTGTCCTGTAGTTGGCTCTGGTAACAAAGACAGACTTGGGACAGCTGTCAACAGGACATTCTCCAAGGACACAGCAGACTCTGTGTAATACTGTAGTACAGCCTTGTATCCTCTCTGTTGTAAATACTCAATCCGTCCATGATCAATCAGCAGTTTACAGAGGTAACCTATCTCCTTTCGTTCTTCCACAGTAAGTGTCCTAGTTTCATAAAAAGGAGGAAAAGAGCAAATAACATGTCAGAAGAATTTTGTTAGTTAACATTAGTAGTTAAACTTAGAAAAACAAATGAAATCACTAAGTTCATTTCAATTCAGGCAAGAAAGACTGGTTAAGTATTTTGAAATGTATGTCCATGAAAATTGTATTTTTTAAAGTAGAATGTTTCTATACATTTAGTTATTAAAAGTGTTTCTGTAAAATGAGTCCTTTTGAGGACCCAAAGCAGTTTCATATACCACTATACATAATTTTAGTTTTCTGCATGAGTCCATTTGCTAGGAAAAAAATTACATACCCTTGTAAAGTATCAGAACCACACTCTGTTTCACTGACTGTTTGCTCATGTTCTTCTGTGTCATTACTTTGATCTTCACTTTCTTCACTTGTAGAGGCTTTGGTTGTGGCTTCTCGCATGCCACAAGTAGCCCAGCTACTCATTCTTTGAAAATAATGAAATTCTACTGGTCCAAGTCCTTCTGATTTGAAGAACTCTCTGCCTACATAATGTGTCCAGTCACACTTGTGATGGCAACACAGTGCAATAACAATTCCAGCTACAGGCTTACAGTCATCTTTGTTGCTTTCACTGTCAGCAGAATTGTTAAAAGCCTCCTCTGTCTTATCAGTCCTAGGGCGTTTTGGTGTAGGCTCTTCATTTTCTCCATCACAGAAAGCTGTATAACTTTCAACCAAGCATCTCAAAGCAAGATCTGGGAAAAAAAATATATAACCACCAAAAAAATAGCAATGATCACGATGCATTATTTATACAGGCTATATCACAGTATGTCAAGGGTTGGAAGGGACCTAGAAAGATCATCTAGTCCAACCCCCCTGCCAGAGCATACTAAACCTCCTGTGGTCCAACTTGCTTCCATTCCCTCTTGTCCTAACATTGGATGACATTGAGAAGAGCCTGGTTCCCTCCTCCTGGCACTCGCCGTTAACATATTTGTAATCATTAATGAGGTCCCCTCTCAGTCTCCTCTTGTCCAGGCTGAAGAGACCCAGCTCTCTCAGCCTGTCCTCATAGGGCAGATGCTCCACTTCTTTAATGATCTTGGTGGCCCTGTGCTGGACTCTCTCCAGCAGCTCCCTATCCTTCTGGAGCTGGGGGGCCCAGAATTGGACACAGTATTCCACACAGTATCATGGCTGGGAATGTACTTCCCATGAAGAATAAATGTATACATCACAAATTAAGCTGAAAAGCAATTTTAACTAAAAATTACAAGCATGCTTTTAAAAACTGAAAACCTTAAATGCTAAAGGAATATTAGGAGACCTCTGGAGCTACTAAGGGCTTATCCTCTTGAATACTTGTATAAAACAAGCGAATGTGAAATACTCTGATTAACAAACTGGCATATTGTAGAAGGATCTCCTCCCTGTAAAACATGTAAGTATTTGCTCTGAAAGTTTGGTATCTAGGACACAATCTATTTAATATGTACATACACTTCTCAAATGCCTGTGTCATCTTTGTAATGGTACCTATAATAGGTGTCATATTTGAGATACCTTCCTGTACTTAGTAGACATATAAAACTACAAAAAATGTGTATTGGTTTAAAATTATCAGGACAGAAACAAATTCTTCTCAGTTGTTTGCTTGGGATACATATTCAAACACCCAATATAAATTAAGAAAGAAAGAGTTTGGAAGATCAGTTTATTCAGTTCTAAGATTTAGTATCCTAACTTTCTGCAGTTAACTTATATAATTCATACCTGTTGCAGCACCACATAAATGCTTCCCAATTCCTACCACTGGTAGTTTTTTCTTCTCCAAAATAGGTACCTTATCTGGGTTGGAAAAGAGGAAAAATAAATACACACACACACACACAATCTACAACAACCCCACTATCTCTACTATTGTTGTTGGGGCAATATTTTTTCTGAATAATATAATTTCAGTACACTTATAAAAAGACATGAATGTTTACCACTACTGAAAAATACTGTGGTATGTACATACATTTAAAAGCTATTAAAAGAAAAGTTTCTTTAACAAATAAAGAGAATTGGGTGCTGTGACTGAAAAGCATATTTAACTATTTCAGCCCTTCTATCTTGCCTATGAAATGCAAATATGACAATAATGCATCTCTTGATGACAGGTATTTCCACAAATTCTATAATATTGATACACAGTGTTATCAATGATATGTATGACTTGCTTTATTCTGCACACCTAGAGCAAACAATGCAAATCCTGCAAATTCTAAAAAAACCTTCTAAATGTGTTTGTATTGGTATTTCCTCACCTATAATGATGTCCTATAAGCATATAAAAAGCAGATATATATATTAAATGGAGAATTACATTTTTCTGTTTATATATGTATATATACACCCACAGCATTAACATGTCCAAGCAACCACTGAGAATGAACTTCAAAACCAAGTACAGCTGAGCATCCTACATACAAATTGACTTGAACTCCAGCATTCAAAATCTAAAATTAAGCTTTATTTCAGAATTACCAAGCCACAAAGGAACTTACTTAAACATAAATGCTGAATATCAACTTGAAGCCTTTCAAATACAGAATCTTTCCTTTTATGTTTTCCATCCACCTGTATAAACAAAATAAGATCACTAAGTAGGGCTGGTCACTAATAATTATAATTAAATATTAATGCCAGACTTCTTTTAAGTCAACAACTGCATATTTCAAACATTATACACAAAGATTTTTTTTTCTGAACTTCCAAACCATTCTAGATGTAAAGGCTTTATGTTATTTTTGAGGATAAAGAACAAATGCTAGCAGCTTTAATGACAACAGTTTAGAAATCATACTCTGCTAATGTGACATCCTCTCTTACCTTGAATCTTGTAGTTGCCCTTTCCACAAGCAGAAACTGAATGTTTTCAGCATTCTGTAAGGCGACGTCAACCCAGTGAGACAGCTTGCCTCGCCCAGCTCCAAACTCAATGAAGCATCTTCCTGGACCAAGTAAATGTAATTTTTCCATGTTACCTAAAATAGAAGCCTACAAACATCAAAAGATTATTTACCAACCAAGCAAATATATACAAGGTTTATAATAATGTCTGATAGAAAAATGATTACTTCACCAAACTGCATAAGACTTTTTCAAGTCCTCCCTTCCACGAGGGATTAGGGAGATCTTTTGTGTACAAAGGAAAGGGATTATAAATTCTGGCTGGTCAGCATCACCCTGTCCTTATTCCACTGCTCACAGAACTTCAGAAGTTTTTGGAATGGACTTTTGGATTGTCTGGGAAGCATCAGTGTCTGCAGAGTCCTCTCTATTGCAGTTACGCATTTTGTGAAAGGAAAGTAGAGCATGGGAAGAAAGTACAGGAAACAGGTATTTCTCACTTTTACATATGCTATTATTTGAAAAAGCAGAGAGTTATAGAGCACATTATATCTCCTCTATATGAAATGACAAGTATTATGCATGGACAGTTGTTTAAATGTACAGCAGCAGAATTCCACATGTTCAAAAACATCTATAGCTATGTCATGGTTTAACCTCAGCTGGCAATTAAGCCCCACACAGCTGCTTGCTTACTCCCCTACCCCCGCAGTGAGATAGTGGAGAGAACTGGGGAAAAAAAATAGTAAAACTCATGGGCTGACCTAAAGACAGAAAAGTAAGGGAAAATTGAAAATAATAATAAGAAAATATACAAGTTATGCAGAATACAATTGCACACCACTGGCTTACTAATGTGCAGCCAATCCTTGAGCTGTGGTGTCCCCCAGCCAACTCCCTCCCACTTTATATACTGGGCATGACATCATACAGTATGGAATACCCCTTTGGCTTGTTTGGGTCAGTTGTCCTTTTTGTGTCCCACTCCCAGCCTCTGCTGGTCAGGGCAGTATGAGAAGCTGAAAAGTCTTTGTCCGGGTATATAACATTGCTTAGAACTACAAAGACATCCATGTATTATCAACATTATTCTTACCCTAAATCTAAAACACAGCACTGCACCAACTACTAAGGAAGAAAATTAAATTTATTCCTGCTGAAATCAGGACAAGGTATTACTAAAGCAATGTCATACCTGTTGTTTCAAGTGTTTGAAAGCAGATTCCCCGTTCTTTGGGTCATTTAAGGCTTCGTGTAAAGCCTGGTGGGACAGAATTTCTTCCTTAAGGGGAAGTTCTAGGCCTGCATGCAAATGCGAAACTTTCAGGTTTAGGTTTCCAGTTTCCAAGAGTTTCTGGTTTTGTAACACACACATTACAGTATTTAGAAACAAGCACTAACAAAACAGTCTGTTAGATGCATAAATCTATCATCATATGTTTATGATGCATTTTTTTCTGTAGTGATATTTGAGTTGGGAACAGCACAAAATGATGGGAAATTAGCTGTGTTACAAAAGATCAGTTTTATCGTTTTCTCAATCTAGTTTATTCTTCTGAGTACAGTTATTTCAGATGTTTAGTGCCAAATGTCTCACATTTGATACCTAACAACAAAAATAACAATGAAATATTGAATCGGTTCAATTTAGAACATCTTATTTTCATAGTAAATAAGCTTACCATTACTTGCTTTTTTCAACTTGGTAATTAAGTTCTCCAGCTTTTCCTTGGATAGAGAAGAGATAGGTACCTTTTTAAGGAAAAGAAAGTGCCACCCATAAATACAAGACCTTTTTACTTTTGCTAGTTGTCTAGTCATATGTGACATTGCAATGTGTTATGTAGGGACTGAGCTTTAGAACAAATAAACATATTCACCTGTTTTTCTGGTATTTCTACTACATCTCTTGAACCTGCATTAATATCTTGAACAAAGTAGACCTTTAAAAATCAAAAGAAAAGAAAATCTGATTCTGTTAATAAACCAGGATGCAAAAAGCTAGATTCTTCAGTGTTTTTGTGATAAGGCACATAGCAATAGGAATTCACTGTAAAAGAAGATAGTCTAAGTAATTTTTTTTCCTATAGTCTGATCCTGAATCCCCAGCAAAAATGACTGTTCTGATTCATTCTGACAAGATTAAATATATTCATAAGAGTTAAGCTGTCAATGCTAACCAGACTGATTCCAGAGACCATTTTAAGGTTTCCCAAGTAATACAAAAGTGCAATACTGATAAGGCAGAAAGGCAGACAATAAGGAAGCCATCCTGTTTTCTTGAAACAGCTGTTGAGATGTATCTCCTGTTCTTTCTCTCAGCACTGGCTGCACCTGTCAGCCCAGCTTTCCCTCATATTGCTAGCATGAGGAAAGCAGGCAGACGGTTAGAGCAGCAGATTGCTAGTGGTAGGAAAATGCCTAGAACCTCCCTGCTAGTTTTGCTTTCAAAGGACAATCTTTCACCAAGCCTCTCAAAAGAATGGCATTGTGAGAGACTTCTTAGAGAATGTGTTTGAGAAAAATGAATTCAGCATTTTCATTTGTAACTAAAAGAACTGAAAAGCTATATTGAACTACAATGAGAGGGGATGTAAAGGATGAGGAGACTGGAACGTGAATTACATTTCAGCAAGTACTTATTCACCTTCCATACTATCCTTACTGTAACACCTGCTAAGACTACTGTCCTCCAGTTCACAGCTGCTGTCAACACAATAGATTCTCTGCAGAGCTGGAATGTTTAGGGTCTTAATGTGAGAGGAAGTAGTGCTGAATTTATACTGCACTTACTGGTTTTGGCTTCTCTCTTGAGTTACATTTTTTTAAATGCTTTTGTAGTTGGTCTTCATATACAGTGCTAAAATCCAAATGGAAAGGAAAGTAAATAACAGCATTTATTATGTGAACTCTAACAAAGAATAAGAAAAGCATTTACATATACTTACTGTTTTGGATCAAGTGGGCATGGAATTCTTTTTCTGTCATTTTCTTTCTAGTTTTAAAAGAAAAGTTTTAGACAACACTTCAGCATGCAGTGTTCCTTCTTTTAGAAAAGCTGTTGTGGGACATGTGAATTTCAAAGAACATCCATTCTGAGGTAAGCCAGTAAAGCAGAATGGAGCAACTAAGACAAGAATTCATTACTTAAATGAATTCTTAAAAAGAATAATGTCTGTAATGTAATGGCAGTATTACTGCTAGGCTGAACCGATGGCCTTAGAACGTTCAGGGCCCAAAAGCAGGCTGAGGCACTGCCTCTCCCGCTCGTGCTGCGGGGCCAACCCAGGCGGATATGCTACTCCGGCACACCTGCCTGCCGCGGGTCCTCCCGCCGGTCCCAGCCCTCCTCGAGAAGCCGGGGCTCCACTGACCATTGGAGCCCATCCTCCCCAGCCGGAGAAGGGACCCGCTGCTCCTCCCGACAAGGCTCGGTACCTCCTGCTGCCCGTGCTCTCCGCAAAAGCGCCTCCCGGGAGCCGGGATCATCTTGCAGAAGCGCTTCTTTCGCTGCACGAAGTAGGCACATCGTCCTGGTACAGGAAAGCCGCGTCCCGGCTCTTGCGCCGCCATGTTCCTCCCAGCACCCCCTGTGGGTGCCGCCTCGGCTCCATCTTGAGGCTCCTCCTCCGCGGGAGCCAGGCGCCAAACTCGAAGCGCAAGATGGCGGCGGAGAGAATGTTCAATCGGCCCGTGTGTGTGCAAGTGAGGTGCCAGGGCTGTGAGGAGAGGTGAGGGGCTGCCTTGAATGGCGCAGCGGGCTCCGACTTGGTTTCTTCATCACTGTGTGGGTGCTTTATTGCTTTATTTGGGAGAATGGGTGCCGAGCAACAGGCTCTTCCCTCCTCTGGGCAGGCGGTGAGCTGAGTAGCTGCCTGCGTACTTGTTTAAGGCTCGTTATGGGGACTCGCTAGGTTAGAGGATCGCAGTAATGCTGGAGGTAGCTAGTGAGGGTTGGAGTGGCTGCTGTGGGTGCTTTGCCAGGGCAGAGGGAGCACTGGTAGAGGAAAAAACGCGCAGTGGTTTTACAGAAATGTTTTAGGCGTATGCCGACTGGCCGGGCCGGTGTTTGCGCGTTTCCCAGGCCGCAGCGGTTGCCCCGCAGGCAGGCCCTCTTCCTCCTCGCAGTCGCGAAGTCAGCCTTACTGAGGTCTCTTGGAGTATTTCAGCTCCCTCGTTGCCCCCTACAGCGTAGGCTAGCCAACGCGTTCGTCCCGGTCGGTTTGCAGAATCACAGAAGGCTAAGTCGATTTGGCGGAGCCGTGGGGGGGTGGCTTAGCACTGGCGTTTGGGAAAGCCCAGGATATTTTGTGTGAATTGGTTACACAAAATGTAGCGAACAGAAGTAATGTAAGTCCTGTCTAGATTACACAGTGTGTGTAGGCATTAGGACCACTCTGGCTTTCCTGTAGCAGAAGACACAGAAAGACTGATATTGGGTGTATTTTGTAGTGTAAGTAACTTTGCAGATTACTCAACAAGAAGTAAATGAAGACAAGGTGTAAATGATTATCAAAAGCTTCAGCAATTGTTAATAAAATTCAGCAGGCTTTTCTAAAGGTTGTAGTTTCTGAACAAGGTTTCAAAACGTCTGCCTTGCTATTTAAAGTTTGGTGGATAACAAGCAACAAAAAAAACTGGACTGAAGAGCTGCAGTGGTAACTGAAACTGCGGGGCTTCCAAATATTTTGGTAGTAGATTTAAGAGGAACTTCCTCGATATATCTGCCTGAATTTTTGTTTGTGAAATGTTAACTGACTCCTGTAATGTGGTTAGGAACACATATTTTTTGGAGAATGTTTTTCTTGATTGGTTACCAAGTTTCATTTTTTGTGCACAGGAGATTAAACGTTCGAGTGAATATTGAGCTACTGCCAGTTTCTAATCCTGTACATAAAAAGGTTGGTGGATTAGTTATCTTTGTCATTCATTATTATCTGAATTTCGTTGTGTAAGAGGACAAATAGGCAAAGCAAAATACCATTTTAGTATGTTTGTCACTTTACCTTATTTTGATATAATTTCTTGAGTAATTTAGTTGTTCTGATATGGTTGGGGTTTTTTTCCTAGCCTTTTTAGCCCTCTCTTAGTTTAGGGCTTAGTAAACGTGCAAATTAAAAGTTTTTGAAGACCCTCAGAGGAACCTAAGATGAAGCTTAAAAAGAGTCTCACTTTAAATACTCAAGGCTTATTTAAGAATGTAGAGCAGTGGTTGTCTCTGCAAAGTCCTCATCTTAACTAGCAAAAATGACAACTTGTATGTGGGTGTAACATTTTGCTTTTCATTGATAAGTTGTTCTTTAAATGCTTAGAATTTACCTAGTGAGGGGGCAGGAAGGAAGTAATTTGCAGTAAAAAGATCTTATTTCTCAGGAAAAGTACTAATGGCATTACTACTGGATGTTATAAAGTCTTTTTTGGTTTATGTCTAATTTGTTGCTTAAACTCTACATGCAGCTACCATGATGTTAAGATTAGTCATTAGTTGGTTATAGTGTTAGTAAAGACTTGTTTGTAAAGGAGTACAGCATTGTTTGTAAAGATTTTGCTAACTGTGTGATAATATTAAGTGTGAAGAAGCAGTTCAGTTAAGAACTGTACCAAGTTGCAGCCTCTGTCAGCAGGAGTCTGGAAATCCATTTGGGCTCATCAGTGAGTAATCACTATAAAAAGATAACTTCAAATGCTTGGATCAGTCAATGGGACATCAGACCAAGCAAGCAGTCTTATCCTGCTCAACATCTGGACCAAGTTGGTTTGGAGTGGTATTAGTTTTAACATAAGGTAGCTGCAGGTGTAAATCTCTAAGTTTGTTTATACATCTCTAGCCAGGAGTTTTGCAAGTGTTACTGGTATGTGAATTACTGAAGCTTGTTTCGTTTGTGTGTGTGCTATGGGCACACTTCAGTTATGGTTTCCTCTGCTGGGGAATATTACATTCTTCACACAGTTTTGAGCCTTGTTACAGAGAACAGATGCCTGGGCCAAATGTACCAGGTGTTTTGCATAACCCCAGCCTGCTAATGAAAGACTAACCTTTACAGAGAAGGCAGTTTTTATAAAACACTATAGACCTCCAGCAAACAAATGTGTTTATTTTTAAAAACTAAGCAGCGTGATGGTACAATTTTCCTTACAAGCCTACTGGACTTCAGCTGTACCCTTTGTGTTTGCTGTGTACCCTAGGTTTGCTTTATGAAGCTCTGTGTTCAAATATATAAACTCCTCAAAAGATGGTTCTTTAAAGTTTAAAGAACAGTGTGCCCTGCAATTTCCAGTTATGGGAATCATGTGTTTGTGATCCATTACAATGCACTGCTAGTGCTACAGTATGTCATGATAGAGAAAAATAGCAAATGGTTTTCTTTCTGTAAAATGATGAAGATACATTGAATTTTGAAACCTCGGCTGCTCAAAGTTGAAGTTTTTTACTTGGTTTATTTTTGTGAGAAATAGTTTTCCTGTTTTTCCCACTGGTATTTGAAGTTGTGTAAAACATTAATGTTTTCCACCTTCTGAATTAGTTGACAGAATTTTGTCTTTTTTCTTTTATGGTTGAACAGTAAAATCATTGAATGCTGTTTGCAGTGATGGTTTACAGTATTTAAAAAAATATCCTACAGGGTGGTTTATAGTATTTCAAATCATATTTAAATCCTTGTCTTTTCAGGATTTAGCTGTTCGATTGACTGATGATACTGATCCTTTTTTCCTTTATAATCTTGTTATATCTGAGGAAGATTTTCAAAGGTAAGTGAAATTGTCTTGTCTTTGAAACACTTCTAAATAGCAAAAAAGAACAAAGGAATATTTTGCTTAAAATGGTCTATCTTATAGAATTTAGGTTTTGCCATTTTTCACTTGTGGAGTTTTATCAGTATTTTGGTGATACTGTTCTCTTTGACTAGTTGGTGAAATAGCCAGGTAGAGGAAAGTGATTGGCTCAGGATTATACAGATGAATCACAGTATCCTGATGTTAAGTTGCCTGCTTAGCTACAGTGCCACAGTTTATATTACTACTTGCATTTTCTGTTTATCCTGACAACTTCCTATAGACTGTTGCATGCACATTAACTATTTCAAGGATTAATAGCAAGAGAAAAGTCTGTTTGCATAGACTTGGATTCATAGACATGAGCCTTTGTCTTATTGGTGTCTTGGATGCCAATTATACACTTGGTCTCATTTTACTTGCTCAGAATTTGATCAGATTTGGGCAGCAGGTGTGAACAGTTCAGTTTTCTGCTTTGTGATTTGGTGGTTAGGGGTTTTTGTGTGGGGTTTTTTTTTTTTAATTTGAGTTTATTGGTTGGTTCTACTTTTAAAAAATACTGATGTGATCAGTGTGTGGATCAAAAGACAAAAGTGAAATAGTGTTTGTAAGACAGACACACAGAAAACGTTTTTGTTATACAAGGTATGGCTTTGTGCATATACTGGTGAATGTCTGTTTCTGTCTTTGAGTTTACTCTGTGGTGAAGGTGTGCAGCTAAAGTCTTGATAATGGTTGCATCTCCCTTCTTTGTATTTTGTTTCTTCCATGTGCCCCTATCCAATAACTGTACCACTCTCTGCGGTAAGGAAGACATCTACTCAAAGGAGCACATTTGTTGTGCTGCAGTAACTTTTCTTTTTCATTGTGCAGCACATTTGCTAGAACTCCTGAAATCAAAAATAGCCTTTGGTGATTATTATCCAAGGTGTGATTGCACTTCCTCTGTGTTCAGGATTGAAAACATGCGAGCAAACTTTAATGACATGATCAGAATTTCTTTCTACTAGTGTAAATAAAGTATTTTACAATAAATAAATTACCT
The DNA here is from genome assembly GCA_013396975.1 of Bucco capensis. Taxonomy (NCBI): domain Eukaryota; kingdom Metazoa; phylum Chordata; class Aves; order Piciformes; family Bucconidae; genus Bucco; species Bucco capensis. Next base: position 339,817 of record VWZO01017231.1, read on the forward strand.
TCTATATACTGTTAATATTTTTTTCTGTTTACATAGTTTAAAATCCCAGCAAGGTCTTTTGGTAGACTTTTCTGCTTTCCCACAAAAATTTATAGATCTGCTTCAGCAATGCATTCAGGAACAGAACAAAGACATCCCAAGGTAGGTAATAAGTGAATGCCTTGTTACTCTGTGTGTACCTGTTGGGTTCTTTGAAGGACTTGTCAGCCAGTCAGACTGAGAAGAGTCAGTAGAGCAAGGACTATTTAATCTTCCTCTGGACACATCTGAATATTAGACAGTCAGTGGATGTTACTGACAAAACCTAAGTCTTGGGAGAACTAAGCAGTGGAACTATGTCTAGTAATAAGTCTCCCCATCTAAGCTGAAGCTGGCAAGCTGCACAACCTAGCAGATAGGCAGCACTTGTCCATATATTTTTAAATGATTTCATGCTAGAGAGTTAATTTAGTGGACCAAGGTGTGAATCATTCTGTTTGACAGTAGAAGGAAATGTTATAAGGCATTCTGACAAGGATTTTTTTCTTTAATTTCAGTGTTCATATACTAAGATGTGAGGTGCTAGACCTGAGGTCCACTTTACATGTTGTTGTGTGTGGGTACTGAGGAAGGGCCCTTATAAAAGAGTTATCTAGCACCTCTCCAGCAGCCAGGCCATTCCTGAAGTGTGTACTAGATTGTAGGATACATGAAAGTCAGTTTTTCTTTTGATGTGATAGGACAAGGAGGAATGGTTATAAGCTGAAGGAGGGGAAATTTAGATTGGAGATCATGAGGAAGTTCTTTACCCGGAGAGTGGTTAGGCACTGGAACAGGTTGCCCAGAGAGGTTGTGGATGCCCCATCCCTGGCAGTGTTCAAGGCCAGGCTGGATGCGGCCCTGGGTGACCTGGTCTAGTGATTGGCATCCCTGCTCAGTGTGGGGAGGTTGGAACTAGATGATCTTTAGGGTCCCTTCCAACCTGGCCATTCTAGGATTCTATGTTGGTTACAAAGGCCTTAACCTGGTTTTGGACTCAAGTCTAAGATGGACTTCTGAAAATTCTACAAATAAACTGATTAGATTTTGTACGTTTCTTATTAGAAGATACAAGCATTTTACTTGACATTTGTTTTATAGTGTTAAGTAAGAGAGATATATTGAATTCCATAGTTCTTTTTTTAATAAAAAAGCTTTTTATTGCACATAAAAATATATTTTATTTGAAAATAGCTTGTAGGATCTACAGGTAGTTTCAGGAAAAGAAATATACTAGACATTTGATTATTTTTTTTTATTTTCCCTAGGTTTTTGTTGCAGTTAGTTTCTTCAGCGTCTGTTCTAGATCACACACCTGTCTGGTTAAATGTAGTGGAGACCAACCCTTTTAAACATCTTACCCATCTCTCACTAAAATTCCTACCAGGAAATGATGCAGAAATAAAGAAGTTTTTAGCCAGCTGTTTGAAATGCCTTAAGGTAAAATGAAGGCTTGTTATAGATGCAACTAGGCCTTGACACTATATGTACTTAAGCTTTTTTTGTTTTTCCCCTTCAGTTTTCATACTTCAGAAGTATGTACCAAATTGTATGCTCTGGCTTATTTTTTATTTTAGCTCACATGTCATTGCATGTAGTTGAGTACATGTTTTAAAACTAAATTGTTACTCTAACAGTGAAAATATTACATGTCTGTAATGTCTGTAATTTGAACCGGGAGAAAATCAGGTATTTTATACAGAAACTGTGGAATGCTTCTGAATGCCTCAGTATCTCATGCTTCAAAGCCTTGTGCTGATTGCCAGATGAACTGCAAAAGTAAAATACTACAAACTTTCAAGGTCTTTGTTCTGCAGTTGGGTTTAGGAAAGTGTGTGTGTAATTCCAAGGCTTTATGGGCTTCCAAGTGCTAGTAGCTATAAACAGCAAATTAAAATTGTAATGTTGATGCAACTGGCAGCATGCTAGGTTTTATATGAGAAATTAATGTCCTCATAGTTTGACTGTTGTCTGTTCCACTTTCATGGCCTGGGATTTGTGTCTCTCCTACTGTACTGTCATGTTTATAGCCACCTAATAAGCCATTTTAATGACATAAATTTACAGTACTTCAGTTGATTTGTTGTTTGTGCATCTCCATTGTAAACAAGTCTTTATGATAAGATCAATTTCCTTATAAAAACCTCACAGGAATTTAGTTCAGGGGTTTTACCTTATGAGCTAATGCCTTTTCTTTAAAATTTATTGTTTGTATCTTACTCAAGATTAACTTTATTTTATGAGTTTTCCACAAACACAGTGGTTATATGTGGTTGTTTAGGTGTGGTATGCTGATAAAATGGAAGCTAAACTACTTATATTTTGGAAGCTAAGGATCTGACTTCATGTCAATTTGTACATAGGAAGACAAAATGATGTTGGAAGAAAAGCTTAGGAAAACTGAAGAGGATCTTACCAGACAACTGAGCTACACTCAACAGGTAATGTAAGTTATTAATTTGTCTGTTGTAAGCTGCACTTTTTTTAATCTGTGAAAAATGTATCATCTTGTGGTCTGGTTGCTTAGCCATTACCTAGCCAAGATGATTGACTAGGGAGTGAGTGAAAAGTTTGCTATAGTTTTTCTTGAGAATGAGTGAAGCATGAAACTGAAAAATAAAATTTAGCTCTTGCAGGGCTAGATCAGAATTTAACTTCATTTTTTACAGAGGTCTGTATATGCACACACAAATTATATACTGAATATATGGTAGTGTGAAGATAAATATACTCTGTGTATCCCTTCATTCAGGCACAGTCTGAAAATCACTTGGGGTCTCCTGCGGCCCCTGATGTGATAACTGTGCCGACAGCAGAGGGAGCATTAAACTCATTGCCCGTGGTGAAGTGTGGGGAGTGATACCCATGTTCCTATAATCCTTGGATGGGTAGGATGAGCTCATTAGCCTTCTGGCAGTCATCCTAGGAGAAGGACAACTCTGATTCCAAACCCAGGCAGATGGAGCTCGTTTAGCCCTGTAAGGCCTTCCATCTAAGGTTAAACCTCCATCCTAAGGACTTCGCTGCCAGTGTCCAAGCTTGCTAGGCCCTGGCAGATGAACCTTAGGAGTAAAGGGTGGGTCCAGTTCTGCGCATGCTGTGTCTCACCTAAAAAAAAAATCCACTGCACAGGCTCAAGGGTGCTATCCGCTAGCCTCTTTTTATCAGCGCGCTTGTAAAAGGCACTGATGAGGAGCGTGGATGGAGCCCTCCCTGGATCTTTGTTCGCAAAGCCTAGCCACAACAATGATCCCTTCAATGGTTGGAAATCCTTAGATTTGAAAAATTGTGAAACCATGTAAAATAAATTGGAAGTCTTGAACTTCATGTTACTCTACTACTTTCTGATTTTTGCAGTCAGCCCAGTAATGACCTCACATTTGTGTTTCAGGAGGGTGATAGGGGTCAAGTACTGAAATTATCAGGATGACCTGAATATCGGAACAGAAACATTCCATTAAAACTCCTATTATGAAGCTTTTTGTTTTTGTTTGCAATGGAATACTTGTTTACCTCATCTTTGCAGTTTCACTTGGAGTTACTGGAATGTGTTTGCTGAATTGGAATGCAGAATTAGAAATAAAAAAGATAAGGAACATCAGCAGGGTGTTTTTTAATTATTTAATAGTGGTTGGAAAAAAAATACAGTTGGAAATGGAGATTATTTTATCCACAGTGTCTAAAAAGAGTTTTTTAGCTTCTCAGTGCCTTACCTTCCTGTTTACAGAATGAACAGATATTTTGGCATCTGGTACTAAAATTTAAGACATTTTCTGAATAATTCCATACCCTTTTAAAGAAGTAACAGTAAAGAATCATTCAAGTTTTTAAAACTCTATATGCTTTGTCAAACTTAAACAGAACTTGTCAGAGAAGAGCAGAGAACTGGACAAACTGAAAAATGAATGGGCATCACACACTACAGCTCTAACAAACAAACACACACAGGAGCTGACAAATGAAAAGGAAAGAGCTCTCCAGGTATGACAAACAGAAAAGAATTAAAAATATTCTTATGTGAATAGTTTCTTGGCTTAAATTTCGAATTCATTGAGTAACTACTTAATTTCTTTGCTTTTTATAGGCACAAGCTCAGTACCAACAACAGCATGAACAACAGAAAAAGGAATTGGAAAATTTGCACCAGAAAAGTATTCAACAGTTACAGAACAGACTCTCAGAACTCGAAGTAATCAATAAGGATCTAACAGAAAGGAGATATAAAGGAGACTCCACAGTCAGAGAACTGAAAGCAAAGCTTTCTGGAATAGAAGATGTATGGCTTACTCATTTCCATAACCAAACTTACTATTTTTAGACCATTGACACTGCCTGCCTATGCATGTAATAGAAGATACAGCATATTAAGTTTGTGCAGCTCCTCTTCATTCCACATTGTTCACTTTTTAGCTATAGCTGTTCAAACTACTATTACAGAGTTTTGTTTTGTTTTTAAAAATAAAATTCCTTCCCAACATTCTAGGAATGTCAACGAGCAAAGCAGGAGGTGCTGTCACTGCGTCGGGAGAACACTACTCTGGATGCTGAATGTCATGAAAAGGAGAAACTCGTCAATCAGCTACAGACACGAGTTGCTGTTCTGGAACAAGAAATCAAAGATAAAGATCAGCTAGTTATTAGAACAAAAGAAGTGTTAGATGCGACACAAGAACAAAAGGTTCCTTCAAGTTTCAAAATAATTTTCTCCAAAGCTCTGTAGAACCCCCTTAATTGCAGTCTGTAGATTAGCAGCTGACCAGTTTTTATGATTACAGCAAGTAAGCTTTCAAATGTAGTTAGAGATTCTAAACTATGGTAACAAAATTATACTGGGTTCAGTTTTACAAAGAGTAAAGCTACTGTTTTAATGTGGTACTGGAGTATCAAGTTAGTGGTACTTTTTGTAAACTAAATGAATTGAGAGCCTATGTAATTTGACTGAAAAGCTAGGACTGAATTTCTTATAAGGATTAGTTCTCAATTATTGAAGTACTACTTATGACAGACATCACTTACGATTCCATCTTAATAATATTTTTAATATTCTTTTAAAGGCAATACTGGAAGAGAGTACTGAGAAAAAACAAAGTCATATTGAAAAGCTAGAGACAACTATTAAATCACTGTCAGCTGAACTTCTTAAGGTTTGTTTGAATATGCCGTTATCCTTATGACATATATTCCTTATTTTAGGTGCTTATTTTGAGACTATCTAATTTTTTTAACAGGCTAATGAAATTATCAAGAAGTTACAAGGAGATTTAAAAACTCTAATGAGTAAATTAAAACTAAAAAATACAGTAACAATTCAACAGGAAAAAATACTGGCAGAAAAAGAAGAGAGACTTCAAAAAGAGCAGAGAGAATTGCAGGAGATGGGACAAGCTCTTCAGATGAAAGAACAGGAGGTACTGTGATGGGTTAACCTTCTGCCTGTAAATGCTATTGTATGTAGTGTGTTGGGGTTTCTGCTTTTTAACTTTACAGCAAAGAATGTTCTCTTTTACTTAGTTAACATGTTTATTTAAATGTGTGATCAACTTTTTGGTTTTCTAATGTTCAACTGATCTGTAAGAGCTATCCATCGATACGAAAGAGAAAAAAGCAATATAATAGGTGAATCAACATGCTTTAGCAGGCATACTTATGTAACAGTTGAAGGCAGGAATGGGAACTGAGTGAACTTTTTTTCCCAATAAGTATATTCCCCTACTTAAGGGTCCTTGCATTATTTAATCATAGTAGAATTAAGGTCGGAAGGGTTTCTGACTGCCATCTTGTCAAAACTCTACCTAAAAGCAGGGCTTATTTTAAAAGAATTATACTGCTTTTGTAAAAGACTTTGAGTTCAAACTGCTTTAATTTTAGAACAACTGTGTAGATTCTTGTATTTATTTTTTTGTCACTTTGCGATCAGTAGTAGCTTCTGATGATGTTACAATTATTACGGGTTTATTGCAGGTTTGCAAACTTCAAGAACAGCTAGAAACTGCGATACAGAAACTAGAAGAAAGTAAGCAGTTACTGAAAACCAATGAAAATGGTAGGTTTATACAATTTCACTTCTCCCTCTGTAAAAATGACACAGTGATCTAGGTGCTAGTGAAAAGTAATGGAAGCAACTGTGTTGCTTTACTTGTGTTCATTATTTGTGAAGAGCTGTGATTATTGTTGTTTATGGAAAATAAGCTTCTGGCTGTAGTGGATTTGTAACAATCTAGAGCTGCAAGTAGAGAAGGCTTCCTTTGCAGTTGGTGCTTGTGGTAGCATACATGTGAAGGGGCACTGGAAGAATGATGTGGAGGAAGCTTGAATTTGGGCTTCTAGTGATGCTTGAGCTTACGGAGAAAAAAACAAGCTGTCACTTTTTGGAGGAAGGGCTACTTGCTATTTTAAACAGCTTCTAAGAGCTAGGAAGTGAGCTTGACCTTTCTCTTCTCTCTTCAGTAATCACATGGTTAAACAAACAGCTGAATGAAATTCAGATGGCAAAGGCGGCAGAGACTTCTGGTACACATGGTGGTGTTAGGAGTGCAATTTCACCTTATGGCAGGGTAAGATACAACTAAAAATAACATGGTTGTGAGTTATTATTTCCTGAAGTGTATGGCATTAAAAGGACAGGGGGCAGAGAGGAAAGTACTTCTTTCTTCTTTGGGCCCTATAGTTTCGAGTAGGTGTAGGCTGTTTTGGTTTTGTTTTGTTTAGGTGGTGGGGTTTTTTTAACAACATAATACCCTGTTGGGTGGTACTTGATGCCCAGCCTTCTAAGTGAGCATTTTCTAAGCTCTCACTTATTATAAACAATATACAAAACAATGCAAAATTAGCATAGGAAAAGATGAAGTGCAGGGTGAAGGGACGTACAGATGCCTGTTGTTACCTAGCAGTTGATGAGCTGCTATTCCGTAATGAAAGGGCATATTTATGCAAAGAGGTCTCTTATTTATAGCACGATACCCTGTAATGGTTAATATATTAAATGTATGTAGCATATTACAAGCATATAATTACTAGCTAAGAGTGTTCAACCTGTCTTAACCTCTTTAAAGTTACAAGTTTTCCTTAACAATCTGAATCTTGGAAAAGTGGTAATTTTTTCCCACCAGGAAGGTTCTGAAGAGTGTTAGCTTTGTGGCTAGTAGTTAATTTTGTTGTTTTGAATCTCTACAATTAGTTCAAGAATTATTTTTCTCCTGTATGTTTGTATTCTATTTCTCTTACAGCTTGACAGGCCATCCTTTCCCAGCTCCGGAATCAGTCATTCCATTTCTCCACTGTATGCCTTCCAGACCCTTCCAGAACCAGCACACAACAAAAATGTCAGTTCACAATGTCCAGTACCAAGGGCAGGCATTTTGACTTTTCTGGTTAAGAATGTGATAGCATAAAATAGCAAAGCTTAATATTTTGAATCTTTCTCAGAATGCATCAACATGTATGGTATATCCTAGTACTCCTAAACTCCCTTTCCTTGAATGTTACCAAGTTTAGTAATAGCTAATGCTTGGTTTTAGTTGCTTATTGTTGCTGCATCTAAGTGCTATGGCAAGGTTTAGAAAGCTCTATGCATGAAAAGTTCTCTGATTCACACTTTCTGGTAGACCATCATATCTGGAGTAGCTGTTTGTAAACTCCAACTCTTACATTTCTGCAGATTCAGTTTAACGCACAGCTTCCTAAAATGAATCGATGTTCAGATGTTCAGACAGTGACTGCAACAAGTCATCCAGCAAATAAGGAGAAGTAAGTGTTACCTATTGCCTTTCCAGTGTTGGGTTTTTTAAAAAATTATTTTTATACAGGCATTTGTCGTCTTTGTGTGCCTGGGACCTGAGCAGAACGTTTCCAGTACTAGGCTAGTTCTGCAACCTGCTGTTCTCCATCAGTATATTAATAAATACTAAGTTATGGCAGACTTCACTGGTCACTAAGCATGGTTTGTAGATAACAAAGAGCTGCACTTTTCAGGAGTGGGTCCCAAGAAACAGAAATTCATTTTCTCTTCTGGTGACAAGACCCAAGGTTATCAGGTGATGGGTCAGTCAAAAAATCGGTTCTAGAGTGTTCTTAGCCTACTCAGTGATGTTTTTACCTTTTGATAAAACTCATAGTAATAAGTAAGTTTGTGTCCACAATTATTAATGCACTGCTTAAAATTTTAATTAGTCTTTTTGTTTCTAGTGGTGGCAATGTGGGGCTGGAATCAAAGTATTTCAAGAAAAAAGATGACAGCATTCCTTTACGAGGGCTTAGTCAAAATACACTTAACTCAGGTATGTATGGAAATAGTAAAACCTTATTTGTAATGTACTTACAAGTAATAATAATGCTTCTATGAACAGGATTTTATTTCTGCTGTTCTACAGAGTATCTGAAACCGTACTTATCAGCAGAAGCCCAACCGCCACCAAAAGGTGCAGTAACACCTGCCTCAGCTTATTTTCCTGGATAGTAGACAGGCTTCTTGAAGTAAGAGTCCACTTCTGACCAGCTTGAGGATTCATGGATGTCCTGTAATAATGTATTAGTGAAGCACTGATGTGAACTGACAGTTTTAGAAGTCTGAATGTGTTTTCTTTGAGAAAGGTGATGACTTTTTAGAATACTTGAGCCTAAATAAAAGATAAAGCTTTAAGCAGCCTTAGTGGGACCAACACACTTCAGTTAAGTCACTGAGGCTGTGCAGAACTTTCTCTTAATGTATTGGAGACCCTGTAGTTGTCTTAAAAACCTACTGAAGTGCACTGACTTTTTTGTTGTAGGAATTGCAAAGTGTGGCTCTGTAACAGATGAAATGTGCACTTTTAGCATCCCCTGAAAAAGAATATTTCTCTATGAATACTTTTCTTGACACCTTTTGGAGAAGGGATAATGCAAATAGAAGTGCTGGAGAACAGGGTGATGCTATTGATATTAACAAAAGCCAAGCTCCTAAGTCAGCTTACTGTTTTAAATTTAAAAACTTAGTTTTGGAACCAGCTTATTTGAATTGCGCATAGACTTACAAATATTTAATATTAAAGTTGTTAAATTATTTCACTGGAAGTATAAAACTAAATTTAAATCATCCCTACTTTCCTCTTAATCTGTTCTAAGGTGAAGTATCCTAACAGTATCACAACATCTAAAACCTACTTACTTTTACTAATCATATTTTGCAACTCTTAAGACTGTACAGGAATTTAAGATGAGTATAAGACTCAATTTTAGGTAGACCAAGTCTATTCAGCTTGTTCTACGTGGGTTCAAATGCTGAATTCATTTAACAACTTCATTCTATGACAGCTTTTATTTGCTGTCCCAATAAAGAACAGGCATGCAAGTGTTTGTAATACACAAAATAGGCTTTCTCAAATGACCATTTATCTACTTTTGTTGTGGTTTGTTTTGCAGTGCAAAATGTGTATATTTGTTTATAAATCAGCAGCATATTAAATGTATATTCACTTGTTTTGGAATGTCTAAGTTTTAATGGAAATATTAAATGGTTTTTATCAAAACCCCCTGATTAGTAATGTTTTAAGAGTACTAAACCAACACTACTGAAATTCCAAGATTAGGTAAGTACCAGAATGGTTTTTTTTTAATTTTAATTTAATCTAACAGAATCTTTTTATTATTTAATTATATTTTACTCACCTTTTTCAGGAGTTTTCTTCCCAGCTTCCTCAATTTCCCCACCCACCCAAGGCAGTACTAGGAGATAGCAGCCACCCCCTTCCAAGGTCTGTGCTTTATGCTGCTACTTTTACATAAGTTTCAGTAAGAGTAAATTAATGTGAATTTAGTCTGTTTCTCCTGAAATATGTGTACTGCTATCAAACAGGAAGCTGGTAATTCAAATGCAGTTGCTTTCCAGATCTCCCAGTCCTATTCAAATCTAAAATGAAACAAAATTGTTGTAGGCCTGAGAAAACAACATTACAGCACAGGGGAAGCAGAAACTGCGGCATACTAAAGGTTGACTGTCTTACTTGCCTGTTTCTTGGAGCTTGTATCTATCACCCTCCTGTTCCATTAGATCCCCAAGGAAAGAAGCAGCCAGCCTGCACTGCTAAACAAAAGGGAAAACAGCACCACGCCCAACAGGTAAAACAGTGCTGGACCTGTACTCCAGACCTTTCTTCCTACCTGCAGAAGTCTAACACATATACACTATAGACCTTCAGTGAAGGTTTGAAGAGATATTAACAATTATTTAAAAACTCATTAAAATATTCCACTTTATTAACATTATATTTACATTTTTTTTCCTACTCTTGGTCAACCATGGTGAATGTTCAAAGGTAAAAAAGCATTAAGCAATAACCACAAGATGAAAACATTTTAAACCTATACAATAGTTTATACACAAATTTATACAAAGGAACACTTAAATAATACAACTGGACACAAAAATATACACTTTTAGAGAAATTCACATCAGTAATTGTATAAAGCTTTCTTCTGTACTAAGGGTCCTGAAAATTTAGGACTAAAACATTAGCTCTGTAATGCAAAAGGATTATTGTGACAGTCCTCAAAGGCCACTCTATAGCACACGGACATATTCAAGGCTATCAGCTTATATTTCAGTCTGTGTATTCAAGTTTTGAGGTCCTTTATGATTATGCAAACATCAGAAATATAGTGGTATAATAAACGGTACTTAGGAGAGCAGAGTTTTGGAGCCAATACTAAAGCTTGTAGGCTCAAAACATCCACTTATCTACTAGTTAAAGAAATGTTTGTTTGATATTACCGTTTATTCAAAAATAGAAAGAGTAAATGCACTTACATAAAAATAACTTACTGTTCAGCAAGCGTGCTCATGTGATTTTTATATTAGTACAAACTTAAAAAACCTGCCATATGACTTTTAAAATAAAGGATACCAATCCACCTTCTCCCTACTTGAGTACATTTACATTAAGGCTTTGAATCATCTGACCCAAGATTTTACAACATTAAAATGAATGGGTCCACATGGATGCTAGTATGTCTCATTGAGACTTAGCGTGACTAGAATTAAAGCTCACCACCTTAAGGAAACAGGACACATGCTCATGCCTTGACTCTATTCTTCTTTGTCTCTGAACTAGAATGTAAAGTTTAATAGTAACAGTATCTCATGGCAAGAGACAAGTATGTAACAGTTTGTTTTTAAAAGCAAATTATTAATTTGATGGCAACATCTTTGGAGAAACTTCCTTTTTTTTTAATTCCTATAGATTTCATGCAGAAAGATACTTCTTAAGATTACCTTAAGAAATTACATTTTGATGGAATTGGGATGTATATCCCAAACTGCTGATGAAAAAAAAAGTCTTAAAACATCTTCCTGGATTTTTGTCATACATTTGTATCTTGCAATAATGGTTCTTTAGCTTCACCAGGAGCTTGTGGACTGTGGGGATGGCCATGGCTCCCACAGTGTTTCTTCCAGTTGCTAGATCGTACATTTAGGTTCGTGTGTTCAGGAATAAACAAGGCAACAAGTAGTGCCAGCAGCACAGAGCATGCTCCAAATAAGAAGGGAGGTCCAGGAATTATAGAATTCTGAAAACAACAATAGTAACACCGCCAAGTATTAATGAGCCTTTAGACACATATTAACAGACAACAATTCCTAATTACACATTTTTCAAGAGTGGGAAAAACTGCTCCTTGCTATACTAGCCAATATAGTGTTTGTCCCCATGGGGAGTCTTCCAGAAGCAATGTGTAAAGAATGGTACATCCTAAGACATAAAGGAGAGGGAGCATATTTTTGTTATTAAAGCATGACAAATTCCTTTCTAGAATTCTAGTGCAAGTTCTTCCTGCTGAGTTTCCTCAACAAATTAGTATATATTAGGAACTTCTTTAAAAAAAGGCACTTGGTTAAAGGACAATGAAACAAACCCATAAAACATGTGGAAGGTAAATACCATGTCAGGGAGACAAGAGAAGAGTAGGATGCTGTTATCAGTCCATCCATCCTTCCCTCAAGCTAGTCTCTTTGCAGGGGGCATCAGTTGTTTAATTAATATCAGCTTTATCTCTGAAAGTTAAGCTAAAACTTACCAGCTAGTTAAAACCAAACAAACAACAGTTCAACATTCCCCCAGAGTGCTTTAAGAACCTTTTTACACAATTCATTTACAGTTAACGTAAAATGTAATACAGCATCATACTGAAGAACTGGTGCACACATGGTCCATCACTTCCTAATGTATTTTTTAGATTTAATAAGTGAAAGAATACCTGTTGTAACTGGTATTGTGTGACCACACTACCTCCTGATGGTGATTCAGGCATGGGGAGTTCATTCAGTTCAACATGAAATATATAGAATATAAAACCATAGAGTGCTGGTCCCAAACCATTACACAATCCTCGAATTCCTGTTATCATTCCTTGAACCACACCTGGGAAAAGTAAAATACAGTGTTATGTCTATATTTATACATTTCTAATGGATCACTAAGACTATTCACCTTCAAATTGATGGAAGCAGGAAAGCTTCTCTAAATGGTGTTGCACTATTGGTAGCAATGAACAAGGGACACAGAAAATTGTCACAGTATATTCAAGGCTTTTTTCCATCTCCTTATAGGCACAGAGTAGGACTTGCCCAGGTATACTCATTCAGAGACCAGTATATAAATATATATATATAATAGTCCTGCCAGCACTGTCTGATGCAGAAGAAAAAGCACTGTAAGCAACCAGAACAGCAAAGCAAATGTGTCAAAAGTGAGGAAAATAAACAGCGTATTAAGTTTGCTACATACTCTGCTATTGTTTGGACCGGCTGAAGGTTTTCCCTCTGTGCCAGAACAACATGATACACACATGTTACAACTTCCAAGTAACTTGTATTTTAGCATTTTGTGACCTATGCTGAGCTGTATGGGCTACTCTGTGCCAAGATTCAGGCTGACTGACTTAAGACCACACCCTGACGTGTCTGCACAGCAGAATTCAAAGTATTAGGACAAAACCTACCCTGTTGGTCAGCATCTGCAGTTCGTGAAACCAGTGCACTCACAGCTGGGAAAGTAATACTGGACATGGCTGCAACAGCACCAGCTGCCCACATCATCCTGCAAAAAATACACTCCAAGTAACTGCTCTGCATGGACAGCGTTCTGCATTTGGACTGTATAGATGCACAGGTGCATGTATCTTTGTACGTACTTGTGCACACTTAAGTGTCTCCCTTGGATAAAGGATGAAATGCATAAAAATACAGTATCATTCAGATAAGAAATTAAAATTTACATACCATGGTTCTGATCCAAAGCCATACCAGGCAAGTTGTAGTATTTGAAATCCCAGGCCCAGTAGGATGGTATTTTTATTTCCAATGGATCGCATAAGTAAACTCAAAACTATTGTCTGATGGGCAGAGGAATAAATAAAAAAAAAGGAAAAGAAAACATTTTATCCTAAATGTTAAATAGATGCAAATAAAGAAATTTTTTTTAAAGCCAAATAAAATTTTACAAAGGCAGTATTTGTCAAGTATTCCATGGCTTCTACCAAAAAACTAGCAATCATCTAGCAATCATATGAAGAACCTGCCACCCCTCCTTTGATGCACAAGATTTAGTTTACCGAACACACTACACTGGCTATTAATGAACTACACTCTGTCTGGCAAAGCTGGTTTTTCATGTAAGTTAAGAGTGTTAATCTATTGTTAGAAACTTCAGAAAACAGCTACAGGAAAAGTGAGTCACATGTCTGGGACTGCAGCATTACAAAGTTCTCCACAGTGCTCAGCTCTTTCAGAGTTACCAAATCAAAGAAAGATATGGCAGTAACTCACCTGTGCAATAATGGAAAGAATCCCAAGGACTGCTATAAATGCTGCAACACTTTCAGATGAAAATCCCATTATCTATATTAAAGAAAAAAGGTAATTTGATCATTAACTGTAAAGCATGTATCATGATGTCACAAACATCAGCAGGGGAACATAATGCAGAAGATTGCTATATTCAGCTCCTCCCCAACTTAGATTAAAAGTTGTGGTTCTTTCATTAAATCAAGCACATATGCAAAAATAAAGAGGCAAGAACAACAAAAAAGTAAATGGCTCACTCAAAAAAGAAAATGACAGTTTAACAAAGTTAACTTTATAGTCCAAGAGTAATGCAAACAATGACCATTGTCTTAGAACTCATTCATCTCTCTTCCCTCTCTTTTTAAAAAAAAGAACAGCAAGAGGACTTAAATCAGCTGCTGGAAACATTTAAATAGCTATCTACACTTTCTGTATTAATTCAGCAATACTGAAAACTTTCCTATACATTTACTTTTGTTCAAATCCGTATCAAAATGTTATCTTACCTGTCTGAGGTATAGGAAGAAGCTGGAATATTGACCTGCCTCTGGGAGGTAGGAAAGAAAGACTGTTATGCAGATTAGCAGCACAATTGAGTCCTGGCCAACTTTCTTCAGTGACTAGGGCAAGAAAAAAGTATTATAAAACATTTTATCTTCAGAAAAGTGTGTCAATTAATGAAATTACTACATGGTACCACTAAAGCATTCTCTGTTTAGCAAGATCACTGGCAAAAGTATTAGCAGCAATGTTAGGTTACACTTGAAAAACTATGGGCTTTGTTTTTCAAGCTTGAAACGTAGTAAATTCAGTCTCTTCCCTGTCTCAAAACATTCCATATTTAAATAGCTTACTGCAAAAGGGTCAGCCTGTTCCCATGAAATGGGTGCTCCCCAGGACACTGGCCTCATCTTCTCTGGCAGCGATTCTGGTACAGCAACAAGAATAAAACAAATGTCTAACAAGGCTATTGCTGTAGCCAGGACCACAACCAGGCTGTCTCCGTAGACTCGACCAAGGTAGGCACCAATAGCAGGGCTGGTAACTAAACTTGCTGCAAAAGTTGCTGAAACCTAAAACAAATAACAGCTGGTAAGATTTTCAAGGATACAAGTCAACAGTATTATGTATCAAGGGCATGTTAAATTTCTTATGCCAGTTAATCTACCTCAGTACAATGGATCTTCAGAAAGTAGTTTCCAGTTAGCCAGCTGGCCTTGTGAAAGATGCTGACTTAAAAACTGAAGGAACTTTCTCAACATATCTCAGTCCCTGACGGGTTCAGGCAGAAAGAAACTGTACTTCTATATCCATTGCTTTGGGCTCCTTCCTGCTGAATATGATCATGGCTTCTGTAACCTGAACACAACTATGATTCTACTAATCCACAACACACAGAGGTGTGAAGGCTCCTGAGACCTGGCAGGTTATTGGGAGGCAATGGAGAAATGGAGGCAAGTTCTAAGAACTTAATACAGACAAGTTAGTCTGCTACATTTGTTCTGAACTAAAGTACAGCAGTGTGATTGGAGACAGGAGCAGGAGGAGTCAAGATATCATACAGTGGCAGTTCCAAAATTATCCAGGAACGTAAGTTTAGATTTTTGACAAAATGACAGAGTAGTACTAGTGTGAGAAACAAGAGAGGAGTAACTAAAGCCTCAGAAATTACATCATTAACACTGATAATAACTTAAGACAGACGTTTGAAAACCAGCTCTTAACACAGTTCTATTTTAAGTAAAAGGCAGAATATTCAAGAGATAAGAGGACTGGATGACAAGAACAATTAAACACAAAAACTTCACTGCAAACTAAAATTAACTTGCCACAGAATAAACAACAATACAAATTTCAAAATCTTTAATGAATAGTACAGGATCAGAGCCAAAATATACTTACCAAACCATAGGCCATGCTTCTTTCATGTTCTTGGGTTATGTCTGCTACATATGCAAAAACTACAGAAAACGTCACTGCAAAAACTCCAGAGACAGAGATAACAGCGAAGTACCACCTAAGAACATTATAAAAAAGTTAGTATGGCTAAATAGAAACAAAAAGTCTCTATTTACAATCCAAATACTAGGATAAATCTGGATAAAGCCAATCTGAATTTGTCTTGATACATTTGTGTGATTCCTCCTTAGTGCACCGAGTACAAAGACAAAAAGCATAATTTTTGTAACATCTTTAGGTAGTTGCTGTGGTTAAGCACTTCTAGGAAATGAGGTGCTAGACTAAATAACTTCAACTGGATGCTCAGGACCCAAAGGAAATTAGGAACTTCGGTACTTTGAGAATCTCATAATTGAGAGGTCTCAGCATTAGCCTTATCTTTATGCTACAGACACTAGCACTTGTCATTTGAAACATTAATCTATACTTAGAAATAAACTACTTCCTAGAAAAGGGATGAAGAATCCATGAACAATACATGTAGCTGGAAAGAAAACTAAGAAGGCTCATGGAGCTACCTGAAGAGATGGCTCTGCCCAGCGTCAGTGCAGTCTGTGTTAGTTCAGCTACACCCTCAGGTACAGCACACAGGTAGTCCAACAACACTGAGAGTTCTGACTCATGCACTACCTGGGGAATGTATGTGCCAGTTAAGAGCTTATTGATTTGCACACAGTGTGAAAGCTGGTGGATTTTAAAACCCGAGAAACTGAAAGTATAAAATTGCAGCAACGCTTTAGGCTACAAATGGTTACTTCACTAGCTACCATTAGGTAAGGTTTTCATTGAGCTCTTAAAATTCTGAGCAAGGTGTTTGCCCTTGTGGGAGCTCCTTCTGTTTGACTCCACTCTCCCAACTTTGCACTGAAGGAATACAAAAGCTTCAACCTTCCAGAAGCCATCAACAATGCTGCAAACATAAGCACTATATAGCAACCTTGACAAGGAACAGGAGGTCCAGTGTGTAAGAATTTACTAACCATGGGCTGATCTTCATGAGTGGTATTGGTGCACAGGTGAAAAATACTGTTAGCAGCAAGAAGGACTTCCGTCCCCACACATCAGACAGGGCACCTATAAGTGGGGCACTGAGGAATGACAATAAGCCCTAAATGAAACAAAACATTTTAAGTTAGAACTAAGTAGTTAGAATTGTGACAACAGTTTGAGCTCAGTTAAAATAGATGACTCTAGTGCAATGCATCAAAAGCAACATGGTCAAGCATTACTTGCCTTCTGTCCCATGTCTGGTTACATAAAATTTGAGATTTGTTACCTCAGAACTACAAAAAATTCAAAATGCAGATGATCCAGCCAGACTAGCAGATTTATGAACTATGTTTTATATATTTAGAATTCACATAATCGTAAGTAATTGAAAACACCCTACTGAAGCAACAAGATCCAAGTAACAAATCTTCACATTTCAACACCATGTGTGTCATTTAGGATCAGTCAAGTTGCTTTTTATTTGCTGAACCCAAACAGCAGCTACAGAAAGCGGTATCTAACTGAAGTAAGATGATGCATATTTGCTTTTTTAGCAATAATTTATTCCCCTGTTTTATTTATACCATGAAAGCTGTACTGAAAAACCTCTTGAATGTTTCTGTTTGCAGTCATTTCTACATTCCTCCCACCATTCACTTTAAATTGCACTTGTAATTTTTGTCTCCTTACCTTTACTCCTTGAATTAGACCATTCATTAGAAATGTGTGTTTTGGGAAGGTTTCATGCAAAACCTGGAGAAGAAATAAGAACACCGTCATTTACACAATATTAACTATAAACATTGCTCGTGATACATCCAACTTCTACAGTGGCACACCACAAATAATCTATTTAATCTTTAATTCACATGAAAGTAACTCCGAGATTTTAGGTTTACTTGGCAGAGTCCTCAGTCCACTCAACACTTTGGAAAGGATTCATGTCATCCAACTTCAGTGTCTGGATTCTAAACAGACTACAGAGGACCTAGAAAATTATCTCAGACTAGGCTCTCCACATGCTACTGTGTCATCTGTAGGGAGCTGAGCAGAGAATGAGAGACACTGTCATTCTGAAGTGCCCCTCAATTCAGTGACCAGAGCCTAGATATATATGCAGGTTAAAAAAGGCACCTCTCTCAGTCTGACTTGTCTTATGTGAGACGGATTCTATTCAGTGACGGACACGCAGTTCATATCCAAGAGACTGTTCATGGTTAACATCAGCTTATGGAGCTGTACTGAGACTGCATTTTAGATGGAGTTTTACTTGGAGATCTTTAAGCTTTTGCTCCTTTCAATTTGTAAGGAGGTGTCACTCTCCAAGATTAAAATGAAATGGAAAGCCACCAACTACATTAGAAAACAATTTGGTACAAACACATTGACATGACTGTATCGCTAATCACAGGAAAGCTTTAGTGTAAGCAGTGTCTGCAGACACACTGAAAGGACAACCAGGTCAGCAAAGATCTCCCTACCTATACAAACACATGCATAATTTTACCAAATTTCAAGTGTATTTTTGTCCTTACATTTATAATGTGCCAACTTTTTGCATCTTGAAAGGAAAGATAAATTCATTACTGTCTTACTCATTTCAAGTCAGAAAATATTCACATGTAAGCTTGACTGTTAGCAGACTTGCACATAAAAAGCTATGCTGAATCGTTACACTGCTTTAATTAATTTTAAATTCCTAATGCCATGTAAAAAACCCCAACTTTTCACTTGCACAACAGAGCAGCTCAATGACACACAATTTTCATTTAATTCAAAAGATGTTCAGTGCCTTTGCAGTAATTGTTCCATCTCTCACACAGCAAGAAAAAGCTTAGGCCTATCACTTACCACCAGAGTGGGTGCTGTCAAGAGTCCCCAAGCAAAAAACTCCAAGAAGATCACTATAACAGCATGGTAAACACTAGGTGAACCTATTCCTTGAGGCTGAAACAAGAGAAAAAGCAGGTGGTAAAAACATCTAACAATCTATCACAGTCACAACAAATGCATTTGAACACTATAGATAGAAGTATTAAGAAATAAAACCCTTTGCTGGTACCATCCATAGAATATAAAGTGCAGTCACATCTCAAATTAAAAAATAAACCACTTATACTGCCAGTTTAAGAAACAAGGATCCTACTGAAAGCAGAAACAAACTCTTCTTTGGAGATTTATTTATTCTTCAGAATACTGTGTCCAGTTCTGGGCCCCCCAGCTCCAGAAGGATAGGGAGCTGCTAGAGAGAGTCCAGCGCAGGGCCACCAAGATTATTAAAGGAGTGGAGCATCTGCCCTATGAGGACAGGCTGAGAGAGCTGGGTCTCTTCAGCATGGAGAAGAGGAGACTGAGAGGGGATCTCATTAATGATTACAAATATGTTAAGGGCGAGTGCCAGGAGGAGGGAGCCAGGCTCTTCTCAATGTCATCCAATGTTAGGACAAGAGGGGAATGGGAGCAAGTTGGACCACAGGAGGTTTAGTATTAACATGAGGAAAAACTTCTTTACAGTGAGGATGACGGAGCAGTGGAACAGGGTGCCCAGGAGGGCTCCGGAGTCTCCTTCTCTGGAGACATTCAAGAGCCACCTGGATGCATTCCTGTGTGACCTCGTCTAGGTGATCCTGCTCTGACAGGGGGGTTGGACTAGATGATCTTTCTAGGGCCCTTCCAACCCCTAACATTCTATGATTTAGTTCCTTTTCCTTAAGAAAAATGCTTAAGCCAACAAAATGCTGCATGGAAATCAAGTTTTCATGATTTCAAAACATGACAGTATTTACTCTCAGCTATCCCAAAGTTGAATTACCTTGTCTATCACAGAGCTTTAAAGTACCTTCTGTTACTAAAAGGCACCACAGCTACCTACAAAACTTTGATAGCTCTAAATCAGGAAAGGATAATCTGAAATGACGAATGCTACAAGTGAGTATTGGGAACAGCACTGGTTACTTCCTAAATACTGAGAGCAGGCCTGTTAGCTACAATGTGCTTCAAATGTAGGAAAGGATATGGATAAAAGATTTCAAATAAGGACCTTCAAATTCTTTGGTGATTTAGCATAATCAGAAGTAGCTTTTGAGAACAAAAAGAGCATGGTTGGGACAACCTGTTCATCTCGTACACTGTAAATGCTACCCTGTTAAACAACATGCCACAGTTCATAATTTGCAAGTTGGAGAAAGAGTATACTAATTAATTTTTTAGGAAGGTAGTACAAATAACTCATCAGAAATCTCATATACAGTCTTTAAGCTTAGAAGCGCTGCCTTAACATCTACTTCCCCAGCATTGTGTGAAGGCAAGTTACATGCAGAGTGGCACAGATTTGAGGAGACCTAGCATTTATACTGAGCAAACACACAGGCTAAGGACCTCAGCTGCTTCTCAAGAAGGCTTAGGGGATCTTATCAACACGTGATGATGATCGGAGCGAGGGACGACGAGACAGCCAGACTCTCCTCAGAGTCATCAGGGACGGGAGCAGAGGCACACACTGGAATACAGGAAATTGTACTTAAACTTTGAACAAACCAAACCCCTGGAAACAGGCTGACTAGTGAGATTGCAGAATCTCCATCCCCCAAATCTGGACACAGCCCTGAGCAAACTGTTCCAGCTGACCCCGTTGGGGGGAAGCAAGTCAGTAGTTAGATTAGAGATGTTCAGAGGTGGCATCCAACCTCAAATACTACACCAATTTAAGTTTCAGTTACGTAATCAGAGTCTTTTATTTTAAGATTTATGCAAGCCACACCTAACTTTTCTTACCAGATTTCAGTATTTCTAACATATGGGTGGGGGGGAAGGCTTTTGAACAGGTTAGGAAACAGAAGAATCACACTGGCCATTCACCTCTATTGCTGGAAAAGGTCATAATTTTCAAAAGTAACCATATCAGTATGTAAAAGGTGAGCTACAGAAGTACCTTAGGACTACGCTGTTTCAATAAACATAGACATACCATACAGCTACTTCTGCTATTTTTTTCAGACTATTCTCTTAGGAAGGAAAAGTAACAGTCTTTATAGGTACAGAAAGACTCAGTCTGACACAGAAAATAGGTTCATTCTCATGGTCCCTGGATTCCTGTCAAGTTACTGGCTCATGACCACCATCCCCAGGGTATTACAGATGGTGAGGTAGGAGTTGCAAACTATCCCTGTCTATCCAAGCACCAGAGGTCAAAAGTACCTCTATTCTATTCACATAGTGCAAACACAAACTCAACAGCCACCTGTCTCTCTGCTGCCCTTGTTCAGTTCTGAGTAGCTACTTGGAGATAACATGCACAAACCGAAACAGCAGAATGAAACCCATGGCTGTCCTGCACAGCTAAACTGCTGGGGATTTTAGAGGCATACAAGGAGATGACTGCTGCCCTCTGCCTTGTCATCTCACTGTAAGCAACCTGATCAGATGTCTCCGTAACACTGGTAGAAACAAACCAAAGTAACATTTAGATTAATAGGGTTAAACTTCCTTGCTTTCTTCTGGCTAATGCTCACTTATCACAGGTACTGTTCTCATCTATAAAACACCAGAATTAGTAATTTAGTCACATTTAGATCATGACCTCTAGCTATTTTTAAAGATGGTTGCAGCTAAAGTAACAAAAATGCTCCCGAGGTAGAAGAAAAGAGGGAAGGCGATTAGTAAGAGGTTACATTACTATGCATTAAGATACATTACGTGCATTCAGTCCACAAGATTTAAATTCTAGTCTTATGTACCCTTCCACTCAAACATGCACAGCGCAGCTGTTGGCTATTCAGCCCTGTCTTACTCTACAAACCTGCCCTGCTGTGCTTTACAAACTGGCTAACGTAATCTAACAATTTAAGTGCAACCAGATAGAAGGCTGCAACGCGGAGATAAAAGATAAGGAGCCTTTGTGCAAACAACCTGGAACTGAGATGTTCCAATCAAGAGTAATTGTAACCCGTCTCTGCAACCATGTAGCCACAGCTGGCAAAATCAGTGACACAAAACAGTACTCCAAGACCGCCCCTGTCAGGAAACCCTTAGAACACACATCTGAAAACAACAGAGTAACTATGAACACAACGACAGCAGACAGATCATAGTTGCTGCTCCTCTGCTGCAAAGGAAAACGCATCAAAATAAAGTAAGCTCTAATTCTCTCCAGCACTGCCTAGGCATGTACCTACTAATTCATTTCATGACTGCTTCAAAAAAAGCATTATCTTAGTAAGATGAATTCCAACTGGTCATAAAAGAAAGGCAAAATTTAAGAATAGTGTTGAAACGACTTCATTAGTGTTGCCATCTCTCCATTGGTGAGTCTGACCACACACACTTGAGTACACATACCATTACGGATTTTTTTTCCTGTGATACAGCTACTAAACTGCAAAAAGAACACCATAAAAACACCACCATGTACCAATCTAACCTCCTGCACCACCCACCACCACACCAAGTGGACCCAGCGTAACCTGCAGTGGGAGGAGAGGCCTTGCAGAGGCAATGAGTGGTTTTTACATTTTGCTTGGTTTTGTCTTTCCACATCAGAATCAATGATTAGAAGTGACAAAAAATTAAATTGATTAAAGTTTCCCATCAGTAAACTCTTCTTGCCTACAACACTGCCTCATTAAACAGCTAAATATTCTTGCCAGCAAAAAGAGTCACAATTTTCTTTTACATCAAATAGTTTCAGAATAAACCAATGAGGCTGAAAAACTGTACACATTTGTTTTAAAAAACTGAAAATCGTACAAACTCACTTTTGAAACTGTTGGGAGACACAGCATGCAGCACCCTAAGGTATCACTTAATGCAATTACTGTAATATCTGTTTTCCTCCCTTACGAAAAGAAAGTTGAGGTTGAGAGATAAAGCACACTTAAAAGTATACTGTACTTTCATCAAAGATTACTCCAGAGAGAAATTCTGAAACACCACGTCCTATCCAGTAACAGCATTTACTCTGCTTCTATTACTCATTCTAAAATATTTACTTTGTACAAATGTTAAAGGCAATCTCATATATTTCTATCTTTACAAGGGGCAGAAAATATTTCCTGAAAAACATCAACATCCATCACTGGAATTAGTTTTACTTCTTATCACTAAGTAATCCGGACAGCTTATCACTACTTCAACAAACAACTACAGTGGCTTTGACAAACTACAGTGGCTTTGACACCTCCTTCTTCTTTATTATCGTTCCAAAAAGACAAACTGAAGGGCCACCAGCAATTTACATCTGTAAAGATGACTCTTCAGTTGAGGTAACTGTACTGTATTTAGAAAAGTGCACATCAAAGCTACAAAATGCTACACAGTGGTAAAAATTCAGGGACAATGATACATTGGAAGTAATGATACTCAGCAATTAAAAACAAAACAAACTCCAACAACTAAAACACTTAACAGCTTCCCTTCTTTTAAAAATTCGTGTATTTAAGAGGAAGCAAGACAGTGGAAGGGAACTGCACAACACTTCTTTCCATCACCCTTTATCGGGCTTCTATGATGTAAGGCTTTGTCCCATTCACTAGCCTATTCTTTCTCAGGCTATGGAAACAGAGGATAGAAGGCTGCTGTGAAGGCGATTCATTCCCCATGCAGAGAAGGCCCATCCCAAACGAGATCTGAACCACCAGAACTGCATCCTAACTACGATGGGCTCTTCCTACTTCCCTTTACAATGACCAACTGCCTGCCCGCACCACCTATTGTGCAGCCAACTGGTGCTCCCAACCATACAGCTGGCTTTCTAGCAGCTGTTCCTTCCACAACGATTCATTTAAATAATCTTCAGTGTAAAGTTTCCCTTAAACGCGCACCTCATGATCTCAGACAAATCTAAGTCATTTACAGACACCTAGGCCTAACTAACTCCTAAGACGACGCCCTACACCTCGGCCCACATTAAGAACCAGCTCTTATGAAGACAGGTGTTTCTCGGGCAACTGCCTCGAGACTAGCCTGAGATGCCAGAACGAAGCTATCGGGGCTGCAGTAACCCACATCATAAAAGAAACCGAAACCTCGCCACTGAGCTCCGCCCGGCGCCGCCGCCGGAACCCGGCCCGCTTGCACGCCGCCGCCTGCCGCGGCTTCCCGAAGCCCGCGGCCCACCGCCTCCCCCAGCCGC